>VXBB01024201.1:143541-205954 GCA_013399915.1 Illadopsis cleaveri | reverse complement strand
AAAGACAGTTTAATAGGGAAAGAAAAAGGCACTGACTCAAGCAAAGTAAAACAAAGAACGAATTCCCTGCTTCCCATGGGCAGGCAGGTGTTCAGCCATCCCCAGGAGAGCAGGACCCCATCACCTGTAATGGTGACTTGGGAAGACAAATGACATCACTCCAAATGTCCACTTACTCCTTCTTCCCCCCACTTCATGCACTGAGCATAGTTTGGAATATCCCTTGGTCAGTTTGGGTCACCTGTCCCAGCTGTGTCTCCTCCCAGCTTCCCATGTACTCCCAGTCCCCTCCCCAGCCTGGCAGTACAATAATCAGAAAAAGCCTTGGCTCTGTGTAAACCCTGCTCAGCAATAACAAAAACATCTCTGTATTATCAGCCCTGTGTTCAGCACAAATCCAAAACACAGCCCCACACCAGCCAAAACCAGCACACCATGCAGCTGAGGTCTCTGCACTCCTGACAAAATAACCACTGTTCAGTGTGGTCCAGCATCTCATGGCTGTGAGGACCAGAGTCTGTCTTTTGAGAATTTTTTTCATTTGCATAAATCATCACACTTACTGATGCAAAGGTTCAGAAGCCAAGCCAAACAAAGCACAGAAGCATGCGAAATGTTATTTATGCATCAGGCTTTAGTTTCAGCAGTGGCCTTGCATTTATGCATTATTACCAGCCGATTTCTTTGTCATCTTGGAGAGGTAAGATTTGTCCTTTGTGCTTCAGCTCTCTGCACATTATTCTTCAGCAGACATTTAAATTCACCATAAACCTACAAGAAATCTTTTCTTTTTTTTTCCCCTATCAGTGACCTCTTTTCTTAGTTGCTGCTTACTCTCCCTCTACAATCATTTACTCAGATTCCAAATTCCTTTCCAGTGTTCCCAGACTCAATTTGAAACTATTGCACGAGATAGCAAAAATTAGTTTAGAGAAATAATTTTTTCTGCCAGCTGTCATTCCAGCATTTCCTCCCATCAATTCTCCAGCCTACCTTATTCCTTTTCTTCCTAATAGAATTTTCTGCATTATGATCCCGAAATTGTTCACAATCTTGTTCAGGCTTTAGTGTTCCATTTGCAAGCAACAACAGTTTGTTTTCTGCTTCTGGCATTTCTTAGAGATTAATCACTGTGCAAATACACTGCTAGAGTAACTCCATGGAAGTCAGAGACTGTCAATTCTTGGCAGCAGACCCTTTGACCTGGTATTTCTAACACTTCATTGACACTAAATCTATTTTTATATAACTCACATTTTAAATTATATACAACTTTCTTATTTATTACAACTATTTAAAACCCTGTGTTCTTCTATTTGGACTGCAAAATTAAGCAATTTTACAGCCCAGAGAAATTAATAACACTTGCCACTGAGCTCTGTTGTCAGGCCAGAGATTTCCTAATCTCAACGGATTGCTTGGCACAGTCTCCGTATCCATTATTTAACTGGAAATAATATTTTTTTACTCAGTATGACGGAATTCTCTGAAATAATTCAACTGTAAGGAAAGTTATCTTGTCAGAAAACCATCATCTTAACAGTTTAAAGCAAATTTGTGAGATAAGAAGTATTGGATAGGAAGAAAGAATGTTCGAAGGAGTAATATTTCTTTGGAATAAGTCCGAGACTTGGACTCTGATACAAAGTGGAAGATTATCAGCTGTGCTTATCCCAGGACAGATTGGTAGGTAAATTGCACTAACTTTCACTGGGGCTAAAACATGACCACACATCTGTTTCCAAAACAATGAGAAAACTTTAGCTTCATCCACTCTGCTTCCAAGGAGTGTTTAATTTTTTGTTTAGCCATTTCTATGCAAATAAGATAAGTGTTTTAATAAACATCAGGAGACACAAATGCTTTATTACTGATTGCATTACATGTATATTACCACTCTAAAACTTCATGTACACACCAATTAATCTTCCAATTTTTTCTTCCCATCCTAAGCAAATGCCTGCTTTGTGGCAAAACAAAATTAGTGACCCAGATGGAGCATAAATTACCTTTATTTCAGTGATAACGGATAGTATTTAGCAGGAGATTCTTTCAAGTACTCACTAATGTCATTCTATAGTATAGTCCTTCACATAACTTACAAGATTAACAAAATAGTTCTACAGGCTCTAGTTAAGAGATCAAAATTTAGTATAAGTCTGATATTTACTCAAATCTGTCAGCTCAAACAATCCTGCAGAAAAAAGCGAGCCACTAACAACCCATGGCAATTCATCACATACCACTGGCACTGACATTGCAGTAATATCTGCTGGAGAATGGATGGTTGCACTAATATTTGCACCCAGAAACTATTGCAATATTTACAGAAGTGTGGTATTACTTTTTTAAAAGCCAAGCACTGACTTTTTAATAGAGTTCATTTATTATAAGAAAGACTGAATACATAAGCTCACAAGCTAAGAAGCTCAGCATATCTTGCTTTACATGCCCAGCTCCAAGCATGGACATTTGCCTGGCACAGGAGAGACTTCCCACCTGGATGGATGGCAGTACTCGTGCTGCAGAACAGGCATGCACAATCCACTCAAGTTCCCTTTCTCTGCCAAGAACCACCTGCAGATCATACACATTGAGATCACTGTAATATTTAAGATAGTCTTGCTGGGATGAGCTTCAGCCTTTTTTAGGACTTGTTTTGGCTTTATTAGTCTTTTCAATAATCTGGAGGATACGATCACATCTGGAATAGAAAGACTTTCAAATGCTATTCCTGACTTACCACTGGCTGATGATTCAGTTTTGATGAATACTATAAATTATCTAATATACAGAGTATTCTTTTGAAAAGCAGAACTTTTCCTTTTTTATAGTGTCTCAGGGTTTGATACCCACTGATGTCTTGTACTAAATGCCTCTGTTTGTCAACATGGTGGTCCAGTGTTTCGCTGGTGGAAACCAGACAGCTGTTTCCAGACTGGTGTTCACAAATTGCAAGAAAGCAGGAGTGGCAGCTCATAAAGCCAGTCACGGAGGACACTGATGTCTTGCAGCCTGTCTCCTCCCTCTCCCTTGAAGATGGTACCAGCTCGTCAAAGGCAAAGTTTTCAGGCCAGCCACAACCCCAGCACAGCCGGATCCCCCAGGCCAGCAGCATACATGACTCCTACAAGGAAGTAGTGACAGGTTAATCAGGGTGTTGAATTGAAACTTGCAGCTTGTTGGCTGCTAAGGAACAATCCTAATCAGCTGCAAAGGAGGTAATGCCTGAGTACCACAAGAGGGAAGAAGGGCAGAAGGGCAGGAGAAGCAAATGCTTTTCATCTTTCACAGCCAAAGACAGAAAATGAAATTCTAATTATTATGTTTAAACAGATGCTCATGTGCAAGAATGAAATTACTTTGGGAGGTCATTCCTACTTCCAAGATACTCATTCCTCCAGAAAATACCTGATGATTTGGAGTAGTTTAACATCTACAAAAACAGTTGCTTGGCAATATAAACAGTTCGCAAGTACTTACTACTTTTTTGAAATATTTCTTATCTTGCCCAGCACAATGACTGATTTCACATTTGACTTCTTCTACATAAAATTCACTCGGTTATGAAGAAAGACAACAAAAAAAATATAAAAACACTTGGGCCAGTTTCTGCTCTGAGTCAACATTGCTACCTCTCTGGCAAGAGACAGCATTGCTCTGGACTGAGCACAGCACTTGTAGCAAAAAATAGAATTCAAATAAAATATGTTCCCACCTTTAACAAATACGTATCTACAGCTTTGCCAAGAGCTTCCCATGGTGAAATACAGATTTTTCTTCCTATCTTCCAGTAGCAGCAGGGATGTCTAAACCTCACCGTGCTCTGAGAACAAGACTTCTGGAGTTAGTGTCACAATATCACTTCCTTGCAATATGGTAATTTACTTGGGGAAAGAACTTTCTTTCCTTTCTTGATGGAAACCTGTTTTTCCTACTTTGTTGAAATCAACAGTTTTTAATCACTCATCTATGCAGAGCTTAGAACAACATTATCATTTATATCTATTGATAATAATATTACCTATACTTACATGCTGGGGAGCCCTTCACTTAAAAATATTTCAAAAAGATGCCACTCTTCATAAACCTGTGGAAAATTTATTATTTAGGCCAGTGTGTCCATATGCAACTTAATATTGGGGTTTTTTCTGCATGTTTCTTTGCACAGCCAATTCTGTTGGGTTGTAATCTTTGTCCTCCTGCTGTTTTTTCAGCAACTACTTTTATTCCCTGTTTTCTTGGTCCTAAACCAAGTAAAATGTGACAAGACTGCTCAGTAGCAAGTTGAGAGCCCATGAAAGATCATGCTGCTTCATGTAGGCAAATATCCCATCCAAGCAAGACAACACTGGGCCTGAAAACTGGACCCAGTCTTCTGGCCCACTTCTTGGACTTCCTACATGCTCAGTTAGATTCCTGGGGTGAGCAGGTTTCTGTCAGAGGAAAGCTCCAGTCCTGAACAGCAATCCTGCCACAGGGACCCAACAAAAGGGGAGAGGAATGAGCTGCTGGGGAGTGGGAGTAGACACAGGAAAGATAGAAGGACAAGGTGAAGGAGGGAGGCAGGAGCACATTACAAAAGTGCCAAAAACAGACAGAAAGGTGAGAGTTGCTTCCAAGAAAAGCCAGCAAGCACAAAAAAACCTACAAACCGCCCCCCCCAAACAAACAAACAAACAAACCCACCAAAAAACCATTCCCCCCTCAAAAAACAAACAAACAAACAAACTCCCAAAAAACCCAAACAAACCTAAAAACAAAGGGAGAACACAGAGGGCAGGTGAAAGCAAAACTACAGTGTAAGCAACTTTGAAACCAAAGGGCTTAAAGGCAGCAGGAAGCCTTGGGACAGAGGGAAACCAAGGCAAACCTCTCGCACTCCTGAGTCAGCATAATCCGCAAATGTTATTTTCTTAATTACCAATGCTTTTTGCCCTGGAGGTTTTATTTTTTCCTAGAATTAAAAGATTACTGCCACAGCAATTTTATTTCAGTATGGATTCTACTTATTAGATACACACATGTAAAGCCATGGATCAGCAAAAGGAAGAAAAAACAACCTAATTTATTCACTTACCCATGGAGGGAAAAAATCCACATTTTTAATCCCTTTTCTTGGAAGCAGTGACAAAGATCCTGACTCTCATGGCTTGCTCTTTGGGGATGTCCTGCTGGTTGTCAAGATTTCCTGGAGTCAGGAGGAGTTGATGTAGCAGACTGAACTGCATGGCATGGTGTTTGTGGATTAGTGCACACAGCAACCAAGTCTGGCCTCTGAAATCTACTGGGAATTTGCAGCTTGGTTATCTGCACATGTGCAGATAAACCAGAAAAAGAAGCGAAATTAAGAATCAGGCAGTGATTGTTAATAGGGAGTATACTTTCCTAAAGTGCAAATCCATTTAATGCAACCTTTTTTAAGAATACCTCCAGAGACACTGGTTGGCATAAAACATGTAAGATCTTTTTGAAGGCAAATAAATGAACAAACTTCCTTGCCTAGAAGAGTTTACAGGCTGAAACAACCACATGTAGTGTAAATGAAGAATTAGATACAACATGACACAAATTTATGACAGCAGAACCTCATTCCAGATTTTCTCCCATATCTGAGGGACTTAGAATGCCTGAAGGTCATTAGTGTATGAAGTATATTAGTATATAGTCATTAGTTTATGAGTAAAGATGTAAGTGAAGAAGGCACTTGGTACTTTGGCCTTTTCCATGTTCTTTGTCACCAGATTCTCTGGACTATTAGGCAGCTGTCCCACATTTTCCCTAGTCTTTCTTTTGCTGCCTAAGTACCTGTAGAAGCCTTTCCTGATGCCCTTTACATACCTCAGCAGATTCAAATCCAGGTGGACTTTGGTTTTTCCAAACCCAACCCTTCATCATGCATTCTTCCTGGCTCCCCTATGCCTGGTTCCACCTCTTGTATCCTTCCTTTTAATATCTGAATTTTGTCAGGAGCTGCTTGTTCATTTGTGCAGACCTTCTGTCTTCAGCTTAAAGAAGGGGATCCTTGAAAAGCAAACAGCTTTCCTGAACCTCTCTTCTCTCTGGGGCTGTATCCCATTGGATTTCTCCAAGCAGATCTGTGAATAAGCCGCAGCCTGCTCTCTCCTGATATCCAGGGCTGTGATCTTTCTAACTGCTTTACTCTGTCCTCTCAGGAACCTGAACTGTATCATCTCATGAGCACTGTGGTCAAGACCATCCCCAGAATTCACATGGCCATGATTGTCATGGAAAGGAATTAATTTTGCATTCTTCAGACTGCCAATCCATGCTGAGCTTAGGGACGTTCTTTAACCATATTGCATGAAATCCTGGTACTTCAATAAGAAATTTGGACATCGGAACACCTTAGAATTGCAGGTATCTGTTGTCATTTCCACCCAAGCAGGACTCCTTTCCTGTGCTGTTGAGATCAGCAGACACTACAAGCATGTACAGACTCACATTTGTGATTGACCTGTATCTCCTGGGGGAAACAGAAAGAGTTGCCACCTCCCTAAGCATTTTAAAGAGCTTCTATGAATATGCAAAGTTTTCTTCAAGAGTTAAAGAAATATTCTGTGTTCTTAAAGAAAGAATTGTTCACATCCAAAACCTGAAATCATGTTTACACCTGAGAAAAAAACAAGAGGTGTGCATTTTCAAAGCACTGATTTCTAAACATCCAATTCTTACATCCCTGTACTCTCAAGTATACATTATAGTGAAATATTTTATGGGTTACTACTATGTCTTCTGTCACAGCACACTCAGAAGGCCCATCATAGGGACATCCCTTTCTAAATTTAGACATGGTGATAAACTTCAACAAGCAAAATGGGCTCAAAACAACTCTAAATTTGACGCCACTGCCCTAGACCTTGTCAGACCTTTCCAGCAAATAAGGCTAAAGGAATAATTATATAGGGAGATAAAAATCTCAATATATGTAAAGGATGGAGAAAACAAAGTGATAAAATGATGCCCTTTCTCAACCACCATTATTGCAATGTTTCTGTACATTCCTCATTGCTCTGGAAAGTCATTGCCTTGCTACATACAGTAATGTATTTTATAAAGAGAAAAGTCTGTGCTATACACTTTGTGATCTTCTAACAAATCCACCTACAAAAATACTGGTAAATAATACCTTGCACTTCACAGTGTGCTCACCTTTCCATGATCCATACATAAGAAATATGCATTCCCAGACACTGCTAATTTATTGCAAAGTGCAGGTGTATACATCCAAAACACATGGATCATGCAGAACTATCTGAAATCATGAGCAAATCGCATTTTCTTCCTTTGTTACTCTTACTTTGAAGTAAAATTCTACACCATAAATCATCTCAAACAGCCTACAATAGATTTTTCTTAGTGTATTTTTACATATATGCAGGGGAATAACTGTCAGTATGTCAAACATATTTTCCCAAATTCTTTTATCGACTTTTCCTAATATGAAATACCTACTGCAACAATAGATTCATTTGCTTACCAAAAGAACAGCTAGTACTTTGAGAATGGTATTTTAAACAAGCCTCTCTTAAGCTGAGTGAAAGAAATGTTTACCTTGCACAGAGGCTTACAGTGTGGAAGGAAAGTTTAGCAATAGACCAACTGTAGCACAGACAGTGAAGGAGTCCAGTGAGGAGCTCAGTTAGATCCACGTGATCTCAGTGAATGCTGCAGAGCAAATACTATGATAGCATCCTAGCAATTCAGTGCACAGCGCTACTTGGAGGCTTATGACTCTAAACCAGAAATCCCTTCCTCATCAGCTAATGTTCAGTATTTAGAAAAGATTTATAATGTCTGAGCAGATCAAAGTGAGCAGAAAGGAGTCACGGCTCTCCCACTGAATGAAATTCCTTGGCTGTTCCACGGCAGCACTATGCTGCAAAAGATTATTGCTAAGTTTTATAACACAAATTCTTGGATATATATAAAGGTTCGAGGGGAGTTTCCAGCAATTTTAGTCATTCTGCTGACTACAGGAAGCACTGAAAATATGTAGAAAATAAAGTAAAGAGCGAAGAGATGATCTGTGTTCTGCTCACATAAAACGACTGCTTTCCAAGCAGGGCAAAACTGCCCTTGCTGGAACCCATGCCAATAAATTACAGGGAAGAACTGCTATATCTGCTATATGAGGTGACAAATTTTGGCTTATATCATTTTCACTTGCAAAATGTTGCTCTCCTTGAAACAAATATCTTTTGATATGTCAGTTATAATAGTCTTTATGGGGAAATATGTCCATAACAACACAAGAACTTAAAACATAAAGAGCCAGGTCTATTCCAGTTGTAATTTTAATAACAATGTGAGATCAGGATGTTTAGCACTAGCAGGTTCCTACTCTTTCTGAAGCGTGAACATAGGATAGAAGCAATTGTGAGTGGCGTATCAGTTCAAAGCAGGACATAGTAAATGGCATCTTTCAAACCAGCTGTTTCAGTAATTCACTATCAGAGGACAAAAAGCCCATTGAAAGAATTTTCTGTTCCTCCTGATTGATGTGATTTCTTTAAAAAAAAAAAAAAGAGAGAGGAGAGGGGATGTTTTCTAATCACAGAATTTCTTCATGTTCCAACTGCAGCTTCACATCAGCTGGCAATTTGAAACTTTTGACATGTTATTTCATTTCACTTTGGGGCACAACAGGGTTCAGATAATTTTGACTGTGAACAGACTGGTAAAGTTCTCTGGCCATTAAGGCAGAAGAAAGAAAATTTCCATGCAGGCACAATCATGTTGTTGGCAAGTGATAAAGAAAACTAACTGATTCTGCACTCCTTACTAATTATTAGCCTTACTAATTATTTTAGACTGAAACAAGTAGATCTCTGCATGAGCTTTTTGTATATTACTCCAGATCTCTACTGTGGACTTCCATTAATTTTTCCGTGAAAAATTAAAGTATATAATTACTTAACTGAAAAAAACCCTAAAGTTTATGTATTTTAAAACCTTTCAGGACATTAAAAAACTCATGTGATTTTTGTCAGAAGCCTGACCCAAAGTCCACTGAAGTCAGTATGAGTGTTTCCACAAAGGCAGGGGTTGGGTCAGCTCCTTGGTTTAAAAACATAGATTTCAGAAGGAAGATGATGAAATTATATACTAGACTGATCTAGGAAAATTCATCTATTATTTCCAGTATGTTTTATTGATACTGTGAGGCCATTTAAGATTCACCTCTCTGCTACACCAGTTAATTATGTATGTTGTAAATCCTTGAACTGATATCTGAATATATCACATAGACACAAATTCTTCCATGCATTCAAGCAAATTAATTCCTTGTCTGGTCATTTTATACTTCAGTTGTTTTGCTGCTTTTTGATGGATTGGAACAGATTAACTTTTCTGAAGGCAATGCCTCAGCTACTCACTGAACCCTTCAGTCCTTTCTGCACACCAATTAGCCACAACCTATTTCCTCACCACTGGTTAAAAATCAGGGTATATTACACAATCCCCTGTCTGTGATCTCTCCCCTGTCTGCGATCTCCAACACACCGCTTAGCGCCCTGAGATGGCCAAGTTACCAGGAGCAGGTGAAAACTGTAGGGAAAATGTCATAATTTCTGGTTGGTAAAATTGGAATTTCTAACACAAATTTCTTAGGGTTTGGGAGGTTTTTTGGATCACTTATACAGCAGGTTCATGAGCGTTGAATACCACATGCATATGAAATATCACTACAGGAAGATGTCTCATCCATTTATCCAGGTTATGAAGAGCTAGAGAATGATTTTTCTGGCACTTTAAGCACAGCACCCCAGCACCCCACCCTTCCACAATTCCTTTCTCCAAAAACAGTGGAGTGGAGAGGGTCTAGGCACTTAAAGATAAAAATTATTTTACAAAGGACTTTAAACTGTAGGGACCCTACAGAAGTGAGTGCACACATTCAGGTGCTCTATGGCTAGAAGACCTCATCATGACAGTCTCCTTCACTGTGCAGAACCTTCTGAGGGACTGCAGAGGTTCCTCGTACTGCAGTCTTCACAGCTTATGGTGCTTCCCAGGTGAATGGTACAGGCCTAGTCAGTGCTCTGTGCTTGGGATATGCTGACAAAAATTCAAGCAAAAATTGTTTTTCTGCATATGCATGTGTACCCTTCCAAATTTCCAAGGTCTCTGATGCAGCCTCCAGCCTGTGAGGGTGATTTGATTTGTGCTTTGAATATCAAAAGACCCTTCAGCTCCTTCCTGCGTATTTCCCTAAGAAACAAACACTCAAGTTTGCAATTGTAAAACATCCATGTACCACATATATATGTTATTCCCTCTGGTGAGAGCATGTTTAACTGGGCAGATGTGGCAACTTCTGTGTGAGAGACAGCTGATCTTCAGGCAGCTTGTCCTCTCTGCGTGGTGCAGGTTCCCACAATACTCAACAAAGTGTTGTGAAGGAAGCTGGAGCCACATCGGGGAGCAGCAAGAGCTGACCATGTGACTGGAACACAGCTTTCTTCTAAGTTTGATCTGGATTATATGACTCAGTTCATCACCTTTACATTGCCTGTTGCAATATAAATACAATATTACAGAAGTTCCCCATGTGAATTACACAATGGAGTGTCCCAAGCCTTGCCATGCCCTCAGTTTGTCCTATTAACATGCTTCTTCTTGTTCTCCTGACTAGTCCAGTCTGAACACTAGGGCTTTCATCTCAGTTCTCCTATTTGACTTCAGCTGAGAATACCAATGGTTTACTGTTGCTGACTCCAGAGTTAAATGGCTGTTTCCTGTTGTGTGTCAGGTTGAGTTAATGTTATAACAATATCTTAAGTATTGGCTTTTCCCTATGCAATAACGTACTGTTAGAATAGCTTTATTTGTTTGCAATTTTAATTGTTTAATTTGCTTGAAACTTCTGCATATTTTACTTTCATTATGAGCTAAATGCAAACATCCTACTCTCAGAAGAGCTGTTTGTTAGCAATCACAGAATCATAGAATGGTTTGGGTTGGAAGGGACCTTAAAGGCCTGAAGTTGTGTCAGGGGAGGTTTAGGTTGGATATCAGGAGAAAAATTTTCATCCAGGGGATGGCTGGGCATTGGAATAGGCTCCTCAAGGAAGTGGTCACAGAACCAAGCCTGACACAGTTCCAGAAGCATTTGGAAAATGCTCTTGGGCACATGGTGTGACCCTTTGGGCATCCTGTGCAGGGCCAGGAGTTGGACTCGATGATCCTGATGGCTGCCTTCCAACTCAGCATGTTCTGTAATTCTATGAGTACTCCAGTGAACAACTTCTCTAGAAATGTGGCCTTGTCTCTCCGAGCCATACAGTTGCTCAAAGCAACAACAGCAGATCCCATTTTTCTTGGAAGCATCTGGGAAGTAACAGAGTGAAAGATCATTAAATTTGGTAGATGTCAAGGCAAATGTTTTCTTTGCCTGGTCATTTAGCCATCATATCTTTAAAAAATGTTATTTTTTCAACTTCTCCTGGCTTTTTTATTTGATTTTTCATTAATTCTGCTTAACTTTGACTTTTATTTTTGTTATTTACCAAGTGACCCATATTTCCTTGTTTTTCTAAAGAGGACTTCCAGGTTTTTGGATGGTATCGTTACTGGCAAAAATCTTCACTGCATTTATTTCACACTTTACTGGTACAAGTTATATATTGTTTTCCTGGAGACAAGTCACCAAAGTCCCTCCAGGTGCAGCTGCTGGTATAGATGTGGTTAAATTGGAACAGTACTGCCTTCTTTGGAAAAAGCAGTGCCTGGAACAAACTAAACCACACTGGAATATCTTTGAAATACAGTCCCTGCAAGTCCTTCCTTTCCCACATTTCACCAGCAAAACTGCAATGACAGTGGACTCTTTGAGCAGCCTTGGTCTGTGCAGGATGGGATTCATTGACTTTTCCAGCAACACTAGGCTCTGAGCACTGCAGCTTTTCTCTGATATCACAGCTTAGGATGGGCAGGCACAGCTGAAGGTATAACTACACATGTGACACTATTAATGAATCTCATCAAAAGGAGATTGCAAAATCCTTGAGATGTATAAATCTCTAGAGGCTATCTACAGCTACTTTTCTCAGCCACGTTGTTTCTCCAAGCTCCTTGTAATAATGAAACACCATATTTTTAAGCACCATATTGTATAAATTATAGGTGACACACAACCCTCTACAGCAAGCCAAGGAAAATAACAGCATTAAATTCCCAACAGCTATCAGGATACATTAACAATTTTAGAAGAAATTTACTTTTGAGAAGACAAATTTTAAATGAATAAACATGAATCTACAAGGTTTCAGCAGAGCATGGCATTTCGTCCACAGAATTTTGCTTTGGGGTCATGTAATTCCAACCAAAGCAAAGCAAAAGCACCACAACACATATACATGGTCACAGCAGGCTAATCTCTGCCCTGATCACAAATTTGTCAAAACTCAGCTCAGAAGGGATTTCTGTTGGACTGACTCTGAAGAATTTATCTGCTGCTATCATAAAAAGCAGCCCCTGCAAACCACAGGAGAGATGAAATAGATGGGGCTGCAGCTTCCTCCTATTTGGCTATAGTATCCCTTCAGCTGCAGCTCCCTTCTATGTACTGCACTTGTCCATGGCCTGACAAAGCCTTTCAAGTAACCAGCTTTGCTGCAATAGTATGGTCTAGGTCATAAGCATCCATCTGTTTGGGACTTGGGCTTGCCAAACAAACAGCAGTAAACAACCTGGCACCTATGAGACAGTGGCATGGCTGCCCAGGCAGCTGCGAGCCAGCAGAGGAGTGCATGGGCTCAGCTCCAGCTGGGATAATATGGTTTGCTCCTTTGTTTCCCCTCACAGCTGGGAGTTGCCTCCGTGACTCCTTTTGTTCCTCGTGTTGGTGGTTTGGGGAGTTCCATGCTACACTTCTGGTGTAAGGTGGATGGGAGTCATCCTCTACCTGGATCAGTAACACAATGCGAGGTGCCAAGGCCCACTTTTTCCTCCCAGTAGAGCACTCAGCACCCCCAAGGGCCGTCCTAAACACACATCCTATGTGTGGTATCAGCACTCACTGGAGCAGCTCCAAGGGTCACTTTGGAAAGGTTGTCATTCTCCTTTGGTGTCACCTTTGGGCTGCAAGAGCAGCTGAATTTCAGGGGGACACAGATGACACCTAAGGCCAGTGTACATCCCTTAGCTCTCTACTTTCAGTCTCATTCCATGTCTCTAAATCACACGCCTCCAAATTAGTCCCTGCAACAAGTGAAATCTGCTGAATCAGCAGCTCTGGGAGAGGGGAGTTATAAAATAAAAGGTTTCAGAGCTGCCAAATTTTCAGGCAATAGCATGGCACAGAAAGCAGAAGGCATGAAGATAACATATAAGGAGCAAGGTGAAAGGCACTGGAGGTCACTGTACAACCTATGAGGAGAGCAAAGGGCATGTAAGCAGCACAGAAAAGTGAAAAGTATAATGACTATTGGATCAATGCAAATGGGTCCCCAGGGAAAGCATATATTTGTACAAAGACCCAGATAAGAAGTGATGTGATTTGCTAGTTATGCAGAGGACAAAGCACAGGCCTGGTAGTCAGCACAGACTAAGCAGAGCCCAAGGTCAATTGCTGTGTAATTCATACTCATATCAAAACAATTATGATGCAGAACAGTGCATATCTGCATAAGTAGTGAAAAACCGCATATCTCACATTGGTGTAAAAATACTTAGAGCTCAATTAATTAAAATCTAGACTAAGAAAATGAGCGCTTGAAATGCTCTCATTGAAAAGGAAGCTGTAAACACAGACCAAGCTGATTTCGCAGAAAACCATGCTGTAAAGAGAGAAACTCAGATGTTTAAATGGATGCATAGTTTCTTGCATCAGGAGAGCAAGACAGATACAGCTTTGAAGCATATATTTCCAAAATAAACTCTCCAAATGAGAGTATAAAGACTTTAAACTTGGGAAAAACATGTTTCATTGGAGTTTAAATGCATATTCTCAACTTCTTCTTCAGAGAAAACCTATAGTCCTAAATCCAGCTGAATAGACATAAAAAAAGGTTATAAAACATTCTTTCCCCCATCTACTATGTCTTTGCAGGGCAAGCCTCTGTCTCCAGGGTTTGTTTTTTAAGTCAGTTTAGGAATTTTCTGAATTGCAGAAAACTGCCCAAATTGAGGCATTTTCTTGTTCTGTCATCACTGAGACAGACAAGACCTAGAGCATTAAGTAGGGCAGGCAGGGACCCCTTCTTGCTCTCGAAGACATTTGGTAAAGATCACATCCACAAGGCAAAGTGCTCTTCCACTTCCTGGCAGTAGGGTATCTATATCTAAATTGCCTAACCAGGAATGGCCCCTTGGTTCTTTAGTCCCAGGTATTCTTGCTTCTGTCAGTCTCAGCCTCTGCACTTCCTTCTTTTCCTTTTCTTGAAAGAATTCTTGTCTTGGGTTGTTCCCTCCATAAGCATGTTCCACTGCTCCCCAGGGAAGTAGTAACCTCCTCACCCCCCTCATCCCAGATTCAGCTGCTCTGTCTTAGAGATACCTGAAATCCATATTAAACCAGTTGGGGTTAACTATGCATCTGAGTTTTTTAAAACAGGATATTAAAATGGTACGTATGTGTGAAATCTAATCTTAGTTAAATCAAATCAGAGACAGGCACTTAAAATCCCTTACTTCTGGATGAGGTTATGGGTCAGTCTCAGTGGTAACATCACTGGCTATTAATCTTTGGAATATGGCAAATGGAATATGTGATGCAATCTGCATCAAATACTGTCAGAGGTGTACCGAATTTGGAACTGAGAAACCAACAGCAGTTCTGAGACTTCAGTGAAAGTAAATCCAGTGATATGTTTCTATATTGATGAAAAGACTGAGGGATTCTAGCCGTTAAAAGGCATAAATATCTGCAAGATGGACAGTGTATGTCTTTCACTGTTATTAATAACTTGATGAAGAGAGAATTCTGTCTGGCTCCCAACAACTCCAAAGATTTATTAGGATCATTTTAAGGCCTATGAATATAAGACATCTGAAAGTGAGAACTGAAAAAGCACTGACGAGGCAGTGAGAGACAGATGAATGCTTCTGAAAATGAAAAATGTTGGCAACATCCAGAAACAGAAATGAATGTAAAATGATTTAATAATTAGCTAACACATTTCTCCCTAATAACTGTTTGTTGACTCAAGTAAACAAAATTGCTATTGGATAAGAAGAAACACCATCCCATAAATGAAGAACTGGTTAAAGAGAGGGAACGTGGTTGAAATGAGCAACTTTCATAGTGAGGGGATTCTAAATGAAGCACCACAGGGATCTCTGCTCTAGCTTGTGCTGTTCAGTATCTCCCTAAATGATCTTGAGAAGAGGATGAACATGAAAATTAAAGCATTTTCTGGTGATAAGCTTTCAGGATAAAAAACTGTAGAAGGACCTTGTAGAATGATAAAAATGGGCAGGTAAAATTCAGTAAATGTACTTAGAGTATTTTAAACAAACCCAGCTTTACAATCAAAGGGATAGACTCTTACTTGACTGTAATCTCTTATAAAGAAAATATCACAGTTATAGTGAGTATTATTAAAACATTTCCACAAACAGTTTTGTTATAAATTAGGTGTCAATGACTGCTAGAAAAGGAACAAAGAACAAAGCAAAGCCACTATGAAAGTCTTTCTGCATCCATGTCTTCTTTATTGTAATTTGTGTTGCTCTACTCAACTGAAAACATGAACAGGAAATGATCAAGGGATGATTGTCCTTCTGTATAAGAAAACTGAACACATGCAAATCCTTCTGCTTGGAGAAGAGATGACTGAAGAGGGTATGATGGACACCTTTAAGATTTCAAGCAGCAAAGAGGATGTGGCTGCAGAGCAGCTGCATTTCTAACTGAAGAGCTAAAAACTTGGGATGAATTCAGCAAGGAAAGATTTGCACTGAAAATTAGCTGTGGAACTTTTCTGGCAGCTCCTGGTTTATTTCCTGACTTATTCCACCCAATGATCTTTCTGCATTTTCTTCTACCTTTCACTTCAATGCCTTGGCCAAAGATCCCCTATATGTGTCCTAGGGACATATCTAGCTGACATATCTACCACAGGGCAGGACAGAAATATTCTAATATGTACCCATGACAAGACAAGCCTCCTTGTACAGATGGTATCCTCTCCTTTCACTGCACTAAGCATTTCTTGAGATTTGGAGTTGAAAGCATTTCTAGGCTGCCTGTGTAGAAATGAATGATCAAGAAAAGGTCCCAAAAGGACCAAAAAAACTTCTATGTCAAAGCTGGTATTAAAGTATTTCCCTATTCATTACCCTCCAGTCATTCCTTCTGTCATGATGAACACAGGTAGCGTACGAACACTGACATGTAAGAAAAGTCATGTAACATTTTTCCCCCAGAAAACTGTCAAGAAACATTGTCTTTTCCTAGAATACTCCAAGTGCTGTTGAAGTGTTCAATCTGAAACACAGCCTAGGTAATGAAATCATCCATTGTTTCTGTAGCAACAGCAAGCATTAGAAATCTCAGGGAATTCAGACAATGATGACTTCTCAGGGCTTAGCACTTAACTTGAGAGTGAGCATCTCAAATAAATTCCTTGTTTCAGAAAGATCTCAAATTTAAAATTACCTCTTCAAACAGCAAACAGCCAGATACCCAGCTGACTGGCTCCAAATTATGTTGGTAATTTAGCTACAGCTCTGATAACCTTTAAACTACAATCTATATGGACACCCACATTAGATCAGTATCTGCTTTTTTCTTATTAAGAAAAGCTACCAAAAAACCCTGTGATAAGGTAATGAAGAAAAATTAAATTCAGTTTAGATACAAGTTAGTATCCAAAAACAACAATAGTTGTATCACACTTGATTTCACCGATAGCCAGGGGTTTGTATATGCTAACCTAGAGGAATCATTAAGGAAATTAGATATTCTTTTAAATGTCTGTAGAGTATATGTTCTTACATAAACACACTACATGCTATAGCACAAATTGCTAGTTGCTGTTACTAAATACTTAGTTTTGTACACATGGGACAGAAATTTGCATGGACTACACAACAGACATCTGTTAAACTTAATTCTCTCTTCCTTGTCCTTTTACCATTATGACACACCACAAACACCTATCCCATTTTTATGACAAACCACAAGGCTGTATTGGACTGCTATGGGTCAGATGTAAAGACAAACATACTGGTCAAGACAGAGGGCAAATGTATTTCCTATAAGCAACTGTATAAAGGTAATAAAGAGTTATTTACAACTGAGGATTTTAATACTTTGACTCAATAATTCAAGCATGTTGGTTTAGAGAGGACACCTAGGGTCAGTTTCTGCAGTTAGAAGTAGCTACATCAAGTAGTTCTTTAGAGCACTTTAACAACCTGACACAAGACTGTCCCAACCAGGGGTTAAGTTCAGCTGTCCCTCTCACAGGCATTGAAAACGGTGAGAGTGCCTGATGTGTGGTCCAAGCTGCTGTGACAGAAGGGCAATCTGAGAGGTTGACTATAATGAGGGCTTAAAAATCTGTTATTTGTGTAAAGTTCTAAATTAGGCATCATTACTTGCCACTGAATCTTGCCCCAGGTTTCAATAACCTCAGAGAGTGCTGTTCTCTTCCAGCATTAAGTTCAGCTTTCCACACTGCAGTTCCTCTTAAGATCCAGCTCCTTTTCTGTTTCCTCTCCACTCACTGTTTTTCATTACTGGTCCCTGGTTCCCCTCTCTCCTCTCCTTCAAATGCCAATCATAGATTTTCTGTCTCTGAAATCATTCCTGCTCACTGCCTTTTCTCCCTTTTCCTAATAGCCAAGTGAGTTTCTTGACTCTGATTCAAATAAGGTAGCTTCTCTATGCACACTGCAGGAAAAAAACACCTGGGTATCTGTAAAGATGCAGGAAAGGTAGTCCTCCTCTCATTTTCCATCACTCTTTGGGGGTCTAGAAGGGGAAGGAGGCAGGGCATCTGCATTGCTTGGAAACTGCAGGGATTTATGGAAGTCTAAGCTGTGATTAACATTTAATAAGCAGAAGCAAATGGTAAAACTTAATCAAAGCTGAACACATATTAATGGGAAAATGCAAAGTTCACACCTGGCATAAAGGGTGGTCTTTAGCAGATGTGATGCCTTAACCTCAAATTATAAAGGTATCAGAACTCTTCAAAGAAAAGTAATCATCTGCTGTTTGCAGAATTATTTTGCCCCCCACATGTCAAAGACACATTGACTTGAACTGTCCAAAACACTAAACACAAGCTAGTGCTGTACCGGGATGAAAGCTAAAGTTTGGGCAGCTTGGCTAACTGGTGGCACTTCCAGACACTTCATCTCACAAGGCAAGCTCTTAGCCACATATATATATGCATATACATGCATATATGTTCACACACATATATTCAGGACCTTACATTCCTGCCCTGACTAAAGTTGCATTGATCCCTGTTCATGCATCACCACACTGCTCTTCCCAACACTTCATGCTATTCAGGTGGCAGCATTGTTTCCAACTGAGCCACACAGCCTTGGTCCCCCTCTTCAAGATGCTCCCAACAACGTGGGAAAAGATTGTTCTGCATGGCAGCATTTTCCTGCTGGGACAAAACACCTACAGCAGCAGTCAGGATCAGAAGGTTTAAATCAGCTGGTGCTGCTTTGAGGATATTTGTTCCTGGATTCCCACTTAATTTTAACATGTCATCTCTTCACAAAGTCAGGCTATTTCATCAATTTGCAGGCTCTGCATTCTTGTTTCAGAGATACCAAACTGTAGGTGCTATTTTTATCAGGCAATGACAGAGTATTTGAAAATGGCAGCACATACGACAGAATATTGAAAACTGGCATCTTTCTCCTCTACATCCAAGGAATAACCAAAGTAGCCCACATAGTTTGGCTCATCTGACCATTAAAATGCCCTACTGAGGTCAATGGTGTTATGTTAGCAGTGGCTATGCTTTTTAGGCTCTAATACAGCACAGCACTTAAATATTTGCTTATCCATCTCATTTCTTGATCTGAGGCCAAAGGTAATTTTGTATAGAAAAGTATAATGGAATGTGAATTTATAAAATTGCAGCTGACATCATTGCTCAGTTTAAAGGTGGAATCAGCTTCAGGTTATTCTGCCTCCAAAACTAGTCCTGCTTTAAGCAAAACACAGATCAGAGTGCTTCAGTGAATAGCAATAAATTGACACTTTCAGATTTGATTTCTGGCTTTGCAGCAGAAAAATCAAGGGATTCTCAGTTATTATGATAAACAGATACATGGTCTCAAAAGCCACACTGGACCTAGAAAGGCCCTATTTTTAAATATGCAAATGGTGCTGGACACAGACATGAGTCAGGGTACTTCAGAAAGGATGTACCAATTTATTTAGAGAACTGCCTAGAGAACAATTTATTTAGAATTTAGGGAAAAACTGTCATTATTTAATTAAGGGATAAGACAATTATAGGCCATGCATGCATGCAAATGTATTCCATATTATCTTGGGTAAATCATGGATGTCATACATACAATAGGGCACACACACACTGAGCTGACAATTTTTTACTCCAAGTCCTGGATTTCTGGTATTTTACAAGTTATAAAGTAACAAAATATGAAATAAAGCATTTATGGCACATAACCCTGTTAAAATGCTACAAGCATTTATGGAGTATATCACTGTTAAAATGCTCCCATTAAATTGCTAATTATTAAACTAATTTAAATTCAGTAGAATTGTGTTGCTTCACACAAGTGCCATAGTGACTCACATAAAAATATGCCAGTAGTTTCTCTTCAAGGACATCAATGCAATGATCATTTTTTCTCCTACTCATTTAAAACAAAAATGCAAAGTATCTGTGACCCAGGCCCCCCAAGCAATGCCCCCTAGAAGAGCTGCAGAGTATACACTGGCAGGAGGTTTTATGTTTCCCTGTCCATGGAGCAATAGGCTGGTGTATTGAAGCCAGGCACGTGCCACAGCAGCTAATTTGAGAGAAAAGCTCTCATAAAACCCAGTAAGAGTCTGCTGAAGACCACAAACATAGCAAAATCTTTAAAAGCTTGCAATGGTGCTGCACAGATTGTCCGCTGTGTAGAAGTCTGGACACTTTTATTGAGTCAGACTTAAAATTAACCCAGTTTTATTCCTAAGAATTCAGGTCTATTGTTAGATAAAATCAGGTCTGCAACTCTGAATCCTTGCTATGTTCTACCAAAAAAAACCCCACTTTCATTTAGCATAGAAACATTTGCAAACTGACACATTGTGAAACTCACAGTGCTTTCTGCTGATATTCAAAGGAAAATTCATACTATTAACCTCATGCAACCTTTGCATTCAGACAGGCAAGGCTGTGGCTAACTCTGTATTTTGTTATGTATTTGACATTGAACTCAAGTCCATGGTGCAACTTTAGAGCAATTTGAGAGAAGAGAAAGCTCCATGGCAAATTGATCTGGAAAACCCAAAACACTATATGTAAAATAAACCAGCCATGAGTTTTGGCAAAACCAATACGCCAAACAACCCCCATCAATTTCCACATGAGCGCAATGGAGAATTTTCAGGACCAGAGTATCTGCCGGGCTTTTAGGTACAGGAATTCAAACAAAAAGAGAAAATCCAGCTTCCGCTTTCAAGTGTGTAGTCATACATGAAGACCAGGGAAAAATCAATTTCCAAAATAAAGAACTATATTCAATCAGTGTTACTGAAGACCTCTCTCCTACTGCAGCATCAAGTATTCGCCAATGCCAAAGCTAGATCAGTCACCCAATCCAATATAGCAAATTACATGGACTGGTAGTTTGATTTTAATACAACAGCTCCTGTAAACTGGATACTTCCTGATATGAGGTAGTTAATTAAAAGCCAAAGAGCTCAAAGTCAAAAAACATCTTCATAATTCATGATGCTGTGCTCGCATTTTGGAAGCTGGCATTGTTCCCAAGTGCCAGTTTCCCAGTTTGGTCAATTCCTGTTTCAGTGACGAAAAACTTACCTGTAACTCCGGCAATGACTGACTGCATGATAAGTGGGGGCTTTTAAAGATCATCCTTGTATTATTACAATATATTATAAAAGTAGGATAGCAAAAACATTTTGAAAAAGCCACAGTAACACTGCCTGTGCCATGGAAGTCTCTCAAATTATAGAGGTCTTGATCCCTCATATAGCAGCTAGAAGAACCAGAGTAACCAAAAGGAACAGCCCTAAAGAGGACAGATTTATGCAGATTAAGGTAGCTGTTATAAATTAAACAAATTTCAGTCTATTTTAATCATACAGGAGACCTCAAACACAGCTCAAAAATTAAAGATTAGCTCAAGACACTGCATTTTTTCTTCACCTCTACCATATCCTCTGCCTATGTGGTCCAGTCTACTAGTCTTGGAACCACCTCACAGAAAGTCACGCTATATTAAGAGGCCTCTGTGACAGACAGATTTAGGTCCCAGCACTCCTGAGTTTGAAGTTCCTGCATGACCTGCACTAATAATTCAGTAAACCTCTGAAAGGCATCACTCTGCAAAACATATCAACATTGAAGAAACTCCTTGAACTTTAAGTTTCTCTGTTTGAAGCAATGCACTTTGCCTTTCCTCTCATTTTTCCCAGCTGCATTTTACAACTCTTACAAATCAAAGGCCTTTTGATCAATTACTGATTAGCATTGCTATTGCTGAGATTTCTTCTAGGCACAAGCAAGATAGATAGAAGTCTATGGCAGTTATGCTCAGACAATGAAAGAAGCAGTCCCTATCCCCTATTTTTATTTTTATATCTTTTATCTGATTAAAAAAGAGTATATTACCCCTTCAAACATACAAGGCACTTTAGGTTAAAGAGTATGGAAATACAAACCACTTACAGTTAAAAAGATAAGAAAAACGGGGCTGAACCAAGTTAATGTAGTGACACTACAAGGCTATAATTACTTCTTCTGCAAACTGTTTCTGAGAGCAGGGTCATCGGCTTGTCTGATATTTATAGATTTTCTTCTATTTAAGAGGATTGGTATCTCCTGCTCTTGTCAGGCCCATGACAATGGGCTCTACAGAACCTCTCTTTCAAGAAACCTGGTGAGCCCTATGATACACCATTTTAATCAAATGCAGCTGTTTATTGTCCTCTTTTTGCTCATGGAAACTGAGGCACAGAGATGACACAGCTTCCCAAAGGCAGGCAGGTGGCAACCTCGACAAGGAGAAATGACTCCCTGAGCATCTGGAGCACCTGCCCAGTGGCCCAGCCATGAGCTCAGGATGCCCTTAAGACCCTCATATAGGTAGTTGAGGAGCAGCATGAGTATCAATTACTTGTTCATGCTTGGTAATGCATTTCTTTTGTTTTTCAAGTTTCAAGGAAGCATGGGGAAGCAATACAGGAGAAAAATAAAAAGGCAGATGACATCCCCAAGCCTGTGTTGAGGGGACTCTCTTCTGGAAAAAAAGGACATTCAGAAACCCATGCTTAACCTTCTACAGGACTGGAAAAGGCTGATGTGACCCTGGGAGCACAGACATCTTTCTAAACTCTTAACAGTCTAAGCAGCCCCCTGCAAATCTTTTATGGACAGGCAGCCATACAAACCAGTTCTAGCTTGTTCAGGCCTTTTAAATGGAAATAAATTCTTCAACCTCTCTTATCACTGACAGAGCACTTACCAGCCTAGAAGGGCCGTAAATGTATAGCTTGTGTTAAATTGCCCTCTAGAGGAGACAAGACAGAGGCAAGAGAATGAAGACCTGGAGACCAATTGTAGCATTTTTTTTTTTTAAGCAGCAAAACTACCACAGTAATGCCATNAAAACCAAAAACCCACTGCAACACCATCCTGTTCTTTCAATAGATCAGGAGAGAAATATGATTGTACAATTGCCCTTTGTTCCATTTTGCTTCAAGAGCGTAAAATCCTGTACTACAAAATGAAACTGTGTTGTAGTTTCAAGATGAGGAGGTAGATCTTCACAGATCAAAGGTGGAGTTCTGTTTTGCAGACAGGGAGCTGCACTCTTCTTTGTAATTTGCTTGAAGGAGAGCAGGATGAGGTTTTTTGATTAGAAATGGATTTCTATTGATCAGAGTTGACTCTGTTGCTCTACACCTATTCAATCCTGAGCTTTTCAAAACTATTTCTCACCATGCTTAATTGATAGGGTTTTGCAAAAAGAATCCCTAGGGGGAAAAAAATAACTAACTGTTGCAGCTCTTTGTTCTTACAACAGAAATTTTATAAATTCCTTTAATTTTTCCATTTTATGGAAAGTTATCTTTAAATTTGAAAAAATGTCTATATCCCTTACCTGGACATTTTCACCATTAATAAGCCTGCCTACCTATGTCAAAAGGAAATGAATAGTATTATATATCTTAGGGGTAAAATGTGTGATAAGGACCATCTGGTTTGATTTAAAAAGATAAATAGCAAATCAAAGCATTTTAGCCTTCTGCAACACCAATGGAGTGGGAATACAACACATATGAACAAGTACTGGGGTGAATGGAGGTAGAAAACACCAAGAAATCTCTTGGGGGCATCTGGGGGAAAATTCATACCTATTGAAGGTTTACTGCTATGAATCCATATCAGAGATGTTACATGTCTCCTTATTTTGGGAAACCACAAAGAGGTATAATGTCACATCAGCTAAAACAATGCATTAGTCATAGATTATTATATGCAGTTAGGAAATCTGTTAATCCTTTAATGCAGTATTATGTTAAAAAGATAGAAAACAAATTCCGGTCTCTATACCTGCAAAGATGCATGAACCACGGCTACTTTACCAAAATAAGAGTGGCAACATTACTGTAGATTGCAAATGACGAGACTGAAAAATGAGAGGAAGCTGTAGAACCCAAGGTCTCTGATACGATACAGCAACACGAGAAATTACACGGCTCACACTGATACCTTTCCCAGGTACCTGCTCTACCCCTCTGATGCATATTGCTGACCCCAAGGCAGGGTAATCTCATGCACTATTAATTAGTTCCCAAATTGCTATAGATTTCCATATTCAAGTAAGCTGGTTCCTCTTTCAATATACCTTAACATAACAAGCTGAAAGCCTAGTGTTCCAGGAAAACCATAATGAGTGGATTGGATGTGCTTTGTACAGGCAAGGGAAATGAACTGGAATTACACTGATCTAAATTTTATGAGTATCATCCGTGTTGACCATTAAAAATTGAAGTTACAAAGTTAATTACAGTAATTATTTCTCTGTGCACAAATCAGTCAGCTCCCTCAGTATTCATGGGTACAATCCCTTAGGGCCCTATGTATGTCTGGTTTGCTTGAGTGTTTGCCATCCTGGTCATTATTCACAAAAGATAAAACATCCTTTTTCCAGACTTTCCCCTTGATCTCTGTAGACTGGGATTAGTTGCAGCTAATTTATGCTGTCCCTCTATTTGGGAACAGACCTGCTCTAATTTGCCCTCTTCCCACATCTATGTGATAAGACAAACGTACCATCTTGAAACAAGAATTCCAAGTATAACTCTAGATACCATGGCGCATTCTGAAATGAACTTCTTTTTGTCTTCAATCATGAGACCCATGGTATCAAAAGGCAGTTGAGACCTGCAAAACTTTTACCTACATATTTAAAAAAGGTTGAGAGAAGAGGAACAATACAGAAAGAGAAATGTAACAAGAATGCAAACCCATAAATCGGGTGTGGAAGACATATTATTCACATCACGTCGTATTCTCATGATGCATGAGAACTGCATAATAATTTGATGGGTGCATTTCTAGAATTGTATATAGTATGCCTCTGCTGCCTCTACAGATTATAGATAGGGACACTGTATTACTATGGGGATGAGAAAAATGAGTTAAGGCATTCATTTTACAAAGCATTAAAATAGAACCATAATATCAAATCAATGTCAGCTACTGTAAAACATGTATAGTAAAAATGCAATCAATTTAGGCTTACTCTTGACTTTGCTGGAAAGGTTTCAAGCTGATTTGAATAAGAGCATCATATAAAAAAATAGAGCTGAGCTGTATTTGAGACATTTCATCCAACCTTCTCCTTTTAAGAAGGCATTTGTTGGTGCCTACCATTCTGCAATATGACCACCCATCAAAATCTTTCTCTGAGAAAGACTTCAAAGTACTGCATGAGATGCTGCAGGTTCTTTCAGTGGGCTAGAGTGGAAGCAGTTTTAGCAGAGCAATTAATTGCCATCTTCCATGCTCTCACCAGGTTCTTAGAGATCATTTAATGTATTAATATTTAGCATTCTATACATTCTCTCAACTAAGTAACCAAAAGAGTGCCATTACATTCACAAAGTGTTAAAAAGTGAAATTGTGGGAGCAAACATGGGGGATCTTGAGTTATTGTAAAGAGAGGGAACAGGCTTTGTGAGGTAGAAATTTGCAGAAAATAAGGCTTCAATCATCCCACTGGCGATGATGAAGAATCTCATCTTTGGAGTCTAGCCCTTGTCATTTTCCATCAGCCTTGAAAATACAAATGTAAGAGACACATCTGTCTGTTGATGTAGCACCATGACCACAACAAGGTAATCAATAAGCACAGCACCACTGAATGGGTGCCCTTGTGTCACCCATGAACCTCTGCCACACCAGGTTCAGCCTTCACCACCTGGGGCTGAGCTTGGTTTGCTTGCTGATCTGACTGGGAACTGAAGTTTTAGTTGAGGAATAAACACCTGAAGCATGGCTTGAGCCAATAGAAAAGCATTGATGGGAACATGCACTGATAGCTGAGACAATAACATTCTGCAATTTGACTGCCTTTAGTCCACCATGAAATTGCAGGACTAATGTATACCAAAAACCCCAACAGTTCTAAGCACTAAAGAGCTGCATTGGTCTCATTTAGGGATCATGGGTAGAGAGTTTGATTCCTGAGCCACAGAGCTTTACATCAACAGCTATTTCTCATCCTCTGGAAGAAGTCTCTGAATTACTATACCACACATCCTACCTTACACTGAGGCAAGCACAAGAGTAAGTTTGTCTGCCTGTTAGAAACAAACAAATTGCTCCATATTGCAGCAGCCCTCTTATTAGAGGGTAAAAATGAGCTGAGGCACAGACTTCTTGCTAAACACAGCATAAAAAGGAACCTGGTTTACTCCTCTTCATAGCTTAGCTATCTTAACTCCAACTGACTCTGCCTGCAGCAAGCTCCTCCTGTAAGTTTCCCTTGCACTGACTGCTGGTTATTTCCTGCTAAACTATGACTGCACATATTAGCTTGCAGACTCTGAACTCAGGCTATAGCTAGACTATGACTGCAGTTTTCAACAACAGGCTCTAACTGCAGACCCAGACTGACCTTGCAGCAGTGATTCCCTCTCCCCAGGATCCTGCTTCACAAGTCTCTCCTTTGTGCTGCCCCTCCTCCATAACACTTCCCCACCCTTAACCAGCTAACCTCTTCTTTTATCTCACTTATCCCTATTGAATATAGCTGTAACTCATCAGGGGCAAGGCTGTATTGGTTGATTAACACAGCTGTTACTTATCAGGGGTGAGGTCACCTGTTTCCCTTTTCCTACAGCTGCACTACTAGGCAAGACAATAACATATCTATGAAAAGAAAATCACCTACACAAATTATATGCCAGCCTTCACGTGACATCCATTTAAGGGTAATACTACAGTGAAAGGACGCTCTTAGAGCAACATGAAACACAATTAAATGAGAAATTAAGATCTGAGGTTTGTTGTATGTATCATTCCTTTTTCTTGGATAATGGTCCAAACCAGTGAGACTGTTCATCAGCAGTGTGAGAGAACATGTCTTGAAAAGGATAACACACATTTGTTGTTGTAGTACAGTGGGTCTGCTGTAAATCACACAGACTAACAAACCAGCCAGCAGCAATAGCTCACGGGTACTGGACATTTTCAGATGGGCAGAGTAAATCTATTGTCAGACATAAACCACACTTCATCATTTTTCCCCTTCACTGAGGGAAATCAGGAAGAGCAATAACAGAATATTCATTTACAGAAACACCTTTGAAACAGATGTTAAAGGACTGTTAAGAGATGTTTGCAGTGTATTTTGTAAACAATCTACAGAATCATATAAGAAACTTAATACCTTATAGCTTGAAATGAAAACCTAGGCATACACTTAGCTTACACAGAATAAGTGTGAGTTACTAAGTGAATTCTTCTAAACTTTAATGCTTCTCAGCTGTGTTCTTCTGTTGACAGAGGCATAAATACTATGCTACATCCACTGTGTTATGCCATGGCTACTGGTAGTGTGCCCTTATTTTTGCATAGCTTTGCAGTAAAGTGTGAAGTGACCTTGAGACATTGAGATTTTTCCTTTAAGTCTGTACCACCTGTGAGTCCCAGGAAAACTGGGCTCCCTCCTTGCAGAGGTCTACTCCACTTGTCTGACTGAAGGTCCATGGAGGTGGGCTGTGTAGCAGTGCTATCATTTCTAGGGTAGCTCTGAACTGGTGATGTCCAGAGTACTGTGAGAGACTCCCTGCACCTCAGACATACATTTCACAGCAAAAAAATTCTACTTGTTTATGTTCTTTGTTACCCCTGCAACCAGTTTTGTCCAGATCTGCACTTCCTTATCTGGCAGCTGTAAATCTGTTCACAGCCATGGGGTCTCCAGTGCCAGGACAGGGTCCTATCTCTTATCATCCCTTGCCTGCATTCATCTGTGCTGTGTCTCATTTTTCCATTTCTCAAGGCTGATGCTGTCACTCCAGGGCTGTATTTCTCTACACTACATCATTGTGTTAAAGCCATAAATATCTCATTCCACATATAGAATAACTGTCTGCTAAAATATCTATACAGAACCATGGTTGTACAACACAAAGACATACAAAAGCAAAAGAAATTAACCACAGACACCTAGTCAGTCAGAGAAACTGCTGTCACAGCTAGACCAAGTGAAACCATGCTGCAAACATGTCAAGAAAAGCTCAGACAGAGCAAGCCTAACAAACCACAGTTGCTCTGCCTTGCAAATTCAATACAAAGATCATGGTCTGCTATCCAAGAACAGCAATCCTGTGCTGCAAGGACAAGGCTCTCATTCCTGTACATCCTGAATACTGTTTTTTTATCCCCTTGTCTCTGGGGAAAAAACCCAATCTTCCTTCTCTAGTGTACAGA
This sequence comes from Illadopsis cleaveri, assembly GCA_013399915.1. Classification (NCBI taxonomy): domain Eukaryota; kingdom Metazoa; phylum Chordata; class Aves; order Passeriformes; family Timaliidae; genus Illadopsis; species Illadopsis cleaveri. The sequence continues at coordinate 177,800 of VXBB01024201.1, read as the reverse complement.
TCAAGTCACCAGCATTTAACTTCTCTGGAAGTAACTCACTTGCTCCATGCCTGCTGATATTTTACACAGCAACTCCCACCATTTAGAGAACAATTACAATGGAATCACCACTTGTCTGCTGCCACACAGAGGCTTCTAGGGCAAGCCATTGTGTCTCCACAGGGAATTTCTTCCTGAGAGGCAGAATGAAAGAGGAGAAGCAGATTTGCATTCAGTGTTAAGCAGCACAGATTCTGTGAGATTAATGACAATGAACTTATGAGAGATGGGAGAACTACTAAAAATAATTTTGTTCATGTACTTGCAATTCTACCTTCTAAAAATTCACTATTTGAGTTCTTTGAATAGTGTTTCAATTTACAGACAGACACAAAGGGCAGGTTTCTGGTCTCCTAGTCAGTACTCAGGAAGTGAATAAGCTCCTGCAGGACCACAGAGTGGGTTTATCCTCATTGCCTTCACATTCAGTGAACACAAACACAGCATCTCTGAACTTCTGAATTCCTTGTGGAAATCCTCAGTGCCTTGAACAGATCTAAGGAAGTAAAGAGGAGGTGGAGGGGGCGTTTTGAATAACACTACACAACTAAGTTCTTTGGCATTAGGGATAAGAAAATACAGGCTTTCTGTTTTGATTCAGGCATTCAAAAAGTCATTAAAAATGTTCAGTTAAAAGGGCAAAATATTTGCAAACTTGTGACTGTTTCTGCCCTCAGATGACTCAAACCTTTCTTTCTCATAGTGCCCTGGTAACCATTGTTTTGCCAAAACAGAAATTACCCACTCAGATTAATAATTGTGTTGTGTCTAGGCATGTTAATAAATAACTCTGAGCTGCTATTACCTGCTCACCAGACCATAGCCCAAACTACAGTGTTGGGTGTCTTGGTTTGCTTTATCTCTGGAGCACTGCATGAGGATGCTGCACGTACCATGGATAATGCCCATGAATATTAGAAGTCAAAGTTTAAATATCCCACTAAACAATTTGATCTCTCATTAGAATAACGGTATAGAGGCCTCAAAATTGTACATCCCTGATGTTGAGGCCAGATTATTTTAAGCTGTAGCCTTGCTCTTAAACCGCAGCTTCACAAAGAGACACTGAGACGAGGCACAGCTTTGTGGTCATTGCAGCAATACACAACTTAGCAACACAAGCACTTTCATATTTTTGTTTCTGAAATGAATTAATGCTTTGGCACCCATGACGTTGCACAGTCCTACTTTTCAAGAGAACTTTCTGCTCAGCAGCATTTTGGGGATGCTTTGTTTGGAATTTCAGGAGATTTTCAGAGACTTTCCTTTGCTGGTGATCACTGGCAGCAGATGGCTAGAGCAATGTGTCTTATTTTTAAGATGCTCACACAAATTATTCTGTTGTCTCCATTCTGGTATTTCTCAGTGACCTAAGTTTTGACTAAAGGTCTAGTAAAGTCAGTGGATGCAGAGTTGTTATAATTGTAAATTGGAACACTTCTGTGTTATCTTTCTGTCCCATTTTCATGTCACACAAATAACATAAAGCAAGTTTTTATTTCATTAACAAGAACTATTGTGCCAGTTTTTGTCTACAGCCATTGCTTCATGATCTGCCACATAATTCTTCTTGCTGATTTTCCTCCTTGCATCACTCCTTGAATTTCTGTACAGCCAGCCAAGTACACTAATACTAATAAATATATTACTTGTATATTGTTTCGAAACAATCCATCTCAGTCTTCTTTTTCCTGCTGGATGGTTTCCATGAGGGCAGTTGCTCCTTCACTAACTGTGGTAGGTTTCGCCGACCAGGCAGTCACCCAAGAGTCCGTAATTAAATTTGACTCATGTTTTCAAGCGTGGATGAGATTCAGGACATATTGACTTATCCCTCTCAGAATCTACCTTCAGGATGTTTTTAAACTACCATCTGCCAATGCTATAAGCAAACCATTTTTGTCATTTTACTTGTAAATGTGATTTAAACAAACATTTTTGGTGTGAGGCCTTTCACAAGTTCTCTCCTTGGCAATTGTTTCCTGCACTGTTTAAACACATCCAACACTGAAGTCTAACTGTACAGAGAAGTTTAACTCTTCGTTGCTAAAACATAGTTGACAAATGGAGATTACTGAGCCTGCATTGCCAAGACTGGCTCTCCCCAGACAGCACTGGCCTCAGCACATACCCATGCTGCCTCCAGTGTCACAGAATTCTCCCTGTGCATTGCAGCGTGCCCTGTGCACCAGGAGCTGCCTGCACAAAATGCAAAGTTTTCAATATACAGCTCAAAGACAGGGTAGAAAAGCTTCTACACAGCATTTGTGGTTGTAAGAGCTATCAGTCAACCACTGCACCAACACATTTCTGGCCAGAGCACCTCATGTCGCTGTAAGACAGGAGAAAGGACTGGGAAATGGGTTTGTCTGCGATGGAGGATGGGATGTACAGGCCTCATAATTCAATCAAAAATAAATAGAAATAGAAAATTAATAATTATCAATAATTAATTGCATAATTAATTACAATAATGTCTCATAGCCAAATTCATAGTCACAATATATTTTCAAATCATACTACTTTTGACAAGTTCCTCCTCCTGTCCCAGCTTTGCTATGCATATGAATAGAACCATTTATAGGAAAAGGAAAAAACCTATGAGAGAGTCACTAGCATTTCAAATTGATTTCTTCTGTTTTAATAATCACTATCGACCCTCCTTGGGGGAGCAATTTCCTGGTGCTGGCAGAGGAGGCCTTCTGTAGAGCTGCCAGCCTCTTCAATACAGTTCATTAACATAGCTAAAAGTCAACTTTTATGACCATCATTTCAGAAACATCCATACTTACACATCATTTACTATTTCTGAGGAGAAGATCATGCTTGAAAATGAAATGAGTACATTAACCCAAAAGGATCTGTCACTGCTTCATTTGTTTCAGGCAAAATGCACATCTTTAAATCAGATTTCTTTGAAGAAGCAACAGACAATTCAGTTAGACTCAATTATTTTTCTTTGAAGTTACTTTACAAACACTTTGTCCGGTTTTAGTCTTTTCAAAACATACTTAACAGTCTATTTTATGAAGCAGTCAGGGATGAGCTTATGGGTCTGCTGGGCCATAAAATAAAAAAGTAGTGTCATGAAGATAAAATGCAATGCAAATCTCCACAGCCCATACTCACATGCCTTTAATGCCAGCACTCTTCATAATTCTTATTCTACTACTTCCCATTTCTAGTCCCTCAAATTTTCCTCCAGAGTGCTGTACCGGATAGTGCTGATCCTTCTGTTTCTTCCTTTCAGCATCTCAAATCAAAAATGTTCTGAAAGAGAGACATCAGACCTCCTGGCCAAAGGAAGAGTTGTTTAAGAAATCAGTGGTGAAGCTCATAATGACCAAAAGAAGCAAGAGGTTAACAAGAAGGGGTGAGAAGCGCAGGGGAAGATTACCAAGCTGGTATCTGGACGAGACTCATTTACACAAATCTGCCGTCTCCCACAGGGCACTGCCAGGCCTCTCTCCTCCCACCCCACTCCTTATTCCACTGCTTGACATTTTCTGTCTTATATGAGAAGCAGAGGCTGAATAGACCTCACAGGGAGGGGACCATCAAGGGACAATGAAAAGTGCATGCCATTTACAGAAAATAGCATGAAAATACACCTTGAAGAAAGAATGTGAAGAGGCTAAATGTGCAGTTAAATTTTGTTTCCCCATGGAAAAACTTTAGACAATACCAAATAACTCTCTCCAAATGAAGGAACTGTGAGCATTTAAACTAGCACAGTGGACTTTGGGGTTTGTAAATATATATATTTACATTAAAGAGTAATTATTTGTGGATTTCATTTGTATTTCAAAATGGACAGAAAGTTATCCTTTACAAGTCTAGCTTTCTAGCTTTTTTTTTTACTGTGCTGACCAATATTAAAAGTTGTTACAATTTTTCTGAGTGATCAAGTTAGGATCTGAGAGGCTGAGAGGCCCTTGAGTAAGCTTAAAATACATTTTTTCTTGTGTAAGTGACTAGAGTGTGCAAAGCATTGATAGCATAGCACATTAGGCAGACAAAAATGAGTGGGCAAGAAAAGTTTATACGAATGGATCACCACCATTCTACTTCAAGACACAAGTGTTGGCAAGTGGAACAACTTTAAAACTCATTACCCCTCTCTGTAGTTTCTCTTGGAGATTTTTTTACGGTAGACAAAATGAGTTATCTCTGTTTCCATGACATAATGTACCTAAAATCCCAACAAGTGGTCTATTATCCCCCAGTTTTAGTGTGATTCCGGTTAAAAGTGCATATGAATTTTGTTTTTACCGCATTGAGATCAGGATTAAATCCAATCTTTTCTGCATACATACTAATTTAGGGAAAGCATCAAACCAAGACCACATTTCTTAAATACGACTTGTAAGTGCATGAACTATAAATGCTTGTAAATGCATAGTGTTGTGTTATCAAAGCATGTACAACCGATTAGCTGAAAATCTGTTGTTACAGTAAAAATTTCCGTGTGCTACAAAACATTGAGGAGTGAGGCGGGAGTGCCCTCTTGTGTTTACAGAGAAACGATCTTAATGGTCATCCCATTCAAAATCGCTAAATGGGGAAAATTCATCCCCTCCTGAAGCATCTCCAGACTGCCTGCAGGTCAGGTGTACATACATGTCTGTTCAGCATTGCAAAACCGATTGTTTACTAGTTCAAACAAGGTTTCAGCCTCTTGTTTTGTCATGCAGTATCGTGCAGAACATTTCTCCTTCACCAGCTCTTCTGCTGCAACCTTCAGCAATCCCTGGCTTTGCACAGGCCCTCAGCCCCGTCCCATGCAGGGTGTGGAGAAACATGGGCAAGAGCCACTGGCTCCCTCTCTACCTGATGCTCCCTCCCAATGCCTGCAAGGCAAGTCCTGCCCTTTGTTGCACAAATGTAGGTATAAAGATCAAGTTACTGCAGATCCTAGCGAGGTCTGTGGTAACTCAGAGTAGGGCGACAGCAGGAGAAGGACACATGGAGCTGGATCCACATGATTTCCCAAAGGAAAGGACACGGATAACCCCTCAGTCTGCTTCTGCCTACAACCAGTCTGGTAGGCTGGCTAAGGTTTTCAAACTCTGTGACACTCCTAGTATAATATGTATTAATTATGCTAAAGCTATCTTAGTTTATCCCTTACTTGCATGTTATAGACAAACGCTACCATCAAGCTTCCACTTGCAGTCCATAGAAACTGCTCAAACATGCCAATAAACTGCAGAATCTTCAAGATAAATGAAAGATATCAATTAACGGGGCAACTGGCACCAGCCAGGGTGGCATGGTAATTCTGGCAACTGTGACAGCTCCTGTGGGAATAGTCAGCTGCGTTACAGCAAATATTAATGGTTTTCACTGTGTATGCAGCTACCAGGGTCACTCAGCAGCTTCTTCAGCCCCATCTGGCATCCTAAGTTCCCCTACATAACACCAGGCTGCCCGTGGGCAGCTGGCTGCTTGTCTCATCCAAGAACAGGTAGTGGCCAGACCTTTTTGTGTCTTACACAACACCACCACAGGCTTCCACCTAGGAGTTCCTCCGGAGGAGGCTGAGTCAACTGCTATTCCCTGGAGGGATGCACTCAGATGTGATCACTGGTGCCTCTGAAAACTTCCCCAACACTGCTTTTTTGAGAAGGAATAGAGAACCTCCTGATCATCCATTCCTGGCTCCCAAGAGGGCCTAGTTTAGGGATTGCAAAGGATGCTGATGGGAATACACCCAGAGACTCTGGCAGCAACTGGAGATTAAGGAGCACCAGAGGATTCATGACAACTCAAGCTTCAGACGACAATTTCTCTGATCTGCAAAGTCCCTGTGTTTACAAACGGCGAGTGCTCATTACCTCTGGCAGAGCAATTGCTTCATGCCACATGAAGCACATGAAGAAATCTTGTCTGCCTATTAGCTGCATGTTCCCAGTGCTGACAAAGAGTGGCAGCCTTGTCCCATACTTTCCCTACACAGCATATGTAAAAGTGAGGACCAAAAACCAGGATGGCCTTGTCTTACTCTGCTCTCTGCTCTTGAGCACACAGAGGGAGCCTGCAAGTTCTGAAATGCTCCAGTCTTTCCCTTTGTTGCCCTGAGAGCCTTGGTGAGCTCCATTGAGTTTTAGTGAATATCTAAGAGAGCACAACCAGGCAAAGCAGGTTAGATTACAGAGGGGCCTTCAGCAGAAGCCACCTTGTATGAACACTTGCATAACAGAAGGATGCAGTCTCTCCAGTATCAGGAGGTCTGTTACCTGCTCCAGTCAAGAATATCAGACAGGGAATACGTGCTTGTGTACCTGGTAAAAATTTGCAATGCTATGAGTTCTCTCCTAAGAAGTTATCATTATTAGTTTACTTTCTCTTAAAGTTAACAAATTACTTACACAGTTGAAATGGCTTATTTGGGTTTTAATGAATATTCTCATGATTATAGGATTAACTGTTCTGCCTGCCTCTTTCTGTTGTTTACAAATACAGACTTCCACCTTCAAACATTGAACACATTAATCTTATATATCTTAGGGAAGAACATCACAATTGTGTTGCTCATTAGTAGGACCAGTCATAAGTTTTACTGCTCTTAATATAATTTTTTTCTTTAATTTAACTGTATTTAGACAGAGATAATTGCTTCTTCACAGTATGAGAGTAAATATCAGCAAACAATAGAACAACAGACTTCTTAAACTTCAAATATTTTTTTTATTTTAATTGGTTTGAATCCTTGCATTTAGACACAATTAAATGGGGAGTACACTGCATTTTGGAGGGATCAAGCATGAAGTTTCATATCATATTTATAGCAGCCTGAGTATTAGCTGGTGTCAGGGGATATCACCCTGCCCAACAATTACCCAGCCCAGAGTTTTTTTCCCACCACTTCCTTTCTGTTAAACTTAGTGGTTAGGTGGTCACATTCTAAGCTCAGGTGGCTGATTTGCTAGAAAACTGAAGCAGAAGAAAAATTAAAAAATGTTTTCTATTGCACCAGGTAATTGCTTGTACCAGCCTATAGTGGTGACAGGGGAGGAAGGAAGAACAAGGTGATCCCTTTCTAGCAGATGATAAGTTCTACTTAACTATAAAGTTAAAACACTATAGAAAGTGCTGTTTGACCTCTCCCTGTATGAGAAAAACTGAGCTGCTGAGAGCAAGACACACTCACAAAACCTACTAACTTTTAAGAACAAGACAATATGGAAACAAAATTCTACAATAAAAGATTTGGAAAATACCTGCATCTATGCAAATTTCATAGAAGGAAAGATTTACGCACTATTGTAAGTGAAGACCTGATGCATAATTACATCTATTAAAATTAATATATTGGCACTGCAGCTAAGGTAATCACATTTTCCTGCATTTTTAAATTAATTAAAATATTTGTATCTGTTTTATTATGAATACAGTGAGTAAAATAATCTGTATGCCTATTTGATTTTCTTACTTTATCAAATGAAACATTCCAAGTAGTTGAAGAAATGTCTGAGAAATATCTACTTCAAGCAGAGTGCCTCTTTCTCACCCAGAATTCCATACTTATCATATCCAGATTCAATTCCAGATACTGGAATGCAGTTTTACAACTTCTATTTTGTTACAATAGTTCACATGGTATTCCATTTTAAAAAGAATAAAGTAAGTATGTGTTGTTTTTCCTGATTCTGTAGAGTGTGATTTTAGGATATTGTAAGAAATAAGATATAATTGTAAGAAAGGCTCTGAAATATGGCAATATTAAAAATAGTTCTGGTAAAAATAATCAAATCGTTTTCCAGCCTTGTACTCTCTAAGAGCCAGAGGCAGCCTCTTGTTAAGGAACATGAAGATATATTTCCTATTTAAAAATGGATTTGACACTTAATTTGTCAAGGCTGGATAAATATGACAGAAAAGCATTATTTTCCCTGTGCCTCGTTAATTAATGAAGTGATTGCAAGTGATAGCAATAAATGGCTGGGTCATACAGCTATGAGAAGAACATTAAATAGCAGATTGCTCTTCTCCCATCTTGTCACTTCAATGCTTTCATCTCACCTGAATCTTTTCATCTCATCACTTAAGGATGAGAAAAGCCAGCAAGATAAGTAGCAATTATACAGTAATTAAATAAAAAATATTATCTTCCAGTAATATGCTGTTTGTGTGGAATAACAGAGAATAGATTTAAACGCTGAGAGAAAATGCTGTTCCCAACCACTAATGAAGACTCAGACTGAAATTTCCGTTAAGTATTTTTGGGCAAGCTGCTGCAGTAGTTCAAGATAATGAAGGCTTCTGTTGCACAATAAAATAGTTACAATTATGTACTCCTAGAGACAGCACAGAGAATTGCCTTTGTAAAGAGATGGAAAACTAGCTGATTTAATTCACAGTTATGAACTAGTTTGTTTGCCTTAATACACCAACTTTGTCGCTTCTTTTAGGTGAAGAGGGTTTCAGGGTTTTTCTTGCATAAAGCTTAGTTATGCTTTACTGTTAATTTTAGCCATATAAACTGATTAGATTATGGCACTAAACCAAATATAGTCAGTATAAGCTGACTTTGTTCTTTTAGATTAACTTTGCAGCAGAAACCCCAAATATCTGCCACAGCTGTGCTCAACTTCAGAAAGAGGAGATACCTAAAAATGGAGATGTTGCTAAAAACAAAAGTAACAGAACCCTCAATGCGCATTAGATCCTCACAAGTGGTATGAAGACAGAGAACACTGTCTTGAAGGCACAAAATCACCATTCAAGGCTTGTAAAAGGGCAAAAGGAAACTTACACGTCAGAGTAACACTGTTTAGTCATCAAAACTAACAATATATCTCTTTTCAAATTCCTTAATCTGACCCCCATGAGGAAGTCTGTTCATACAACATTAGGCCATGTAATTGTATTCATTTTTTGCTCCTGTGTTCAGTGTGAAAAATCTGGGGAAATTCCCTGCACCACACCACTTTTGAGGTTTTCATGACAGAAGTTGCTTCCAACTTCTTGAAGATGCTGCAGTTTCAACAAGACCAAATTACGCTTTAGAGGAAGCTAGTGAAACGCAAGCTCCTGATTGTGGTGTGTGACCTCCTCCTTGAAAGTGCTCTGGTGCCAAAGAAGGGTAAGAAGCAAACAGAATGATAATGTTTTGAACAGGTTCTACAGAAATCCAGAAAACTAAAGCCCACTAAGCCTCACATCTATTCCAGGGAAATAAGCAAAGAGCTTACTTTAAAAAGTAGAATTAGTGTATATGTAGATAATTATGATCTGTAGGGCAATTATGGTCAGAACACTTGGTAAACTCACATCACACTTATCACCAACCATGTGATAAATTGATCTAGTGCATGGATTCCCTAAAGCCTTTTAGCAAATGATTTTAAGCAAACTAAGCAGACGTGCAATAAAAGGTAAAAGACAGGAGGTAGAAGCAAATGGTTAATTTTCACAGCGGAAGAAAACTACCACAGAAACCTGCATGACCTGCATTGGTGAACTTACTGAATTGATCTGAAATAGGTGGTATGCAGAGGGGTAAAAAGAAACTAGTAATCATTTATTTATTGCTGATGCAAAAATAGCTGCAGGAGTTTAGAAAGGCTGAGTAAGTACAACAGCAACACATGAAATTCAACATAGATCAATATAAAGCACGAAGGAAAACAAACACAACAGCAAATGCAAAACGACGGGCTCTGGCCTTTATTGCTCCAATGTGAGATCCTGCAGTTATGACAGAGAGTTCTGTGGCAAAGTCAGCTCCATGCACAGAGCCAGCCAAAAAAGGACACCAGAGTTTAGGAAGTGGTAAGGAACAAAAAAAGAAAGCAGAGAAACATCATGGCACCTCTGCATAAGCCCATGTTATACCTGCTTCCTGAACATACTGTACACGCTGGGAGTCCCATCTCAAAAAGAAACCAAAAGAAGTTGAAAGAAGATCAATGAGAGTATGGTCAAAGGTAGGAACTAATTCCTCTGTGAGGAATGATTAAACAAATGAGGTTTCTCAGCCTGAAGAAGAGATTGGAGGGTGGGGACTCAACGAGGGGATGACTGTGGAGGGAGGGATTACCCACTGCTTCTTCTAAAACTGTGCAAAGAGTGAACAGAAAGCACATACAAAGTGAATTAAAGGAGATGCATTTTCCTGTAATACTAATTAAGCTCTGGTATTCCCTGCCATTGTTATTGGGGATGCTAAGATTTTATAAATGCTCTGGGCAAGACTGGACAAATTTATGGATAGGAAATCAATGGAGGATTTTTACATTCTCATGCACACAAAAATAATAACCCTCCTTTCTGAGCTTTATATTCCCAGAGGCTGGGCAAACACTTGGGGAAGGATGTGCTTGCTCTATCCCTACTCCCCTCCCTAGGCATTTACTTTGGGCTACATTTGGAAGCAGGATACTAGTGCGTGGTGGGGGTTGGTAGACCTTTGATCTGACCCTGTACAGCTGTTCTAATGTTTTTATGATCTCATTTATTATTAAAAAGAAAAAAAAAAGCGCTTGTCTTTCTGTGAACTGAAGTGACTAAAAATCAAAGAGAGAGACTTGAGAAGTTTAAATAAAAAAATTCTGGTATCAGCAAAACACTAAAACCAGGGTCACATTCATAAGCTAAATTGTTTCCCAACTCAAGTATTTTATGATGCATAATGTGAAATATGGCAAAGACAGGTCAGGAGTTTACAATGAGTACTATCTGTTCTGAAAAGGAAGAAATTAAAGCTACATACAATAGACTTCCTGCTAGGAAGGTGAGAGGGAACGGAACTCAGCGTCCCAAAGGATGCACTGGTAAAAACCCAAACCAAACCAAGAGACACGAGTCATCAAAGCTACAATGTTACTGGAGAAAATCAAGGAAGTCAGACCTAAAATAGAAACAGAAAGGAAGTGGGGGGGAGATAGAAATAAAGAGAAAGAACAAGAAAGAAGTAATTTAAGACAAGAAAAGAGAACTTGGAGAGAGTTGCCTTGACCTGAAAAGCAATGGAGGTAGTTGCACCACCAGACTTCTAGGCTGACGTACATTTGTGTGGGCCAACACAAGGCTTTCTAGCCAGCACATCCCCATTATCTCATAACCAGCACTCTCTTCTGCCAGTGCTGACACTGTGCATGAATGTGATGCCATGCGGTGAGCTAGATTCAGAAGCAATTCATCTATAAACTAACACTTTATGGCAACTAGGCTTATGGTTCAGACCAGCCTTAGGATCTCTCTGGAGAGTGGCAATAGAGGATCAGTTTTTGCTCTACTGCTTGCGCCCTCATCTAGACAGCTGGGATATAGATTAAAGATGTGAAAGCCTGAAGAAGGGGAAAGAAAGGCTAAAGGAGGAAACTTACTTTGAAAAATAATCTATGTTTGTGGTGTACATTTTTACTTTGGTTTGGTTAACTTTTTTCAGACTTGCAATTGTTGCTCATCTACAGTAAAGGTGTGCTTCACTTGACCCACAAGCTTGCCCAGTGCTAGCAGCCTTGGGTGATGCTGAGAAATATGAGACACATTTCTTTGGGGTTAAAAGGTTTGCATAGCAGTGCATTCAAGCTCTGCTAGTAAACCTGTACCCTCCAATCTAACAGAGAGATGAGCAGTTTCGCCTGCCAAGTTCCAAAAGCCAGGATGCAGTAGCACTGCACAGTGCGAGGCTCCCCGCACTGGGTGCTCACCCGTGTTTCACCTGCAAAGCTCATACTACAGAGCAGCACCCCGCAGCCCTGGACACCCCTTACTCACCTTAGTATTTATAAGCTTCTTATTATCAAATGCAAACTAAAATTTTACTCGTTTATACTTATTGTAATGTAGTTCAGGCTTAATCGTGTTTTCTCCCCAAAAAGAAATTCCAGTCTTTGAGAGACTAATATGCAGTAAAAGCCTCCCACAGGCACTAGTAGAAATATGGAATTATTTAGCACTTAGTAAAGGAAAGAGTAACGGAATCGATGATCTCAGGTCTTTTCCAACCCTAATGACACTATGATTCTTGACAAAACATATTTTTTAAGTTTGGGAGGTGTAGCTGTACCAGGTCGGTTCCTGCCCTCTCTTTAAAAACTCACATAAAACCTCTCCGCGATTTACACAGGAAACCCGTAATGCAAAAGCTGCGAGCAGCGCCGGGCTCCACAGGCGGGCGGCTCTCCCCGCCCGTCCCGTCCCACAGAACCCCCACGCCGCGCCCGGGGAGGCAGCAGCGCCGGGCGGCCCCCGCCGTCTGGCCCGCCCCTCCGCGCGCCCCCGTGAGCAAAGCGCGCTCCCGCGCCAGCTCCGCGCCGCGTCTCCGCCCCTCGGCCGGCGCGCAGGGGCGGGGCCAGCCTCGTTCCCACCCCGCAGCGTACATATAAAGTTGGGGAGCGCCCGCCACGCCCTCTCTTTCCCTGCGGAGCGCCTCGGTGGTGGTGCGCGGTAAGGCGGCGCGGGATGCGGTGTGTGCCGCTGCCCGGGTGGGGGGTGTATGGCTTCTTCCCTGTGTTTGGACATTCGGGAGGGTCGCCCGCGGTGCCGGTCGCGTAATGCTCGAGGCTGGAGCTAGCCAGTGAAGCCCTCACCCTCGGAGCCGCGGATAGAGCCAGACGAAAGGCAGCCGTAATCTAGTTGTGGGGCCGCAACCGCCCGCTCGCGGTGCCCGGCTGGCAGCCGTGGCGGTGCGAGGGGACTTCAGGGGGACTACATATTCTAGCAAGCCCCGCGGGAGGCTCCCTGCCGGAAGCCGCATGCTGAGGCGCGGGGCAGGCTGGGATCGGTAGGCGGCGGTGGCCCGCGTGGCGCTGCCGGGCCCGCGCCATTTTGATCCCCACCCGTTACGGCCGGGGCTGGTGCGGAGGTGCTGCCCCTGCTGTGCCCTCAGCTGCGGCTGAGGCACCTCCTGCACGGTGCGGCAGCCTTCAGTACTCGGGGTTCGTGCGTAAAATGTTAAATAAGGTGTAGACACCTTGTTCATGTGGCAAAGGGTTGGTGCACATGCTTGTGTTATCTGTACATCTTTTGGCGCGCCAGCCACTGGCATCATGGCATTGCCCCCCAGCAGAAGACTTATAAAAGGACTTGGGAAACCCACAGCATCCCAAGGAAAAAAGCTTCACAACATTTAGCTGATACTTGATATAAATCTTGAGATTGCGTTCTACGTAATGATGTTTTATTTATATTTTTAAGACAATGACATAGCAGAATAAAGGGAGCTTTGTTACAAAAGTAAACCACTAGCAGCAGCCCAAAAAGCTCACACCTCCTCCCCTAGAACCCTACTGTGTGCTTAAGATGCCTTTTCGTCCCCTCCATTAAATGCTGATGTCACTGAACCCATAGTACTTCTAAAAGAATAGGAAATGCCATTAAATATATCTAAGATTCCAGACTCTTAGCTGCAAGCACAGATTAGGTCTAACAGTCTGTTACACAGTAGATTACTGCACAGTAAAATTTTTGGAACTTGAAACCATTAGTACCCCTTGATTATTTGATTTATTATACTCAATAAGTGTAAAGTTTATCACATGCTTTCAGGCTTTCTATAGCTTTAACTGTTTTTGTGGTCTGAAGCAAAATGTGTGATGAGTTCTCTTTTATGGCTCAATGCATTTAATATATGTAGTACAGAGTGAGATACTTTAAATAAGCACATTCAAGTAATAATGTATATGACAAAACAGCCTTTGTCATGCATTTCTTGAACTGCTTGAGTTGGTGGATTTTGATAATTGCTATATGGTTAAAATAATTCTCTAAACCAACCAAAATGAGTTCTTAAAAGTAAATAAAACGTTGAGGTGATGATTTTTCATTTAAAAAATCTTTGGGACATGCAGTTTATATTCTATAGTACTTTTTATATGAGGTTTCAAGTGGGTGTAACTTGGAACTCCTTTGTTGCTTAAAACTGCATTTTTTGCTGCTTTTCTCCGGCAAGCTTATGATTTAGTACTTAATGTGCTGCTTCTGGAGATTGTGTTGATGATTATGGCCTCATACAGTATGTGACTTACTGGCAGGGTAATATGAATCTGCTGATTTCAAGTTGTAAGACTGTCCATGTTTGTTTTTAGGTGCCATGGAGAGAAGGTTTTCAGTGGTGTCGAGTACATTGTACATTAAGGTAACAGCTCTGGAATTTTTAATGTTGCTCTAGAAGTAACACTGCATTTCTGGTTTTGACCAAGTCACTAAATACTTGTATTTCATAATTTGGTTTCTGTGTTTTTATCTGTCAAAGTATGGGAAGTGCCATAGACTTGTCAGCTTGGTATGGTTGCTGTGTGGGACAAAAAGGAAAAACTACACTGTATTTTTATAACTGCCATCAAAGTGATAGGTCATTATTTGATAATTTTTGGGTTTGGTGCTCTTTGAGTTAAAGTCAGCCTGTAGGTCAGTTCTTAGTTGGACTTCTTTTCCCTACAAAATTTCACCTTGTCAGGTATTGTAGGCTGTTCCAGGAGAGTATTTAATTGTTGTATGAAAATGTCAGTTTTTAGTGCTTGATGATTATGTTTCTGACGTAGTAACACGAGAGATGATGCTAGAACACAGCAAGAAATGTTTTCGAGTGTAAAAGATAATTTTTGCTTATTTTTAATTTTAGCACTTCATGAAAGGACCATCACAAGTGGAAGAATACTTGGTACACACAAGTGGATTTTCCTGAAAGCTATGTATGTTCTTCATGATCAGTGGGGATAAATTAACAATAAATAGATTAGCAAAAGATGCATAGGATTAAATTAGTAGTTACATCATTAGCTTTAAAATTGAGGTATCACTAATTTTGCGCATGTCTTGGTCTAGAACTGTGTCGGCTGGGAAGATTGGGAATAGATTTTTGTGCTGGAGGAGCTGGTAAAATGCCTGTCTGAAGTGTTCATACTAAATCTAAAGTTTACATCAGTATAGATTTTAGTTGTGATTTTGCACTTTATTGGCACATAAGTATGAGACAGTGTTTAGTCAAAGAAAACAGGACATCTGGGTGCTTATTAATATAAATAAGCAAATGTTCCCATATCTTAATAAAAGTATTTACTTTTTTAATGTATAGTTGATATCCTCACTTCTTTGAAAGAGAAAAGGAACTCCAGGATCTGTATTGATTTTAATTTGATTCAAATGCTTACAATCAGTTGTTACAAAAGTAAAATTTGGTTATTCTTACTGGCTTGCGTTGTATTACACACAAACTTATTGTAATTTGGGATTTTACTCAAATTTCTAGAGTGGCATGAACAGTTTCTAGTAATGGGAATGTGACGTGTCCTGAAGAAAGATTTCCTCACAACAGGGAATAAAACAGAGGTAATATTTATTGCTTAAACAGTAGACATTTTTTGTTGATTTTAATTGATTCCCTTTTTAGTACATTGCTAGTGAAAGACTTAAAGCTTGTTTTGTGTTATATGTGACTGTATGAGTGGTGTTACAGTTCTTGTCACTGACATTTGTTAATAGTGGTGAATCATGCTGAAACTGCCCAACCTGATACATTGATGAGAAACTTTATAAGACTTTGGCGACTGAGATGAAACCGCTTAATCTTTCCATCATAAATCATCCCATTTGATGTTGGTTTAATGTGGTTGCTGTGTACAAGTGAGGTGCCAGCATGCACCAGGCTGTTAATAAGAATGTTGGCGCGTTATTTAAATCCATGTAGTGGTTTGAGTGCCTACTAGAATTATTTACTCTTTTTCTGCGGTGAGATAGGATTAGGAGAAAAGCAAAGCAGGCTCAAAACTTAGAAGGTTTTTTAACAAAACTACAAGAGAAGAAAAAAATTAATAAGGCACAGAATGAAACCGTCAAAACACCTCCCATCTTCCCCATAAACTCCTTTCTCTCTCTCTGACAATATGTAGAGACAAAACTTAGACTTTAGATCAGTTACCACCTCTAAAATAGTCTTTCATCAATTCTTTTAGAGAGAGAAGTCTCTTTTGGTCTGCCATGAAAACGTCCCTACAAGAAAAAACAATTCTTTGATGGCTTTTAAGTCTCACAAAAGCAGCTGCTTGGGAATCTGCATTCATTTTGTGAAGTCCCTCCCATATCACCCAACAGCTGCATTATGGGCCATGTAAACTCATGGGGTACCATTTTAAACATGAGTGGTTCAAAAGCAAAGGTTCTCTTCATCTATTTTAAAAATCATCCTCATCTTTAGGAACAGAAATCTTCCTCTTCTTTTCCTGGGAGCAGATCTTCATCTTATCTCTTCCTCTGTTCAAACTTCTCATAAAATCACAGCTACTTCAGTATTGACTTAGTCCACCACGAATGCCTTTTGCTTATATCTGCAGTCTGAACACTCATCTCCCCAATGGATATTTTCCACAATTTAAAGGGATGTTCTAGTATATCGTAGTCCATTATCATGGTTTTACAAAATAATTTCAGCCTAGGAGTAGGCATCTTCTCATTCTCCTTCCATCTAAGACCCAACTCTTCCTTCACTGACTTTGACGTCTTCATATTGTCTCTCTACCTGTCTCTATTCTGTCCTTTTCTCTCACTCAGAGAGAGGATTAGTGCTTTGCAAGTTTCATCTGTCAAGGAAAGTTAGTATCTCTCCCAGGTTTGTAGAGGGTCATGATGGTCTTTCCTGGGCAGTGGCCAAAGGGTGGTAAATTCAGGCCCTGCCGGGACTAGGATCTCGGGGTTCTGGGTGCTGCATGGCCACTCCACATGGCTGCCCCCCCGTAGGCCGGATGACTTGGTAGTGGTGGCCAGAGCTGTCTACAGTGAAAGGTTCCTCAGAAAACCGGGGGTGGGGGGAAGGGGCCTGGCCCTCAGCAGTGGTCGTTCTGCCGGGCTAGGCCTCCCGGGGCTGGCTTTAGTGGGGGTCAGCTTTAGTAAGTGGCAGGATGTTAGCAGGCGGGACAGGACATTCTCTCCTCCCCTCTGCCTGCCCGGGAGCCGCCTGGCCCTGGGGCCATGTGGCGAAGTGGGGCTGACCTCGCTGGTGCCCGGTTAACCTCTTCCCAGGCCAGAAGAAAAAAGCTTTTCCTGGAGTTCTTCTGATTTTAACCTGTGGGGCCACAGAGGCGTATCTAGCTCTTTATTCGGTTCCTGAGGTTGTCAGTATTCAAAGCTAATCACTGATTTGTTTTAATCACAGCTTTTCTTTAAAAAATCACTTCTGTGCAAAGCCATCACAAAAAACTTGCCTTTTTAAAGAGCGGGGAGGGGGAAGTGTTAGACTTAAAGTATTCTGCCTTATAGTGGGTAAATAACAAGCATTAGTCAGGTATAGTCCCGAAGTTTTGCTGGTATTTGAAAGCTAGTGATGGTGTTTGCACTTCGATCCTCTTAAGACAGTTAATCTAGGGCTCACTCAGATGTGAGCATTTAGGAAAAGTCATGTTAATGACAAAGGTGGAATTAGATGGTAAATTTTAGTGAATTGTAAATAAGGCTGTTTCAGCTCCAGAGATAAACTACTTCACAAGGGCTGGTATAATGTATTTAGCAGGCAAAAGGAATGCTCACAAATGCTTACTGTGCTTTAAGAATATTAGCAGTGGTTTCTCCAAGAACTTCATTCCCACCTAAATATCTGAACTTAATGTTTTTCAGTGAAGTTCACTTTACTGCTCTAGTGCTTGGGTATATCCACAGGCTGGTTTTAGTTAAAATGTAGAGTGTGAGAACTTCTAATTTTCCTGTGTTGCTACACATCTCTAACTTTATTCTACTCCTTGTTCAAGAAAGATACCTTTAAATACTTTGTTAGCTACCAGTTCTTTCTTTTGAGCAACAGATTTTCTTCTAGTATGTGAAGTTCAAATGTATGGTTGGAACTTCTTGTGCAGCAATGCTGCCTATAAAATGCTGTGTTGTTTAGACAGGCACTATTGCAAGTACAAGGGGGGGTGATTTCCATGGCTGACCTAGAGAAAAGCCGAAAGTAGTAAACCTTGTTAGTGGTAACTAACCAGTGCATTTTATGTCTTTGCAGAGATGCTTGAATGCTGCTTCTGAATAGAAGGTATGAATTCCAATAAATGCTATTTTTGATCCTGATAGGCAGATTACCAGTATCAGATATCCTCATAATATATAATTCCCCCCTCCTATCATAGTTCATACCCAGGTTGAGCAATAACTGGGCAAGAGAAAGAAAACAAATCTTACTGTGACATGACTACATTTTTGATTAAAGTTTCACAGAACTTGCAGTGTGCTGATACTAATGCAACACATGTTAAATAATGCAGTTAAGACTGTACAAGAGGCCAAATAGTATAGTTGTATTTTGAGTGATGAAAGAAAACTTCTCTGAACTAATGAAGAACTAAGTTAATGAAAGACTTCTTTGTCTTTTTTACAGGAAAATGTGTTTTATAGAAAACAAGTAGGAACAAGTGATTTTGGCTTATTCAGGTATGTAACTGAAAAGCTTCTAAACATTTCCTGGTTCTAAGTCTAAAACAACTGTGCTTACAGTTCCGATTTTTTTTGCATTATGATAGTTATGAAAATAATTGATCAATTGATACGATAAGTCATAGCTGACATTTAAAAAACACTTGTTCCCCAAGGCACAGTGTGAGCTGATAGCTGTGCCTAACCTTGGTTAGCTTTCAAATCTAGGTGAAAAGTTTTTAAATAAGTGTACATTATTACTGAAATATAACAAAATGTTAGAGGTTGTGATACAAAAACTAAGCAATCAGAAACCTTATAGAATATTTCCTACTAAATTTTTTGTTAATGTACTGCCTTTGTCTCATCTGTGATGATCCTATCCCGAACCTGAATTCCTTGTTGAAAAACTACATGGATCCGGCATCTGAGATGAGACCAAAATGTTTTATTTAAACTTCCTGAAAAGTATTAAACTGTCTTTGAGGGTTTAGTTTTTGTTTTGTTTTGTTCTTTTTTTTTTCCAGAATTAGCAACATGTTAATACAACCTGTTGTGTGCTTACTTGCAAATTAAAATTTCTGCCTTGAATGAGCCATTTTACTTAGATCTTGTTCTCCTTTTTCAGTGATGAATTGGAACACTTTCTCAGAACTGCCTGACAAATGTGGATGATGTAACCAGAAGGAAGTGTAGCACCTGAAGAGATTGTGGCTTGGAGTGGGATGCCATGCTTTTAAAAGCCTGCTGAAAGAGCTGCAGTTCTGTTCAGTACATACTGTCTTCAGAAACTGCGTGTAGACCAAAATTACTGTTTCTGCATATTTAAAACACTATTTTTCAAAAAAAACTGTCTTCTCTAGGAAGTGTAGCAGTAATATTAGGGAAAGTACTATTGAGCTTCAGTACATGGAAAACCCTTAATTATTTACCCTTTTAAAATACCATATGGCTACACAGGCTTGCAGATATTGGAGATCTGTGATAACTCAAGAGTGGAGCTCACAGGCAGGCCCAAAGAAAAAGACCAAGTCTACAGCTTGCATCACGGTATCTAGTGAGGGAGTGAGGAGCTGGGGTTTTATGAACTGCCCCTTCAGCAGAAGATAAAGGCAGAAACATGAGAATAGCATAATTTCAAATTCATAGATAAGTATCCATCAGGCTACTAAAGTGGATGCTAAGGATCTGACTGAACTCCAGGAGTACATTGGCTCACTAAGCATCTTGTATGATTCACTTGTTAAGCAGTGGCCAGCAACTCTAAAGGCTGCTTTTGAGCAAGGAATGGTAAATCAGTCTATTGAATATCAAGATCTGCAGATATAAACTAGAAAATAGCTTTCTCTTCATTGCTTTCAATAATACTTGTTTCTGTTGACAAATGTTACTGAGAGTGGTGGACATTTTCATGTGCCATGTTCTGTACATTCTTTTGAATAAAGATAAGGATGTTGAAGTCATGTTGCACATCAGCTGTGGGTCACACCACAGTGTTCTTGACTGCTTGTACTTCTCAAGAGCTATGGAGGCAATGTAGCCTTGTGCTGAGTGGTGCAGCATGTACTGCACACACGATGCTTCATGTTGTGCTTGAGTGACTCCAGGACAAAAACTACTGACTGTACTCAAGAAGTGGGAAGGTAAGATCAGTCTCAATCTTCTGCCCGCTGCAATCTGCAAAAAGTCTTGAGTGCTGTTAACAGCATCAGGTAAAGCTGCTTGGCTGGTAAAGCCAGATGTGAGTCCTAGCTAGGTCAATCTCTTCTGGATGTTAAGATGTTGAAGAGCAGAGAGATGGTTAATAGAGCATCAATCTTTGTTAAGTACTTTGTTAAATATTCAAAGGGATTTATATATTCATTACAGGGTCAGAGGAGTGGCATGTATTTTGGAGAATAAAGGTACCATTTTTATTCTGGTTGGTACAGAATGTTAAAACCTTCTAAGAGAATGTCACGTTTATGTGCAGTAAACTTGGTAAAAGAGTTCATCTTGGGATGTTTGGGATGAAATAGAAGACTAAAAGTTCAGGGTTGTGGGTGGCACTTCAGGTAGCCAAAGTATTTCATGACAGTCTTGTTCTGTATGCTCTAAAACATTTATTGGGGATGGTCTCGAGGGTAGGATTGGCAGCAATAAAGGGTGCCAGGGGATAAAGGTACAGCATATCATTGTGGTGGAGGCCTGTCTCAGAATGTGTAATCATGAAAAAGCACATAAAAAAGATAGATGTGGCCAATGATAAGGCATATTGAATATTGACCTGCAGAACTTTCTCAAGGAATGATCCGGTGCCTCAGAGCTAATGAAAATTGGTAGCCAATAAAAAATGTGTATGAGCAGTATAGGGAGTCAAGTGTTTACAAAAGTGAATTAATGTTTTAACCATGACATCTTAGAGCAGATTTGGTTTCTAAGACCAGTGAAAATTAGGAAGGTCATTTTTATAACCAATTTTAAGATGGAAACTGGCTTTTCTGCCAGTTGGGAGGAGGTTAATGAGTTTTCAAACCAGTTGTGGATTTAGTTCTGGTACATTTTCTGGAGTGATGCTAAATACAAGTGAGATAAGGAGAGGTAGTTGTGAAGAGTTATTGTATGACACATTTGAAACATGTAACGTGATTTCTCTGCAAAAGCACTTCATGAAATATCAGGTTTACAAAACAGATAGTTAGATTTAAGCTTTAAGACTGCAGTAAGCAGCATGAAAGCACTTTGCTGCTTTTATGCTTTAGTCCAGTGAAGTCTTGCACTAGCTATCATTAGTGGTGAGCTAGAAGTGTCACATGGCTGTTGGGCTGTGGTCCAACAAATTGACAGTTGAACAAACTGTTCTGGAATGTTGCCATTTATCAGTCTTAGTAACTGGGCAAAACCAGCAGAGACTTAGTAATTAAATGAATGTTGAGCTTATAAGCAGGAGAAGTACTTTGCAACCACATGGAAGATTCGAGAGTAGTTCTGCATAAATGTTCTGCTACTATTGAAGTAACAAGGTCCTTATTAAGGTGGGAGGTTTTGTATTGCTGAAGAACTTGTCTTACTGGTGTAGGCTGTGATCTATAATCAAGAGCTGTGAGTGAAACTAAGCTAGCAGTGGTTACCTTGCCACAGCACCCGCACTGCTCTGTGAGTGCCAGTGCTGGTGTGATACCTGCTTGAAGGATCAGGTCCCAGTGAACAGGAATTTCAGTGTAAGCTATGCTGTCTGGCTGCCATCCTGCAGAGGAGTGTGTGACTGGCTGCAGCTATATCGTGTGCTGGTGTTGGGGTTCCTACCATCTTTACTGCAGGAAAACTCTTAACTATAAATTTGCCATACAAAGTTTGGGGTACATGCCAATTAAAAACCAGCATTGAAAAGAAATCAGTTGGTAAAGGAAATTATCCCATAGGATATTCAATCACGGACACAGCAGTCAGCATTTGACTTTGCCCAAGGAAAGGGATTCTTTATATTGAAGAGTGTTCAGCCCTAACTTTGGTAGCTTTTCTTCACACTCCCTTTGTCCAGGAGGACAACCTTTGAGCTGTCATCTGGAGTATGAATGAATTAAACAGAAAAATGGTAATTTCAGATGAGTGGAGTACACATGGAGGCTTTATATGCTATGTAAATACATGTCTGATGATTTGCATTCTCTATTTTTTTGGTGTTAAAACCAGTTTTACAAGCATTTTTGCTTGCCTGCCCTTGTGTTTCCCTCAGAGGATATAAACTGGAAAAGTACAATGAGAGTGATGAATTCTGTTTCCTTTCAAACATCATGGGGCTTTTTAGTTGATAGTCCAGTTGAGCTATCAGGGCCATGAAGACAGTACTTCTCTGCCATTGTCTCGAACTTCCTGCAGGCTCCGGAGGACAAAGTGGTGTTTGATGCTCAGAAGAATGGCTGTATTGAGTGGGACAAAGTCGGCCTCGTTCAGTATTCTGTCTGAGGATGACCAGTATAAGGAACAGGAGAAGTACAGAGAGCGCTTCCAGCAGTTTTCTTGGGAATTTCCTGAGATTTTCATTTGTATTTGAACACTACTTTGCAATTATGACCTATCTCCATTAAAAATTTTTGAGACATGAGTGATGTGTGGGCTGTAAAATACATGAAATAGTGGGTATGTTAATAAGTGTAGGGAGGGTACATAAGTGTAGGATTGGGAGGGGGCTGAAGTAAAAGCTTTTATTTTTCCCCTTTTTGAAGCTGATGTCACTTTCGTTTCTGATGTTACTGAAAACAGTGGTAAGTGAAGTTCAGTGAAGGCCGCGGTGCTAGGACAGCCTTGCTGTTTAATTGAGCTGTGTTGGGGGTGAAAATGTGAAGTACTGATGTGTGCTCTTACCCCTGAGCTATGCTTCAGGCTTCTTACCGGACTAGTAAACACTATCTTTTTCCCTGAAACTGGAGTTCTCCCTAACTGAAGAAGCAGTCTCCCAACAGCAATGGTACTAGTTTTATAGGTGAAGAATGATTAATAACTGTCCCAAAATTAAGGTTTTTTTGTGTTTTGGATTTTTTTGTGGAAAGAAAGAGATGAGTGGACTGTAATAAAACAAATGCTTAGGCCTTACTTTGAAATTGGTAAGTTGATTGAAAAGTAAAGGTATTTTTAAATCATCTTAAGATCATTGAAAGAATATACATCTATTCTGAAGTCTGTGTTTCGTGTTACCTTGATAAAATAGGAAATAATTTTCCCTAGGCTTACTTACCGTGGTTTGTTTCAGAGTGAGGAGTATTGCTGATGCTAAGGTCCTGTGAAAAACATTTGAGACTTAAACTCTTTTGTGTGTCTCGAGGTTTAAGTCCAGCCAGTAACTAAGTACCATATCCTTCCTACCCTGGTAGGATGGAGAGGGGAATACGAGGAAAGGCAATAGGTCGAACTGAGAACAGAACTGAAATTAAACAATAATTGTACCATAAAGGACGACAACAAAGAGAAACCCCAAGATAAGCAAGTGATGATACACAATACAATTGCTGATCACTTGCTAACATGCCCAGCCTGAGCGATGATCCATGCCCCCTGGCCAGCTTCCCCCAGTTTATGTACAAGTATGACATGCTAGTATAGAATATCCTCTTGGGCCAGTTCAGGTCAGCTGTCCTCACAGCTTCTTGACCACCTCCTCACTTGTAGACACTTCTGGTTGTTGCTAAGTAGTGCTACCCCAACATCAAACCGTTACCAACTCTATTCTCATACTGAATCCAAACCACAGCACTGTACCAGGTACTAAGAAGAAAAATAACTAACCCAGCTGAAACCATGATGGTGTGTTATCTCTGTCTAGTAGTTAGATCATTTTGTGCAGCAGAAAATACAAGCAAAATTGCTGTCTATTGTTTTATGCACTCCACCAGAAAAGTACAATATTGAAACATGGTGAGGGGCAGTTCTTAATGTAATTTTGACTTCACAACTAAAACAGTTCAGGGTATGATTATTCATTTCCCAGAGTATATTAGAATAAGCATTTTCTGAAAGTTGGATTATGTGTTTCTGATTCTAAAAATTTTATTAAACTGCCTATTTGCTACTGCAAACAGAGAGAGAAGTTTGGTTTGTGGGAATTAGTGCTCCTTCCCCTCTTCCTGTTTCACAGATTATAAACCACACAATATAAAAAGTTTAACAGCAAAACAGGAGTTACCTCTAAAACATCTTGAAATAGTAATTTATGATAAACACTATCACAATGCTGAGAATGTTTCCTCAAAAAATCTGCAGGCACGGAGGATTGTCTAGGCTTTTGAAAATGTTTCTGAAGTAGTACTCTTAACACTTGTCTGAACTGGCTTGTCTTCATTTACATGTACTTCAGCTTAATTTCTGTTGCTAGTGAAAAGTTGTTCAGTTTCTGCTAATTTGACACACAGGTTGTAAGGCTGCTGGAAACCTTTTTTCCATATAAAGAGATCTCAATATGGTGATTTTTTGGTAGAAGCTGACTGCAAGGTGTTTTGCCGTGGTTTTGCTGTGTTTTTAAATGCTATGAGAAGATGGCTGGAAATTGTATGAGTACTTTCTCCTGAGAGTATTATATAGTTTCTAGTTTTATAATTGAAAAGGCAACACTGAACAATTGTAGCAACTATTTGATATATTTTCTATAAAAGTGCAGTCCCTTTATGAGTCATGGTGGATATGAGAAAATTCGAAGCTTTTACCTTACAAATACAAACAAATATGATTTGCTAGGAGCTACAGATGTGAAAAGACCTGTGGTGTAAGGACCATTGACTCCCTGATGGCAATTGCCTGACAGTACCAGCTTTCAAAGGAAATAGCCACTTAGCTTCGGTTTTTGGTTGAAGAAACTTGACAGTGACAAGGATGATTCACTATAATGAAACTCTGGTGTCCTCACCTACCAGTAAGAGAAGAAAAAGGGGAATTCTGTTATTCTGAAGTAGTGTTCCTGGAGGTACTCTGTCTCTTGGTCTTATCTGCTGGTTTTTCCTAAGGGGTACTTGGGGTTCTCTAGTTGTGATTTTTTCACTGAGGTGAGACCAGAGAATACTGAAGTGTTGTTGGTTATCAACTAATAAAATGCATTTAAAATGACAAAAGGACTATGTATATTTGGTCTTTCCTAAAGTTGCATCTTTTATAGAAGGAGCAGATTCTCTGTGGAAGCTTGAGGTATCTCCTAGCATAAGATTTCTTACTCTGGGCCAAGGTTGGGTCCTTGGTGTCCAAAACTTTTATATTGCACTCAGTTTTGTCCCAGTCTCCTAAAGATACTGTTCCTCCTCTTCTATGCTAGTTCCGTATTGCTTTCCTTTTAACAGTTATGTATTAAACATAAAAACCCACAAAATTCCATAAAACTACTACATAACCATTCAGTATTATTCCCAGAAGGACTGTGAGAATATATGAAACTTCTGTAAAGGGAAAAAAAAAAAGATCTCTGGGACTCAAGGATATAATAATGAAATTGAAATACGTGATGAGTTTTAAAAACAACACTATGTCCTGTAACTGATGTGATTTGACAGCTGTGATTTGCTCTTCAGAAATCAGAGACAGAGCCTGCAAGTAAGAGTCACTTATGAGGTAAATTGCAGATCTATCAGCAAGGACAGCTAGCAGGGCTTCAGATTGTTTCAGATATGGAAGGGAAATACTTCTTTTTCTGCTTCTGTTTTCATACTGAGCTCTCTGCTGGAAAGTTTCAGGCTATAAAGTAGGTGTTAGGAAAAAAAAGTGGAAGGTGAGTATTATTTTAAATAAAAAACTTTTCTACTCACGGTTAATGTAATAGGGCTAAAACTCAACTGTATTTTGTATACTCCAAAAAGCCATAACCATTTTTCAGAAATATCTCAATTCTGCAGAAGTAGGCTCTGTTGAACTTACTCTTCTTGACTATATTGAAGGTTGGCTGGGAAACAGGCACCTCAAATTCATTAAAAAGGCAGAAATTAACGTCTATGAAGATGACAGCCTTTTCTGTAGCACCAGCGAAAAGGACTATCAGCAGAATTGGCATCTGGCCCTGGAAGCAAAACATTCTGAGCTTCTGCTAAAGCTTGCAAAAGAAGCATGATAACAAGGTTTTAGAAAATTCCTGGGCTGTCTTGATTTCATGTATAGTCTAATCCTACCACTAAACTTTGGTGATTAAGATAAATAATATAGAAAATACTGTCTTGGGCCAAGCAACAGTAAGTTATGAAGTGTTTGTTTTCTGTGATTTGCTGAGGCAGTCTCCTCTTTTGCTGGGATTTAATCTTAATATGAATTTGGTCATTGTTGGGGTGCTTGCTAAGAAATCTGACTAGCAGTTGGGGCGTCAAAGGCTCAAAGGGAAAGCTGATGTGTTACCAGCACTGTTACCGTCAGCCTAAGGGTGGAAGAAACTATTTGTGTGACCTTGGCTGAGTTATAGAAAGCAGGTGAACTTCTAAGCTGGGAATGTCTCATGTTTGGGGTTCTTTGTGTTGTTTTTTGTTTTCCTTTAGGTTGGGGGGTTTTGTGCACAGTTTACAAAAGTTCCTACTTTAATAGCCCACCCTTCTTAATTCTGGTTCCAATTTTTTTCCATTGTACGCTGAGACTGGAGGAGTTTGAAATATTCTCACACTAAAAAAATTCTTCTGCACTTTTCTCACTGCCTCTTTTGGCTGCAGCAGGTCTGTGTCAATACTGTTGATCTGAAATTTGTTAACTGTTTTCATACATCAGATTTACTAACCAGGGCTGACCTTTTAATAGATGTTTAAAGGGATTAAAATAAAATTTGGTACTAAATTACAAATCTTTGTCTTTTAGTGTACATAAGATCATCTCTTGGGTAAGAATTATTTTAAAATTATTCTTGTGAGACACATAAGGTATTGCTTTGGACATAGCAGTAAAATCTAAAAACACATGACCTGAAAGGGTATGAAAGATTTTAGAAACTTCTGCAGATAACTATCATCAGTGATTTTAACTATTTTTTATGGGCATGCTCACTCAGCTATCTTTATTGATTCTGCTGTAACTAGGAATTGATATATTGGCAGTAAAAATGCATATTATCACTAAGTTGCATTGACTCCTCTTGCTGCTCAGTATGTGCCTCCAAACACTGCTCTCCATTGGTTCATAACTTCAGTTGGAAAACACAAAAGCTATTAGAAGTGTTTTGATTAGTTTAAATGTGGTGTTAATAAATAAGTTCACAGACTTATCAGCCAGGTATTTGCCTAGTCATAAACTGATTTTTTTAATTGACCCTAATAGATTTGAGTTTTCAAAATGAAACTTCCCTGTAAATGTTCTTACTTACTGCTACTTTTAAGATCTAAACTTTAAAAAAGAAAAAACAACCTCTTATGTTTTTACAGGATCAAAGCCAACTGAAAATTTTTAAAAAAGCAGATTAAAAGCATAATATTCTTTATCTGCCCCTGCAGATCACAGAATAGCAATTTATTTTTTCTAGTTACTAGTTGCCATGTAAAATTAAAACTTTGCTTCTCTAAAGATCTAAACTTGTGCTTCTATCAGCAGAATACAGCTACATCTGTTGTAGCATATTAAATTATAATTTTGTTCAGGTTTTAGAACAGGTTATGTTGCCTGCACTGCACTGCACTGCCCTGTGCAAAACAGTGAAGAGATTTCTGGATAATGCTGCACAGGCTAGAAAGGGAAAACTTATACACATGTGCTGAAGCTCTATTTTAGGTTAAAATCTAATTGTAGTATCGTTTCTACTCATGTAGAAGTAGAGAGTAGATCTTCCAACAGAAGATTACTGAAAAGCAGCAAACACAGCCTGAGGTACTGATATAGTCAGTTCTTCATCCCTGTGCTCTGGTCTGATGTTTGTGCTGTAAATGAGAATTCCTATAGGGCACCACTCTCCAGGTATCTTTAAAAAACAAAATAAAATAACATTTGTATACAAAACGTTGTATAGTCTGCTCTTGGGATCTGCAGAAATGCTGCATTTTGGTAGTCACTTCTGTCTTGCATCGGACAAGGGTCATAAATGTATGTATGTGAGATTGTTCTATTCTTACAAGGACCTTGAAGACACAAGGTTATTTGGGCTCACCCGTACTTGAAAGGATTTTTAGGTTCTTTGGTTACATGTTAAGTAGCCTGGAACACTTGACCTAAAAGCTGTGTATTGCAACTGCTGCATCAGACACTTTCCTGAGTAATCAGCCATGTAATTACAAGCCAACTAAAAAGGCCTAGGACATAAGCCCAGTTTCTGGCAACAGATCATCCATGCCAAAAGGGGTTAATACAGTCTGACAGCTAAAGCCTGGGCAGCAGTTTAACATTTGGGCATGGTTTAGGAGTTAAGGTGGGTGAGAGCTTAGCTGTGGGAATGCAAGCTTGCTCTCCATATTTGCCTTACAGCTGGAGAACCATGAACTGTCCCATCTGCTGTATGGCTGTGGCCATTGTGTCTGTGGTGTGCTGTGCTCTCCTCTCCTGGGAAAGATGCCCAGAGCTGGAGAAGAATATTCTGACCCAGTGACATGCTGTCTGCCTTCGGAGATGGGCTTAATGTAGTAAGTAACTTATGTGGGGTTAAGTACATCCCAAAGGTCTCTTTTCCTTCAGCTGGCTTTTACAAGGGTGCCAAGTACTGGAATCCTTATGGCTGCTAAGCAGTACAGGGGTGTAAGGGCCAGGCTGGATGTGTGTCTGTGGCGAAGGAAGGGCTAAATACAGCAGTAAGTTCTCTATTGACACTTTCATTTGTGGCTGGATTCAGTGAGTTGCAGCTTCAGCACTTGGCTACCTCGCACTGCGCAAGTGGACAGGACAGCATTACTGTCCTGAGGTGACTCGGAGATGTTTTGAAGATGGATGCTGATCAGGAATGTTCTCTGCAGTTCTCTTGCATGAATCCTTCTCATATGGCAGAATGCACTAGAACATGGAGGAAACTTCTTTCTCCAACTTTTCCATACTAATTTGAGGAAAATTGGGCAGTATATGTGGTAACTCTCCTATCACTTCCTTGCTGAATATCTTGTCTCTTCTTTCCATGGAGCTTTGCCAGGCACTGACCTAATGGCAACATTCCTCTAAGAGCTTTAAAGTATCAGATGATTAGGAAAACAGGAATGGAAAAGGCAGCAATTGTGTCCTAACTCTCGCCCTTGTACATGCAGCAATAGTAAAGGAGTATTTTTTGGTCAGATTGGGAAGCCTTTTTCCATAGTTTCCTCACCCTTGATAAACTTGTGGGCTATTTGTATAGGAAGGTTGTGATTTATAGGTCTATAGTGGAAAGAGGAGTATGTTATTAGAGGCAATCTGGAGGAACATTTGCATGTGTACTTTTCCAGGAAGTGGAAAGGGTTTGGGAACAAAGAAACAGATTTGTGATCGCCTGTTCTGCTTGCTGCAATGACAAGGTATTTTAATTGTGAGACTGAACAGCAGAGACCAATATTCGGTTCCCAGTAGTGGATATTGGCTAGAGGAAAAATACAAAGACAGGACAAGCATAGATACGATAGTACATTCTGGTGTGCTCCCCCAGTTTCTGCAATTCCTCCACTAATTTTTGTTGCAAAATTTAAATTGGGGTGATATCTCTATCTCTGCAAGTTGCAATTTTAGATGGGCGTTTCTTGCATTAATTAGTTATTTGGGTGGTTTAAGGAAATACCTACAGCTTCATGTTCCAATGCATTCCCCAGCTTTAGCTGCATGTGTGTAAAAGTAGAGGTTTTTGCTTGGCTATCTGCTTGTTTGATTTAATGTTTCCTAGTTCTTCTGCTGGAAGAATGAGTGAGTAGTTATTCTCTAGTTTTCCCCATGCCACTTCTGATTTGTAGGCCTGCATTAGGTTTCTCATCTGTCTTGTCTATACTGAAGGTACAGGTTCTGAATAACTTAGCACTGCTTTTTTGCCAATAAGCATGTGGCATTTGTAGTTCTTTGTTGCAAGGCTGGGCCTATTTTCTGAGTGACAACAGCCAGTTTGGGATGGCTTTCAGTTGGCATTTCCACAATTCATGTGAAAGCGACTTCACTGTCTCCTGAGCATGCAAAAATAGAGTGCTCTTCCCCTCCAGTCCTCTTTCAATACTTGCACATTAGCCTACAGCATACTGCAAATCCATTGAATTCTACAGTGATTGCTCTGAACCCTCAGCTGGTAAACAACTGTTAAAATCTTCTAACTTAAGTTAGAAAAAAACTAAAGGCATTAACAGAATGTGAACTAAACTACCTTCTACTGCTTCACTTGCACCTCTTTCTTACAAAGTCAGCTCAGGAGTGTTTTGTTTGGAAGTGGATGTACCTGTGTGTTTGGGGATGATGTTGACTGGGAAGAGGCAAAAACAGTGATTGATATTGGAAAAAAAGACTTAAAACATAGATACTTTACAGAAATGAGCAGTTCAATACCCTTTCCTTCACTGGCAGTGTTGCTAAAGCACAGACATAAAACAAGAGTGAGAGAAGAATTTAACACCTTCAGTCTATATGTAGAATTCAACAGCAGAAAAATTCCTGAGAGAGCCTCATTCTTCTTCATTGCCAGACTTGTTCTCTGCCTGCAACTATCTGGGCAAATATTTAGCAGAATGCAGGTGATTTCAACCTCAAAAGCCTTGAAATACATTGTATCGAGTGTGTAGGATCAGACTCCTCTTCCATCTTGCAGAACTACAAGAATTAAAAATTAGTTAAATTTTAGTTACTTTGAGTTTTTGATTTAGGGTGGGGGGAGAAAGAAAGAAGCATCAATTCATGGATACAACTGGACTTGTATAAATCCAGGGTAAAGAACTGTGTCACAGAATCTGTCTATCTGCTCCAGCTGGGCCACCCAGAGCTAGTTGCTCGGGTCCGTGTCCAGGCAGGTTTGGAATGTCTTGGAGGATGGAGACTCTACAACCTCCTTGGGCAACTGATGCCAGTGCCTGGTCACTCAGTGAAAAAGCGTTTCCTGATGTTCAGAGTGTTTCAGTTTGTGCCCATTGCCTCTAGTGCTGTGAATCACACTGGATTTGCAAGTGCTTTGTTAGCTCCTTTTGTTTTCCTGACTGACTTAGAAGAAGTGGAGTGTTTGAAGAATATGCAGGGTCAAAGTTATAACTTTAGAAATAGTTTAAATATAAGGGGGTTTAACCTTGATTTTAAGACGTGCTACCCTGCCTAGATTTGAGAAACTTTGAATATGCACAAAGGATAACAGGAAAGAACAGTAAAAGAAAATATTATCATTAGTTATGTTAGTAAAGTTTCTTTGCTGAAATCATATGACAATTTTAGATGGTAAGTTACTTTTTATAGAATGGAAGGACTCAGATCTGCATATGAAAGACTGAGACAGTCATATACGAAAAGTATTTTTTCTGAAGAAAAATTCATCCTCTTTTCATTAATTTCTGACTTGCCTTTTTCTCTTAATAGACACAGGCCTTGCATTTTATAATGCAACCTATCTTTTAAGACAGAGAATTTGGTAGAATGAAGAAATTGCACAAACTTTTAATTAAACAGGTATTTCCTCAAATAGCTTTATTTTACCAAGGATCTTGCAGGGCAAATAGGCCATTAGCCAGCTGTGCATTACATTGAATAAAATGCAGACAGCAATCCTTTCCTGAAGTTAGATATCTTTATAAATATATAGATATATTAATAACTTGGCAGCCTTACCAACCAGGCTAAGGGCAGGGAATGGCTTGAAAAGCACTCTGCTGAGAAACCCCAAGAGTGGCTCATTAATTTCAGAATTCTGCTGTGGCAGACACAGCGCAAGGAGCTTGTTTCATTCTGACGAGCGATGACATTTGCTGCATGACCAAAGTGATCCTCTAGGGCTAAAGCTGGTGCATTTCACAGCTCAAGTACAGTGAATTCTACAGACAGGCCTTAATTCCCAAGGAGTACACACTTTGGAAAGATAAGGCATCATAGAAACTGAAGGTAAGATTCCTGTTGAGTTTCCTAGATTTTGGGGTTTTTTTTAGGATAAGATTGTTTAAGTAGCTCCAAAGCAAAAAATAGTTTCTTAATCTATTTGTCAAATTAAATTTATTTTTTGCTGCTTTGTGTGTGCTACTCTGTAGCTGGTCTTGTTGTAATCATTGGTTTTACCATGGGTATGCTGGGAGGTGCAGAAGTCCAGCTGTGGCTTCAGTGTGGTCCTACAATGGTTACAACTGGAACAGAAGCAGGCAGGGTTTTCATACACCAGGAAAATTTAGAAATCAACACAACTTTCATTATGGTGAGAAGCTGTCAAACTTCCAGGCATGTGCAGAGAAGCTCCTCATGTAAATCTGAGTCACCAGGTAAGTGCCTGCAAATGTTCTTGGCAAGGGTAATTTTTCAGTGTTTTACCTGATTAAAAACAACCACTGGTTTCATGGATCTTTTGACAGAATTACAGAATATTCTGAGTTGGAAGGGACCCACAAGGGTCATTGGGTCCAACTCTTAAGTGAATAGACCATGCAGGGATTAAGCCCATGACTTTGGTCTCATTTACACCACGCTCTACTCAATTGAGCTAATCTCGTGAGGGTTTTCCTGGGCATGCCACTTTTGGCTTTGATATTAGGGCTAATAATGGAGCTGTATTCAGAGGAACTGTGTGTCAGACTCTGTGCTTCCTGCTTTCTATGTAAAATTTCAAAGGATTAAAGAACTGCAACTCTGGGTCAGCTGTGATTTTAAGTAAGGGTGCAAATCTGTTCACTGCATTAATCCTAGCCTTTTATTGTTTTTGCTTCCATTTTATGGAGGAAGAAGTTAAATGCATAAAAAAGTTTTCCTCTAAAAATGGGCCTGTAAGCAGGAGTTACTTTCTCAAGAGTTTGGCACCTACAGTTAGTCAGATTGACTGTCTGAGAATTATAATGAAACACAAGAAGTTCCACCTCAACATAAAGAAGATTTTTTTTACATTGAGAGTGGCAGAGCACTGGAACAGCCTGCCCAGAGAGGTTGGATCTCCCTCTCTGAAGAATTCCAAACCCACCAGGACACGTTCCTGTATCACCTACTCTAGGTGACCCAACTCCCGGCAGCTGGACTAGATAATCTCCAGAGGCCCCTTCCAACCCTAATGATTCTCTGATTTTTCACTATTTTCATTAGTTCCAGACAACAAAAGCATTTATGAAATTTAGGTAATATTCTGGACCACACCTGTACTATAAATATAACACTAAAACACCTTCTGTAAATATCTGGAAACGACATGATTTGGTGCAAATCCTCCAAAACTGAAAAAAATGGAAATGTGGAAAAATGCTCCCCAGGCTTGTTTTTGAGAATATTACTTTCACTGTCCAGCTGACAGCTATGTTCTTGGGAAAAGTTATTAACTTTTGAATAGAAAAAAGAATATGTATTTTTCTAAAGGATATGTTTAAAAATACCACTCAGGTTTGCACTAAAAAAGTTAGATTTTGTTTTACTAATTTCTTTTTCAGGAAGGTTCATTTTTTAAAATGTGGAGAAAAATCAGAGTAAAAATTACTTTTTATCAAATTTTTGAATTAAAATTTAGCTGGACTATTTGAGAGCATACATCTGTCTTGTATTTGTTGCCATTTCAGACAAATTTGTGGAGTGGTCTAGCTTTTAAGTCTTATTGCATCAAATACTTGAAGAGATCTTTTTTTTTCCTTGTATCACCGAACACCAGTTGCATGTTTCACATACTTATATGCCAGCATGTGAGCATTTGTTTTCACTGAACTAACCCTGTAATTGTCTGTGCTTGCTCCACTGCACAGGTTCAAGTGTTTTTAAAGTGCTGGAGATATTCGGCCGGGCTCAGGGGCAGCAGGCACTGCTCAGCTTGTGGCTGAGCTGCTTCTGGGGAAGTGAGTAATACTGTATGTGCCTTCCTGCCTCCGTTTTGCTGTCTTTATCTGGACTCACAAGTCTGGCAGAGATCAGCAGGTTGGTTTCCAAGTTTCTCGTGTGGGGTGTGCAAGCGCGACGTGCTCGGAACTGGGATTCTGAAGTGTATGCTCTAGCAAGGAACACGCCTCTGACAGCGCTGTGCGGGCAGACCCACATTCCACCGGGGCCAGCAGGAGAAAGTTAAATCACCACCGAGGGTGCACTCCAAGCGTGGCTGCGAGGCAAAGGCCCCGTTCCTGGGGCCATGCTGCGGAATTCCGGCGATGAAGCTGAGCGCCGACCCACGCCTCGGGGCCCCGTCCGACGGCGCCGCTCCGCGCGGTGCCTGAAGGAAACTCCCACTCCCCTTGGCCGAGCTCTGCGTCCGCCCGGCGGTTCCTGCGGGGCGGCCAGTCCGAGGGGCCGGAGCTGAGCGCGGGGCGGCCCTCTGGGCAGGGGTGAGGCGCCTCTCGTCTCCAGCGCGGGAACGCCGAGCGCTGCCGGGCTCGCCTGGCCGGCAG
>VXBB01024201.1:124409-137834 GCA_013399915.1 Illadopsis cleaveri | reverse complement strand
GTGAATCTCTAATTTTCTAGCAGTGTTTCTTTACCTAATAGTTCTGTTAATTGTTTTGCAAGTTTCTTGTTGAAGTACTAGAAGTAGATTTGTTTGTGGGAGCTTCAAAGCAGTACAGTTTAAAAGGAATTAGAAGCATGTCTGTCTGTGAATGAAGTGCAGCTAAACTTGCTCAGTTTGTATGTGATTTTAAAATTTTAAATTTCTCACTTGAAGGCACTGTTGGAGAGAACTGGCTACACTCTTGATGTGACTACTGGACAGAGGAAGTATGGTGGACCTCCTCCAGAGTCTGTATATTCAGGACAGCAACCTTCTGTGGGTACAGAGGTAAGAAGGAGAAGATGTTCATGCACATGTAGACTTACTCATTGGAAATATTTGTTATAAACAGTGCTTTGTATGTCTGTTGTAGATATTTGTGGGCAAGATTCCAAGAGACTTGTTTGAAGATGAACTTGTTCCATTATTTGAGAAAGCTGGACCTATATGGGATCTTCGCTTAATGATGGATCCACTAACTGGTTTAAACAGAGGATATGCTTTTGTCACTTTTTGTACTAAAGAGGCAGCTCAGGAAGCTGTGAAACTGGTAAGTTTTCTTGGATTTTTTTTCTTTTTTGATGAAGTTCACTCTGGCTTAGAAGCAGTTGTCCTCCTGGTCCTAGTGCTTAAATGCTTAAGGTGAAACTGTCATTGTTAGATTACTTCATAAATGTCCACTAGGTATTAAATTTATTTCCTCATTGCATATAAGTATATGCTGACTGCATTAGGGACAGGGGGAAAAAAAAGCTGATGGACTGCTGTTTGGTCCAGTTAGATGAGCCTTTATTATTAGCCAAAGCTGTATTAGCAGTAGTGACTTCTGAGCTGTCAGCATCTGTATGAGTTCTGGAGAGCAGTGGTGTTGGAGTTGCTGTGGTACAAGGGCAGTGCTGGTCAGGGTGTCTGTGACTCCTGATGTGTTTCTGCACCGGCAGGGGGCCTGTGCTGGAAAAGTGCTTCCAAGTCACAGAATTTTATGATACTTCAGATGGGGGAAAAGTGTCTCTTGAGCATTGAAGGTCTGTTCTGTTTGCTGCAGCTGACAGGAAAACATCATTAATCCTTCTGGTCTAAGGAGCATTCCCTCTGTTTTGCACAGAGATATGAAATAGTTTGATGTGGTATACTGATAAGCTTTTCAGGTTTTATGCATGAAGTACCCATGTAAGTACATCACTGTAAAAGAGGATGGGGAGAAACACAACCCTGATCCTTGCACAGTGGCATTATTTACCTAGCTGTGTTGAATTTTGAATTTTTTGAGCTGGTTACATGGCAGGATTAGTGTGTGGTGCACTCCAGAGTGCTAACCATCTGAAGTGTACTGATACTGTATTGCTGTAGTAGGGTTAACATACTTTGTTTTGTAATGAGGTGTGGCTTAAACTAAGGTACCCTATTAACATATAAGTCAATTGGTGGAGACAAATCAAGCTGAAAATGGGAATTTGTTTAGAGAAAGTGCACAAATGTCTGCAAAAGTGGAAGTACAAAACCAATCTGGTATATGCTGGTTAGCTTTTTAAATAAGAACAGTTGGTTATTTCCAGTGTGCAGTCAGATATACTGGGGGTAACTGTGTGTTCTCTTTGTACTGTCATTGTCAATCTATTTGTTCAGAGTGTGTATGAGCTCTTTAAGAGTTAGCTCTTAAAACTTAGCAAAACAGTGAATCAAATGACATAAGTTCTGAGAGGCACCTAGTAATTGAAAAAAAACCAATTTTCTTAATTTAGCTGGATTTTGTTTAAAGGTGACATTCTCTGGAAAGTCATTCAAGTCATGTTTCCAGAAAAGTAACATCAGATCCTAGCCTCAGTCTTCCACTCAGTGATACAAGGGAAGGAGCTACTTGGCGTCCCTTTATGTCTGATCTTTGATATGCGGGAGAAAAGCACACTGTGTTCTGGTTGTCAGTTAAATAGCTGCTGAGGGTAATAGCTGAGAAGTGTTGCAGTTGATGGAACAGTCTTCCAAACTTTATGCTAAACTCTTAGAAAGTGGGGTTAGTCTTAAATTGGATTCTGTGATATGTGTCAGGTTTTTTTCTGGAGTGATTCTGGCCATGGTTGACTGGCTAGTTTGGTTTATAAGTTTCCCAGGTTATCTAGAAGTGGTTTGCAGGAGTATTAGCAAATTGTGGCTGTTGAGCTCAGTTGAAAATTGTAGGTTTATAACTTGTATTAGTTACACATGCATGGGAAGTACTGCTGAAAGACCTCTTCAAAACACTGAACTCTTGGTCCTAGCCATTTTCATAAACTGTTATTTTACCAAGTGCTGTCTGTTTTGATATTGCCTGTAATCTTCTCGTGTGTATACAACTTACTTTCCAGCTTTCTAGACTCCTTGGGATAATGGTGGTTCTATTATTTCCCATCGTTTTCTAAGAGGCTTTTTTTTTTCAGGACAATATAGAAAAAATGAGATTAAAAGTCTCTGCGTTGCCTATAGGCTTTTGGGTAAAACAGCTATGTTTTTGTCAATACCCAAACTACAGTGGAGAATTAACTGACCTGTCTTCAGGCTCTTGGGGTTGGTGTGACATATTTTGCATACAATTCGTGTTTGTAGGGCTGCTGTGTGTATCTTCCACAGTCTGTAAGTCAGCTTAATGTAAAACTGAACTAACATTTCTAGATACAATTAATGTTGACTTACTTTATTCATTAACAAGAAGTCTTGCAGTTGAAAAGGTTGAAGTCTTGATTTTGTTTATGCATATGCATTTTTAAGCCACTTATAATTAATTACTCTTCATATCTGTAATTCTTCTCAGTATCAGGCCACAGTATCACTCCATTTTTGTCTTAAGCACAGCCAGAACTATTTCAAACACAATTTAGGGAAATCTTTCCTTTTTCATGACCAATATTTAATTCAGTGTGGTTAACCCTTTGCTAGTTAAGTAGAAATAGCATCTCAGATGTTCACAGAAGCATTCACTATCAAAGTATGATTTTTTTTTTAATCTCAGTAATTTTTTCCCCTGTTAACATGTTTACTTTACACTGTTTAAGAATTACAACTCCAGTTGTGTTCTTTTACACACGTTTAGTTCTACTTTCTATTTCATAGGAAGTTACTAGAGTTAAGTTTTTCAAAAGTTTTCTGTGTGAATAAGGTCACTCTAGATATGTACAGAATAAAAACTTGAGGTGAAGCTTGTAGGAAAACATACTGAAAACTATTGAAGCATTCAGTGTGTTTTTAACTAGAACAGATGTAAACTTGGTCAGAGTGAAGGTACAGGTGAGTTAGAGCAGTTTACCAGCTATGTGTAGAGGTACAACTTGCCATTTGCTCCTAATGAACTGTTTAAGTGAAAATTTAAGTCAGTAAAGTGACAACACAGACCTTCTGCATATTTGGACTTGTTAGTAAGTTCTTACATAAGTCAGTGAGAAAAAAACCCTAAACGATTACATTGTCTAGAGGGTGGCAATCTCTGCTACTGACTTCAGACACAGATTCCATGGTGACAGGAGGGGGAAGCAGTATGCTGACATAGCTACTTTGGTAGCCTCGCTGTTTTGGCACTTTACCCAGATCATGATCTGAGCCTTTTTATGTCTAATCTGAGTTTGCAGATGGTATGCAAACTATTTACCTAAAAATCACCAACTTGATGGTCAAGAACACCTAACTGAAGACTGTTTTCTTTGTGTAAAGAAAAACACACAGTGAAAAATAGCAGCTAATACATTGTAGGGTGAAAAAACTTCTAGAAACTATCAGTGGAACTGCAATATGGTAGAAAATATTAATTTTACTTTGTTAATTTTACTCTCATAGGACATACTGAGTTGTATGAGAGACTCTTTTAGGATTAAATATATAGTCAAACTTTGGTGTTAGACTCCAGCAGGAACAGTTGGATAATACTTTCTATTATCTGTATAGAATAGAGTGTTTCATTTGGAAGGGACCTGCAATGGTCATCTGGTCCATCTGCCTGACCATTTCATAGCTGACCAAAATTGTTGCTGTCATCTTGATCATCAAGGGCATTGTCCAGATGCCTCTCTTAGACAGTGCTGTTCCAGTGTTTGAGCACCCTCGCAGTAAAAAGAGTTTCCTAATGCAAGGAAATGTTTCTTAGTGTACAGTTCAGTTAGTTAAGAAGCACTTTCAGAGACTAATAAACTGTCAGCTTCTTTAAAGGTGTTTCTTTAGAAGATTTCTTTTTTTAGCTACTATAATCTGTCTCTTCATTAATGTATATGTTTATCAGTGATGATAATGTATATACAGTCTTCCTATGCAGCTAGTGCAGCTCCTACTGCAGTTTCTTACTTTAGGATCACCTATTTCTCTGCCACATGGGCAACAGATTTGGAGATAAAAGTCCTGCTATGTTTTGAGACATAATTCATTGTGAAGATGTTACTCTGAGTCCCTTCCACATGTGCAGTTCTCTGTTTTGCTCACTTTTGGAGCAGTTGCCTAGCTTAGTGGTGGAGTTTTTGTTTGTCCAAGATATATATAAATAAACATCTTCCCCCGGATTTTATTGCACAAAAAGCAGGATGGGGTGGAGGATAACTATCTTATGTAGTAAGATTTACCATCAGGCATAAAATAAATCATAGAATAAATAGCTAGATGAAATTTTAAAAATCTGTCCTGCTACTTGGCAATAAGATGTTGACCACAAAATTAATTTTCTTAGTTAAGAACTGTCTGTTGCAGGGCTTCAAGTTAGAAGTGGGTTGATGTACCAGCAGTTGTCCTCCCTGCTGCTTGTTTGGATGACGCATGTCTGTGTCTGCATCTCAATGAAAGGCATTTTTTGATGTTTTCTCAACAGATGTCTGCAGTAATACTAATTTTTTTCCCTTTAAACTGCTGAGTTGTTCAGGGTATCTTCCAGATGTTATGAGAGAAGCATTTTAATGGAAGTCTTAGGATTTCAAATCATTAGAAAGTTTTTCTTGCCTGTTGACTTTATTTACATGTGTAATGTTTATGCTTTGGAAAGTATTTGCTCTTTGAACATTCTGTGGAGAAGACCTGATCATGACTCTCTTTCTTTTGTTAACTGGAACTTCAGAAGGGAATCTGACTTTATTGCAACTCATGTCTTGTATTACACACAACTCAAGAATTTATAGCTACAGCCTATAGAGGAACTTGTGCAGTTGCAGGGTTGTGAAGGGAGAAGCCTTGACCTTGATGACTTACATGGTTCTGTATGGAAAAGTCTCTAAAGAAAAAAGTATTGAGAGACGTGAACAAGTCTTTCTGGCTGAAATTGGGGATACCTTAGAAAACATGGATATACTTCAGAGTAGTTGAATGTGCATCGTAAAAACATGTTAAGCTGCAAAAATTTAATATATTGCTCAATTCTGGCTTTTCCAAAGTTAAATATTCAGTATGCTGCTGTTGCAGAGTAGTGAAAATTATTTGTCACTGATGTTTATCCAATAATTTTTTTCTTGCAGTACAACAACCATGAAATTCGTTCTGGAAAACACATTGGTGTATGCATCTCTGTTGCCAATAATAGGCTTTTTGTTGGCTCTATTCCTAAGAGTAAAACCAAGGAGCAAATTGTTGAAGAATTCAGCAAAGTAACAGGTGAGTCAGTAAGTAGGTTTTGTAGAGCTGGAAAATGTCAAATATGGTCAGTGAAGTGCGATCTTTCTCCTTGTAGTTAAATGATGATGAAACCAAACCAAGACCACTCAGCATTTATCTCAACATTATGTGTTGGAGTCTGCTTGGGTTTTTCTAAAACTGTTGTTTTGCTGAGTGCTGAGATATTTGTAATTAGGCTAGATGGGTGCTTCTAAATTCTACCTGTAGAATAAGTGTGTAATGTTTAAAAAAATCTGTTCAAAGAAATTGGAATTAAAAGTTTAATAATTTCAATACTAATGGATGTTTTAAAACTTCTCAAGGCAAAATTGAAGCAAGCTGAAGAATGTAACTGGTTCTGTGCTTTATAACACTTAAATTTTAAGAATCTCTTTGGTAACATTTGAACTTGAAAAGATACTGTTTGATGACTTTCTCTGTGACTGAATGATAGATTAAGTTCTTTGGAGCAATAAACTTTTTAGGTATTGAAGTCATGCAGATTTTCTCTCTTGTTGTTTAGACATTTTGGAAGAAACACACACTGATAAGTGTTGTAACTTAGGCGTTTAAGAAGAGAATTGACAAAGCAAAACTTTTGGTTGCCCCTAACTCTCATCCACTCAGAGAGAGGGTATTGTGTTCTTCCATAGCTACAAAGACAACCTGCACTTTATAAAGCAAATGAATGGATTGAAAGCATAACAAATAAATCCTTTATTTAATTTCAGAGGGTCTTACAGATGTCATATTGTATCATCAGCCTGAGGACAAGAAAAAGAACCAGGGTTTCAGCTTTCTTGAACACGAAGATCACAAAACTGCTGCTCAGGCCAGACGTAGGTTAATGAGCGGCAAAGTGAAAGTCTGGGGAAATGTTGTTACAGTGGAATGGGCTGACCCTATAGAAGACCCAGATCCTGAAGTCATGGCAAAGGTAATAAAGTTACAAGGGGACCACAGTACGTTTAAAGTGCTCTGTTCTAATTTAGGTATTTCCTGGCATTAGACTAAAATTATATAACATCTTTTGGCCTTCTTGACAGAGAATGTTGTAGGTGTGATGATAAAAGGTGAATGTACCTCAGAAATTATGTGGATTTTAGAACTCTGTATGGCCTTACGTTATTTTGTGTTCTCAAGGCTGAATAGTGAATGTAGTTCTTGCCAAAATGATACATAGGATGATGTAGTTAATTTTTTACCTGAAAGTGATACTGGTGACTCCTGGAGTTAAAATGGTTTTGTACCCTAGTATTTGGAAGGACAGAAATAGAGATCTCAGAACAAGCCTTAATTATTTCTTAACCTGGAACTGTATCTCTTTAGCATTAGAACATGTTGGTGGTCAAATGTACACAAATGTATTTTCAAAGTTGCCATTAGCAGTTACTTCTGAGAAGTTAGGTAATTAGCTTCTGATTGGAACTTGGTAGTTATTGTTAATTTGGGGGAGTTAATTCCTTTCTATACCTAGACTGGTAATATTTTGGACTTCAAATATTGAGGTGAAGCTGAAGTCTGGACTGTTAACATTTTGAAGTATGTTGTAGCTGTTTAATATATGTGTTCAGTATCTTGCCAGAAACAAACTACCTGATTTTTTTTTTCCCCATCAGATGTTGCCTGACCCTGTCTTTTTCAGTTGTGTTGTGTAGCTGAGTTGTTTAATGGAAACTCCTAGCTAGCCCATATCCTTATCTCTTTCTCTTTGCTTGCTTTTCGTCTGTGCTTTTACTCTCATCTGAGACACGTCACTTGCTGGAGTCCTACTTTGATGGACCTAGTAAGATAGCTTGGCTGGGATCTCCTCTTTGGTGAGCCATAAGGGAAAAGGGTTGGGGCGGGGGCTCATTTTAGGCAAAAAGCTGCTTTTGTAATACAGGTATTACAGAAGCTTTTGGACTACCTTGTCTGCAGACTTCATTTTTCTTGCCCAGCATGATAGACTTCAGCAGCAGGGAAAGAGTCTTGCAGGTCAAATTTGTGGAAGGTGGCACTTCCTAAATATGGCAAGCCTGTATGTTTAGTTTCTTGGCTCAAAGGAGAAGAGACCTAATCCACCAAACTGTTAAAATAAATAGGCAGGAATTTCTGCTGATATAACAAAAGAGACGGAAAGGAAATGATAGGGGACATAATCAAGCCTCTCTCTTAAGTAAGTTTACAGATGTACAGAGTGAAAGGCTAAAGAAATTAAAGCTTGGTTGTGGTTTGCCCCATTTACTGTACAGTTTTTTTGACCATGTTAATATGTTTTATTGTTTTGTATTTGAAATGGGACATGAAAAGAGAAGAAACATGGAAATGTAGGAAAGAAATGTAGAAAACATGGAGAAAATCAACTTGCATACATCTAGTGCCACATGCCAAAGATAGGACATGGAGCTTGGGTTGAAGATGTATGGAAAAGCCAGGCTTTATGAATAAGGATACTGAAACATTGGCTTGTGTGTGAAGACAGAAACTGAGATGATCATTGGTGTCTGACCTTTCTCACTGTGTCCATTACATTCCTTGCAACAAGGAAAGTCTCTACTCTAGTCTGTCTTGGCCACCTTCTGTACCTGTGTAGAAGCATTCTGTATCTGACCCTTCTCCGAGTGTAAGGTTTACTTTCTGTTCTTACTATCTTCCTCCTAAGAGAAAGAGCAGCAGAGTTACTGCTGCAGTTCCTGAATGTGAGCTGCAGGTTGGCTGTCATTGCGTCTGACTACTGTCAGTCCAG
Organism: Illadopsis cleaveri; assembly: GCA_013399915.1. Taxonomy (NCBI): domain Eukaryota; kingdom Metazoa; phylum Chordata; class Aves; order Passeriformes; family Timaliidae; genus Illadopsis; species Illadopsis cleaveri. The sequence goes on along the minus strand of VXBB01024201.1, from coordinate 129,475 downwards.
AGTAGAGGGAAAGCTATTGACCCATGTCATCTTGCACATTGCTGTGGTACAAGGCTCAAGAGGAAACTGACTAGGAGAAGTAGGTTGTTTTTATCAGAATAATCATCTGGTCACCAGTTTTCTTGTCAAGATTGCTAGAAGAGCAAGCTATAAGGAAGACAGAGTCTCATATGTAGCCAGAACGTGAACAGTGTTCTAAATCTTTCAGAAGTGGCATGTCATTTCATCAATATATTGACACCTACTAATTTAAATTCCTGAAAATGTCTGCTCGAGTCTTTTTTCCTTTGTTCTTCTGATAAAATGTTGTGGAGAGTACTGTATGGGTAAATACTTATAATTTAAATGGACTGTTGGCTTAAATACAAAGTAGCTTGAGCATGAAGAAGGATGAAGCTAGATTCTCAAGCTAGATGGATATGCTACTTATGTGGAGATAAGTGCTTGTACTAACAGATCTGAGTATAATTGGTTAAGATACTGACTTCTGGTCCAAAGTGAACCGTTTTCCAAGTTCACAAGCAGCTGTGTTGATAGTTTAATTTCTCTTAAGTGTCATTTTGTTGCCTCTTACACCTGTAGTCTAGCTAAATTTATTAATGTTTTACTTGATTTCTGTAGGATGGCTGAGGCTGCAGAGGACGTTCTGGAGTGGCAGGTTAAGCAGCCAAATAAAGTCTTATGCTTGTGGCTGTCTGGCAGATTACAGGACAAGAGACAGGGCTAGTAACCCTTGGAGAATGTGGCCTGAAGTGTTTGTGCTGTAGGTAAGAGGAGGAAAAGGAGCAGATACCAGAAGTTTTGGGATAGTCTAATCTTAAACAGTTTTTTAAATGTGAGTTCTGCCTTTAAACAAAATGCTGGTGCTGGGTATATTGCTTGTTAGGAGTATTTATGGATTCTTGGTGTAATAATGTGTGAGCTTTAATGAAGAGGATTTCTTTTTTCCCCTTCCTTCCTTTTTGAGATGGCTTAAGTGGAGTAAGAATGGTTTCATCTTCTCTCAGCCTATGCTTTAACCTGCCTAATAGCTTTTACATCGTCTTAGACTCATTCAGTTACACTTTCAATCAGTAACATGAGCAAAGGTGTTAAAAAATTTCAGCTGTTAGAGATTAATGGATTGGTCTGCAGTGGGAAAATTTAAATTGGTTGTTTTTCTATTTCTTTTAAAAACACTGTATTAGTGCATCTTTTTAAAAATAGTGATTGTGCTGTCTAGTTTTTAATCATGTCAGTCATCACGGATTCATTAGGCTACTTTTGGTTCCATGTGAGGTTCTAGTTTTCATCCTTTTCTAAAGAACAAGAATATGGAACATCTGTTTAAAAGTTAGTGGTTTTCAAACCCATTAATTACATCACAAAACTTCCTGTAATTCATTTCCGTGGAATGAGGTTAAGGTAACAGTTAGGATATTTTACTAAAAATGGTTATTATGCATGGGTTACGATAAATAAAGGTTGCTCTTACCATCAAGACATGTAGGAGAAGCTTAATATATAATAGGAAACAGCTTTCCTTGTGGAGTTGGCTATGACTTTTATGATCTCCTGAGAATCAGTAGGAGTAACTATTGCCAAAGTCTAGAGTTGATACACTGGGTTAGATTTATGGTCTGTAGTATCACTTCTTCCAAATTCTCCATCCTATCCTAGTTCAGCTAGTGAGCGAGACAGATTTATGGAAGTCTGTCCTGGGGTTTTTTTTGTAACTTAATTACATAGCAGTTCTTCCAAAAAGAGTATCTGGGTTTATTGAATTCCTGTATGTGGTGGGAGTACAGCTCTGCTTCAGAGATCGAAGCATGCTTTCCTTCGTCCTTTCACACCTTGTGTTATTTGTGTTGGCCTTCAGGGTCAGGAGTCAGAGCTGCCATGTGCAGTGTTTGTTTGATGTCATCAGCTAATTTGAAACCAGTAGGAGCAGAGGGGATGTAAGCCGAAGTTGCAGGTCTTGCAGCTGATTGGCAGCTGCATTGCAGGCAGGCAAGACTGAGCATTCCTTGGCAGTAGGAGGTGATTAAACTGTTAGAGCATGGTGGAAGCAACTCTTCTCAACAAGTTGAAGAGTCATGTAAATTGCGAGAATACATGGATGATATCATGTAAACATGCTCATGTCCAGTCATTGAGTGCAGCCTCAGCATGGACATGAGGATGAATCTTTCAATACGGTTGGGTCACTAATAGGTGATTCCTGCTTTCCAGTATATGTTGTCTGCTGTGTTAAGTGAGGGTTTAGTTTAAGCCCTTGTCAGACTGCTCTAGATTTTCCTTTATCCTATGCAGTTGATGATTGATGAAACTTTATATTGATGATTTAGTCCATGTCAGGCAGTCAGTAGTTGGATGATTACTTGTCTTTCTGATTTTAGAAGAAGCTGCGGAGCAGTCTTTGTGTAGCTTAAGAGTTGTGTGCTTTAGTGAGCTGAGGGAGGGAGTAAACTTCCAGAATTATTTGGGGATGACTCTTCCTCATGGAACAGCACAGTTTGACTTTTTCAAAAATTGAAGGGTGACTGGCCTATGTCAGCCTTAGTATCCCCCTCTGTCTGCAGTTCTGTCTTTTAGCAGTGGCTTCACTGAGGTCACTGAGTACCCCTCAGGCAAGCACAGTCCTGATGTTAGGTGTTTGTAGCTACAGCATGGGAACCACAAGTTAAGCAGCTTGAAAGCTGCAGGCCTGTCACCTCTGACCTAGATATTACAGTGATGACTGTTCTGCAAATAACTGAGCAAAAGCCTGTCTAAACAACTAAATGTTTTGATAAGTTAATTGTTTTGTGTGTAACCAATTCTGGTTACCTTCTCTCAAGTTTAATAATGTTGTAGGTTGAAGATAATTGCTGCTAGGATCACACTAACACAAATTGGATTGACTTTCAGGATACTAATACTTACGTAATCATGTTTGATAACAAATGGAATATTTCTGTCAGGGAATTCTGGAGCTAACTCATGCTGTGTGACTATTTAAATGTACATATTCATATATATGTATATAAAATGCTGTAAAGAAAAAGGAATGATGTTTTTTCAGTACTGCCAATAGCAGTAACTTGCGAAGCTTCGTTTTGTATTTTGAAATTAGATCATACTCCTAAGTCCTTTTCTTTTTTCTTTTTTTTTTTAAATCCCTCTTAGGTAAAAGTTTTGTTTGTACGCAATCTTGCCAATACTGTAACAGAGGAGATTCTAGAAAAGGCCTTCAGTCAATTTGGAAAGCTAGAACGAGTGAAGAAACTAAAAGACTATGCTTTCATTCATTTTGATGAACGGGATGGTGCTGTAAAGGTAAGTGAAGAGAACTGTAACTGTGTGCGTGTTGTAAATAGTGTTGTTAGAAGCTGTATGCTTCTAACTTGAGAAAATGCTTTGTCTGGAGAAATGATAACACATTGTCACTGATAACTTTGTCTTCTGTGAGTGTCTCCTAGGATGATGCAATTTTAGCTTGAGAAGTGGATCTTAAATGCACCTATCCTAAGCAATTCTGCAGATGAGCTTTTGAGATAATAATGTTGCTACCTTTTGAAACTCAAGTGCCAAAAGTTGAATGACTCACCAAATTATTGGTAGAATCTAAAGCAGTTTCTCTAGGGCAGGTGATGTTTTTATTTATTTTTCCAGGAATAAACACTTTTTTTTTTTTAAATAAATGAGGGCTGCTGGACAATTCAGTAATTGTCATTTTTGGATTTTGCTAGCCCAGTCTTGATGCCATGTGTTGTTAAGGAAGGGAAGGTGTAATTCCCCTCCTGCCTGTAGTGTATCCATTTTTTTAATGTTCTGTGGGTGGATGCAGGATACAGGAGGATTCAGTTTTTCTTACATATCCATATGTCTTAAAGCAGATGCTTAGGAAGATGATGGGAAGAGTCTTAGTAAGATATATATCCTGTCAGGGCTTAGCTGTGTAGAGTCCCTAAAAGTGGTAGAATCTTTAGAATTCCCCTGCTCAAAATTAACTTGTAGTAGTAAGTGTGGCCCACAGGAATTGTATGTGGCAGGGAGGGTGGGGAAGGAGTTGATGGTTTGCTATTCTGTGTTTTTTTGAGGAGAGGGTTGTGGGGAGGTGGTGGTGAGGAGTTGGGGTTTTTTGTGGTTGGTTTGCTTGTTTTTTCCACTTGATCAGAACGACTCTTTGATTTTTGGCTTCCAGTTGAAAAAGATGATATTTGTTACAAGTAAAATAAAGGAATAGCAGAATATACTGAGCTCTAGCTTTAGTACTGTTTGCATGTGTACTGACATTAGGAATTTATTAATGGATTACAAAATGTGCACTTTCAGAGGATAGTTCTGTCGCTTCGTTAATTGTAACAGCTTGCAAAGATTGAAGCCTGCTTTTGGTTTTGAGGGGAAGATTTCTAAACTGATACATGAAGTCCTGCATTTGAGAGCCAAGTTCAGAAGAAATGCATGACTGAAGCCCATAATACTATGCTGTCTAATTGTTTAGATTTTTTTTAGCTTTATATTGTTATTTTAGCTCTGGATAACAAATCTAAAAAATACACACTCTAAAAGATAGACAAAATTAATAACTTCAGATATGCATGGAAGTATATTTAAAGTCTGGTTAATTCCTTCAGGCAATGGAAGAAATGAATGGCAAAGATTTAGAGGGAGAAAACATTGAAATTGTTTTTGCTAAGCCACCAGATCAAAAAAGGAAAGAACGGAAAGCTCAGAGACAAGCGGCTAAAAATCAGATGTAAGTGTAAATGCATGTAGTTTTATGTTCTATTACTTCTGCAAGACATGTACAATCCTGTCAAATTAGAACATCTGGGTATTTTAGTAGATATACTGTAGTGTATATAGGTTTTCTGGCTTCTCTGAAAAATGCTGGTTTCATTTTTGTTTGCACAAAAAATCTAATAGTGGTGTTTTAGTGATAATTTAGGTACTGTCTTACTGAGTGTGAGAGCACTGGAGGAACTGTCTGAAGATCATGAAACATACATACTTCTCACTTTTTATTCTAAATTTCCTTGTACTTCTGCAGTGATGTCACATGGATGAACATGCTGTGTTCCTCTCAGCAGGCTTAGTAGTAT
>VXBB01024201.1:101909-119409 GCA_013399915.1 Illadopsis cleaveri | reverse complement strand
GTTTGTGACAAAGTGGTAAAACACCCATAGCAAAATTCCAAAGTTAGTGGCAATCAGAAGGCAAAATGTTCTTGTCTAGTAGTTTTATTTTAAAATAATTCATTTTGCTAAGATTTTATGTTAACAAATGTACAGACCAGAGTTTAAAATGATTTATCTAATTGATTCCTTTTGTTACCTGGCTAGCAGGGAAAAGGGGTCGAGGCCGGTCCTGACCTGTTACAATGAAGACTGACTTGCTATGTGGGATTACACCAGAAGCTTGCAGTGGAGTAATGGTAAGGATATCAAGCAACCTTAAGTATCTCAGCTGTATAGGAGCATATTCTGTTGCAAAAGACCTTCCTGCGAAGATCATGGATTCAAATATGGGACATTTGAACTAATACTTGGACTTTGAAATGGATTTCTTTAACAGTTTTCTCTGCAGTGCAAGTTATTAAACTAAAGCTACTCTATTTCCCCAACGTGTTCAACAAAATCCTTAACGTCTAGCATGGTATCTTAATAAAGAATAAAGTTGTTCTTTAAAAAATCTGCTTTAAGTAGATTTTTCCCCCAAGTTTTCTTAGTTAAGGATTCCAAAAGTGGTATTCACAAATTCTTGCATTTAAATTTTTATTGCAGTGCTATAGATGAATACCATCATTGGTATCCTTAAATTTTATTTCTGCTCATGAAGGTTAATCATGATTGTCTATTTAGTAATCACTTACGAATTGTGTTCAGATACAGCAGTTTCAGGTGTAATCATCAGAGCTGGTTAGTCAGGCATTCCAGATAGTGGTTCTTTTCAGAACCTTTTTTAAAGGGTTGGTTAACTACCTCAGTAGCAGAGGATTGAACTATACCCTGTCTGTACTGTACATAGAAAATCTTTGTAGATAAAAGCAAGGCTTGTTTAATGTGATATGAGGGTAAGATTATAATATACCAAATGTAACATTCTTAGTTGCCTTTAGTTCCAGAGGCTTTGTAAGACTTCCTCATGACCATCATAACAGGCCTTGCTTTTGTCGTATTTTGTGGCTGAAAAAGCAGCCTTGCTTCTTCAGATATTGTAGTTATTTGGATGTATAATAGTTTAGCAAGATGTTACTTTTGTAAGACATCAGATGTTCAAAAAAAGTGCATCAGCAACTTGTACTAAATACTGCAGTGTCCCTTTATAAAAGGTCAGACTAAAACTGACAACTGTACAGTGAAGCCTGACATTTGGATATTTTGAAGTTTTTCATAAATCATAGAATAGTATATGGCTGTAGTTTAGCTTTTTAGGTAAAAGATATGTTTTCATTAGTGCATTTCTTATTGCTGATCACTGTAAAAACAGGTGGATCAGCTTTCCATTTCTCTTACGCAGATCATGATAACCTGTAGAGTAGAGTAGAGTACAATCATTTGTGCTATGTTTTTAATTTTCTAAAGCACCTTGATGACAGTGAGTGTTCAGTGGTGAAGCATCCTCTATTGAACCACCCTTAGAAAAAGACAAAATAGAAACAGAACCTTGCCAAGTCCAGTTTCATATAGGTAAAAGATAGATAAAATGATGACTTATTTTGGACTTGGGCATAAAGAGTTCCCTTAACCCCCTTCACAAAGGGATACTGCAGTTATACTACATACCCATAGGCACCACAATGAAAATTGAAGCTTATACCTAATTAAGGTTTTATACACACCAGTTCCCCCAGTAAATGCAAATTTTAACAAAATTAGACATGTCATATGTTGAAAATGCTCATGGCAAACAATCATTTTGCATTCCTGCAAATAAAATTGTTTTATACTGTAAGCTGGAGGCGAGTGTAACTTATTTTTGTAATAAAGTTTTTATTTTTTTTATGTGTCATTAATATAAATGTGTGTTAGTACAGAGATCTTCTGGTTAAAAACTTAGAATCGCACACATTTCAGTATGTTTACTTGTATTTACATAATTTTTAGAATAGTGGTTGCCAATAGCCTGTATGTTTTCACATTAATTGATTTTTTTTTTTTTGTTATCTTAATAAACCATTTTAGTATGTTGTATGTCAATTACTGGGATAGCTGGGACATAAAGTGTAATTAAAAATTGTCAAGTATTCATTGGAATATGTAAATGTGCCTTGCCAGTTTTGAACTTTAAGACAAAGTAAGTGAACGATGGTGAAATGAGTAGTCAATGCCTAAGAGACATTTGCTATCAGAGTTTCATATACTGCCCTTGCTAAAGAAAAGAAATTTCTTCCTCAGATTTGAGCGTAAAACTTAACAGTTGCATTAGCTTCTAAATTTTCAAATCTACTTAGAGAAATTAGGCTTATGGAAAGTGGGTTTTCTAATTAAAGCCTTAAGTATAACTTTGAATTTCGATGTAATCCTTGGTGCTGGCATTCCCAGTGCCAAGGAGTTTAAATGCTCCCTTCAAAGAGGTTGCCATGCCTACTGGCACTTTTACTGTCATACGGTTTTATAAGGAACACTGTCAAGATGTGGAAACCAATTTTGAACTTGCTATGAAATGAAACACTGGGGGCTGTAGGAGAGGGAAAGTCCTCAGATTTGTTTATCTTGAAATCTCTCCATTGCTGAAAAACTTAAAACACTTGTTGGATCACAAGTGCTAGTGACTAGTTCTTAGTCTGGAAACGTGTTGCGGGGGATAACACGTTTATGGAATTTTAACAGTAGATGGAAGTGCATAAAAACATTGCAACTAAGGCACTATGTGTGTTGAAATTGTGGATTAAATCCCTAATTTCAGCTCTGATAAAATCATGGGGGACAACTATTTAAAGAAAAAAAAAGGCAAAATTGACAGCAAAGTTTTTAATGGAATACAAGCAATGGTGAGTGAGCAAATTACCAAGATCCTGACAGTGTTCCCTCTAATTATGAACTCAAGCCATTATAACTTTTACAATTAAATATGATTTGCACTGTTCTGATATTGGTGCAGTTTTTTAGAAAAATTATCAGAAAACTAAATTGCATGTGGTGATTAATATTGTGGAAAAAAACTAAAATCAAAAATTGTTATTTTTCAAAGCTTTAAATTTGATTGTTTAAAGAAAAACCATGAAGTGGAAATACTGGTGAGAATGGGCAAGTGCATATATACAACATCAGTTTGGTTGCACTTGGGTGTTGGTAAACTTGAAATGTTCTACAGCAATAATGCATCTCTTAGGGGGTGCTTTGGTGACAAGTGATCATATGACACAGTTCTTTTTGGCATGTTGAAGGCAAGTTTTGACTTAATATCATGTGCTGCCTCTGTTTATTCTCATAGGAGGCGTTCTTTACTGAAACACCTGCAAAGGTGCATAAGTAGTGTAGTTCCACGTTGGTTTGTAATGTGTTTCTAAATTCCAAGTCTAGTTGAATTTAATAAGAAACCGGAAACTGCTGCTGCTTAACACTTCTGGTTTATAAACACTCCAATACACGGCTTTTTAAATTATACTCTTGTTTTAATACTCATTTTTGTTTAAAAGTTTTCATATAGGACATGCAACTGTACTTTTTTCTTTCCAATTTTTAAAGAGGAGATTTGTTATGACCCAGACCTTAAGTTTGTGTTTTTACTGTTGGAGGAAGGCTGTTATTACAATAAGATACTAATATCAGTTTCTGAATTTCTGCATTGTACAACTCTTATGTAAATACTGTCTTCAAAATCTAAAATAAGGACTACTAATTCTGTTCTTGTTGGGAGTGAGGGGTATGACATAGTCTAAAATAAATGTAGTGTCCTCTAAAGGTAGGATTCCCAACTTCAGGATAGAAATATTATATATGGCTGCAACTTTTTATTCCCTTGTGCCTTTGATTATTCTTCAGAGGCTTAACTTTCCTGTTCAGCCTAGCAATTACTTTAGTGCTTCCATATGCCAGTGAGGGGAGGCTTTTTTTTCTTTTTTTGGAGAATTAAAACTGAAAGACAACATGGACATAAACATACAGAACATTTTCACAAAAGAGTGTGTTTAAATTGATACACTGCACAACATTAAGACTGTTAATCCCTCACGTTAGTGAGATATTAGTGGAAAATATTGTTTAAAATGGAGTAGCAACTTTTGAACTAGGCAACAAGGCAGTGAACTTGACAAGATGGTTTTCAGACAATTGAAATGGGTAAAGTGCAAGCTTGAGTCTGTGTTCATAGCCTGAAGCTTATGACTGCTGACTTTATGACTATATGGACTCAAAGGACATAGAAGTCTGTTTTTATGGAGTGTCTTGCTGAATTAACTCCAGCACATGACATCTCTTGTCTGGGGCTAACTGGTTGAACTAGTTGGGCATAGGAAACACCAGATTTGCCATTTGCTCTGTCAGATGAAAATGGAATGTGGCAACAGCAGAGGAAGTTGAGCTGAAGATTTCCTTGATCCTTAATACAGGTAGTGGGGGGGAAGAAGGAATAAGTTACTGTCACTTTACAGCCAAATAATGCTTCCTAGAAGCTCTGATGTTAAAATCTTTCCAGGAGCCTGATCTTCACAGTTATCTGGTCACAGTTTGCAGGTGTATATTCACTTATGTTAAAAAATCCATGGGACGAAGAGTGACTACTTTGATGCCCGTTTGTATTGATGGTTACAAAAGAGATTTGTTGAAAAGTGCCACTAGGACTAACTTGTTAGTTTACTGGCGGTTTGGAGAGGGGTGATTGTCTCATGTAATTATACCTTTTTCTTGCCAATATAAAACTAGTTACTAGTTTCTCCACAAAATACATATTTTTGAATGGCCAACTCCTGAGCAGATACTGCACAGCTAAGCTCATCTGGATACATTGGGTTATGTGATTTATTTAAAGCTGTCTTCATGAAAGCTTCTTTAGATGGTCACACTTCCAGGTACCTGGTAGAAGCTTTTTTTAAAAAAGTAGGAAAATAAAAGCATCTGTGAAGTCTAGAAAATACAATCATAACATGTAGGTAATAGGTACTTAAATGCATATTAAATATTTAAACTTTGAATTGCAAAATACATTTCAGTTCAGATAGTTGTTTGTGAAGTTTGGTGTCCACTCTGAAGCCGACACTTGAATTCAAACAAGTCATTTAGGTAAAACTTGGAGGATCAAAAATCTAATTCCCCATAGTCTGAGAATGATTCATTTGGCTGACTATTGGTGACAGTTCCCTATGCATGGTTAGTGTGACAGTGTACTTGCTTTGGTCACTAACGTGTAGAAAAGACATAGAATCTTACTCCTTGTTTTCTTTGCACTAAGAAAGTTATGAAATACACTCTTAGTTCTGCTGCACAGCCAGTACAATAGTCTATGTCATTTGACTGCACAGAAGATAATGGTAAGTAAAAATAGACTTTCTAGTGCTTAAATGACTTGCAGTACCTAAAATCCAACTTCAGTAGACTGTTTGATTCCTTATCTGCAGTGATTAACCCAGGTTGTGCATTTTAACTCTTAATTTTAGCGTGTCCACTTTAATGCCAAGTGAACGTTGAATGTAATTTGACACTGTTTAGTGTTAAATATTCAGATCTAAAAATGTCTTAAATGCTTCATAAATAATTCAGTATCTATTTTTACACAAATGGGTTAGTAATCACAGTAGTTTAAGGGATTTTACATGAACACAAGTCATCTGTTGAAAGCCAGGAATGGAATGTATCAGATCCTGAGTTCCTGGCTCCAAGTGTCGTGCTTTCAAGTATTGTTCTGCCATCTAAAGTAACAGTTTTCAGATTTTCTTTTCAGTGGGATGAGGAATGTACCTATTTCTGTCACTTGTAATGGTTATTTAAAAATAACTACTAACAACTATTACTAAGTGTAATGAACTTGTGATTAAAAAGCTTCTTCCTTGGGAATTTGACAAAGATAAATCTATAGATGTCTCATCAGTTAAATCAGGGATTTTTTTAAGAAGCAACGTCAGCACACTTCAGAATGAAGCTGTATTACGAAACACTGGTGAGAACTAGCATAAAAAAAAATTAGAAGTAATCTTTTCGTTATGCAGATGTGTATTACAATTCAAAGGTGATTTTAACATTACAGTATTTGAGATGACAGATAAAAATACATAGTCCCTGCAGCTGGAAAGCCAAAGTGGCTATTAAGGGTCTATTCCTTTTTCAGATTGTGGTCAAAGGCTTCCTTTGGATATTGCAGTTAAATGTTTTTTCTGCTAGTACAAATAGTTGTTTAAAAAGCCAACCTATTTCCAATCCCCAGTTTTCAACAGAATTTGAGTTTTGTATGTGTGCTGAAGTTGATGCTTCTAGCAGAACACAAACATTCAGTGACAATCACTGATGTGTCTTTCACCAGGAAGTGACTGGTGTGTAACTGCCTTAAACTAATCTAGTGCAACTGTCCTGTATTCATGTTATCTACAGTTACAAAAGTGTGATCATTTACACTTGCTGAATCAGTGAGATGCTTAGAAGCTACTTTGAAGAAAACTAGCAAATATGTTGACAAAATCTGTCAATTTGCAGATGAAGAAATATGATGTGGGTTTCATGCTAACAGAAGAGTAGGCCTGAATATAAAGGGACAGGTGGTCATAACTTCTCTCATTGAAGACTGATGGTATAGCAAGGCTTAGGTGGCTTCGAGCAGTAGCAGTGCCTTGCTCCACTATTTTCTCGTAATATTAACACAACCTGTCAGGAAAAAAACTCATTATGGGATTAACTCCAGTGTGATGGATCTTCCGGTTAAGAAGCATCTGTAAAATCTTAAATCCATTGGAGTTGGTATGGTGTTTGCAGCTCGTGTTTGCATAGAAGCGACCTTACAGTGGGAATGGTGTAATGGCAGTTCTCATTTTTGCTTAATGTTACACTAACCTGAAGTTTGGTTTGTTTTTGCCTTAAGCCATTCAGGTGGCCATGTTTCTATCCTAGAAAATGGTCTTAATATTCATATGTCCTGAACTGATCAGTAAGTCTTAGACCCTAGTAGTTAATTTGAGCTAGTTAGTCTTTTCTTAGGTTAACTGTTAAAATCAGTATAGGTTTCTACTAGCAAGTAAAGAGCTTTGTTTTCTTAATGGTGGTATATAAATATTTATTGCCTCAAGTGTAACATTTCTAAATAGTACTGCTTTCATTGAGTAATGAGTGGAGTATACAGATGAATAGTGAAAATACATTGCTAACTAAGCTTTTTGGCAAATGGAGCCTGCCAGTATATGATGCAGTTTGAGGTGCATGATGGTTTACCTGCCATGCGGGTACAGATGGCATTGAGATATGATAGATAGTGATCACACAAACTACCTTCAGTGACGGCCTGTGCTAAAGCAGATTATGTGGTATTGAAGTGTGCTAAAATGCTTCTGTAGTTCTACTGTGGAGCTAGTAAAGAACAGCTACGATAATACCTAGTACAGCTGCAGGTAGATGATCAACTCCAATTTTTGTAGTCTCTGGAAAAACAAAAGACATTAATGCATAGTGTGTATTAGAAGTTTCTGAATTCTTGTGAGGAAACCTTTTTCTTTTTTAAAATGTGAAGATTAAAATGTGTAAGATTGAAATTCTTAATGCAGTAAAGATAGAATAACTTAGCAATTCTAGTATTAAGTTCAGATGGTTGGGTGTAGTTAGAGCCCAGTAGTCAAGACATGTATTTTAAAATCAAGATAAGTCTTTGACTGTTGAGAAAGACTGAACCTGTTTAACAACAGGGCTAATCTTGGAATAGCTGTGGTTAACAAAAATGCATATATTGAGGGGGGCTGGCTAGGGGGAGACACAACCAACCCACAGGAATCAAAACACAATCACCTCCCCCCAATCCCTGTATCCTGTGATCCTGAAAGATGTTAACAGCACAATATTCACCACTTTGTAAGGGCAATGTAATCTAAATAGGTCATAGGTTTTGGAATTCTTAGATATGGGCAGGTGAGATTAATGTGATAATCTTGGAACTTCTGCCTTTCCACCACATGGTAAAAACAATGTAGAGATCTCAGGTTTCACAGATGAACTAAAATGGAGGTTAATATTCACATTAAGAAAGAACAGACATGTCTTGACTCAGACATCTGGAAGGGCAAAAAGTGTCTCTGAGAAAAACTTGCAGGGTCTTTTGTAAATAACTGTTCTTTCTCAAGCAATGTTGACAACCAGGGAGTTCCTCCTCAGAGAAGTACCAAGGGATTTGTCTTGTATTTAACAGGTTGGCCTAGGACTGATCACATCACAAATACTCCCCATTTTGGAAAGCTCTTATCAACGAGTATTATTTGCTCCCTGAGAAAAGGAAAATAAATAAAACAATTTGAAAAAGAAGTCATATTCTTGTGGGCAAAAGACACCCATCAAATCTGCCCGAACTACACTACTGGCAAGTTTCTAATCTAGGATTAAAGAAAAAATAGGGAAATAACCTGACAAACCACAACATACGACAACCTCATTTAACTATGTTATAGCTTAGTTGAATCTTCCCTGCCTCTTACCTGTCTGTCCTTTCCCTCTGAAAGGTAGGTACACTCATTAGCCTGGCCCCATCTAGCAGCCACAGCATGATGAGAAGGGAAAAGTCAGGTGATGGATCTTGGCCAGATGGAAATACCAGGTCAAAAGCAGACAGGGCCCTTGGATTATATGTCAGAAGGTAAGAATATCTTGTCCTGCCTGTTACAATCATCAGGGCCACTTTATCTTGATAGATAGTTCAAAAGAAAATTATATCTCTGTAAGGGAGGAGGTTTTAAACACAGCAAAATACAAAATTTGTGGAAAAATCTCCTAATGCTGCTATTTCAGATGTCCTGTTCAGAGAAGTGTGTGATGTCCTAGAGCTGGTATTTGTAAAATTGCTGTTTGGAAGTGATGAACTAATGGCCTTGTCTAAAGGGAAGTAAGAGTCAGCCTTGTATATCTGATGCATGTATTCCAAAGCCAGACTTTTCCCCTCATAGCTAAGGAGTTCTTCCATCTCCTTTTAATGGTATAACATATTTGCCACTCACTGCTGTTAATAATTCCTTAGAGGGTGGGTAAAAGTAGAGTAGTTGAGAAAAACTTTTTAATAAGGCCTGGTGATGCCTCATAATTGAGTGATACTTGAGGAAATGCAAGTTCCTAGCAAAGTTTGCATTTAAAGTCTTGATTTGAATGTCTCAATGCAGAGCACAAAGTGAGAATAAGTGTTATACTTGTAAAGCTGTGGTGAATCAATGCCAATTCAGCAGCCTCTGCAGTGTTCAGTTTCAGGATGAGCCCAAGGAGCTCCCAAGTACACCAATGCCTTGTACAGAGTCGCATTTGTTCTTGAAAAGTGCTATACAAGCTCAGCATCCTGCAAGGAAGAAGTGCCTGATCATTTATTGGAACTAGGCCAGGACTTTCAATTCATTGAAGACCTGGTAGTGCAAGGAACCCTAATAGGTGTGTTCTACGCTGAAGGTGGTTGTTGCTCAGAAATGAAAGTGCTTAAAATTAACAGTATGTGCTTGGAAGCATATCCCTGGGACCCCAAGGGATGAAGACTGCTGAACTTCGTTTGAAGATGTTCTGTTTCCTTGAGTCTAGACTACATGTCTTAGTTCAAGAAACTATGCTTCCTTAATGAGCAAGAATTTTTTTCTAAAGCTAAGGCCTGTATCAGATCAGGAGGTGGGAGGAGGCTGAACAATGAATGCTGTAAGGCAGAATACTCTTGTAATTTGTTTGCCAGCACGGTCTCTACTTCCTGAGTTAAAAGAGGATAAATCTTTGTATGTTGTTCATTAGTGCTGAGAATATACAGGATTTGTTTTCATAGACACTTTTAGTTAGGAAAAGTCACTTTTCTCTGCAGACTTGAGCATGGTGAGCAGCATCTCTGAAGACTGGGAAAAGAGAATGTACCTGAAGGTAGAAGTAACCTGAAGTGAGGAACTGACAGAGATAGGTGCATAGTCTGAGTTCTTGGTGAAACTCTGCTTTGAACTTGGACTAAATGTATTTCTCCAGACCTAAGAGCTGAAGGGGGAAATGGAGAGGGGAGAAGATAGCTGGGCAGTGGTCCAGGAACACACCAGATACATGGGCTTTCCAGAATTTGAGACTGGCTGATAACTCCCAAGTTTCTTGACCATAATCTATCCCAGAAACACACTGGATGTAGACAAAACACCACTCTACAGTTAGAGTTTAGTACTTAATGTACAATTTACCACATCTAAGCTGAATGGTGATAAGTGGAGAATTTTCTACTCATCCTCAAAAT
Source organism: Illadopsis cleaveri (assembly GCA_013399915.1). NCBI lineage: Eukaryota > Metazoa > Chordata > Aves > Passeriformes > Timaliidae > Illadopsis > Illadopsis cleaveri. The sequence continues at coordinate 109,205 of VXBB01024201.1, read as the reverse complement.
GTGGTCTGCTAGGAACCTGGATGATATTAGAGAATCCTTTCTCTGTTTTTTCAAGAGGACTGGAGTCATGATTTCTGTCTCCAACCTATGACCACACGTAACATGTTTTGATTATCTTCTGAAGCAAAATCTACTTCAGGGAAAAAAAACCCCTTTCCTCTTTCATCTGAACTACAGTGACCCCAACTTGAGTTCTGTCTTACAGCATCCAAGTTCTTTGTGTTGCATTGGGAACTATGTTTAAGCATCTGTTGAAATCCAAAAGACCTCAGTCTTCACTTGCAATTTCTGGGGTGGTGGTGAAAATACTACAAACTCGACCTACAGAGAACATCCAAACTTGAGATTGGACTGGAAGATTCACAATATCTTAAGGGAAGAAAGTGTTATTCCTTAAAAGTTTGATAAAAAGGATAGTAAACTGACTTTCATATTAAAATGTCCCTTTGTTGATATATACTTTAAAATTTGTGTCTGTGAAAGAGGAAGAACTTGCTGCCTGGTGTTTTAAGCAGTTTTTTTGTGATTCTTTTCTACCGAGATAAGCCAGGTAGCTTATATAGTAGCAAGTAATTCAGTCACGAAGTAATTCATTGAGTTTCAGAAAAATACTGAGTGGTAATAATAATTCCCTACATGGTATCAGACCTTACTAGCTCTAGTTCTTTCCGAGCTTCAATGCTAGTTACTTGAATAAAACAGAAAATAAAAAGCAAAGCAAAACTTCAGTGGAGTTTTGCAATACTCACCAGAGTCTTCAAAATAGTCCTTGCTTCTTGATTTGTTTGTGCAGAAGCACTGTTAATGCCAGTGCTAGAGGGGAAGTGCTACATAATAATACATTCCTTTTTTACTATCAGATATACCAGCAATTTGGATGCAAAAAAAGTTTGGGATACCTCCAAGAACTTGGGCACCTATTTGATAGATGGCATTGATCAGCTGTGAGCTGTAAGGATTGAGCAGCTGGGAGTGTAACGAAGCCTGGCTTTGCAGAGAGCATGGTACTGACATCCACTACTCAAACTCATTGAAACAATCATATTTCTCTTGGAGTGGAGCTCTACAATGGAGCTATATGCTCCAGTTATACCACAAAATATGTAAGACATGGGCAAGCTGCCCATGTGCTCCAAAAAGCTGTTTTCAAAAAGCCTTAAGACATCCTTACATAAGAGGAGGAACAGCCCTTTGTCCAGGTGCTTTTGTTAGTATCACCTTGAGCATTCTGCCTGTTTTCACAGAACAGGGTTTTTTTGCTTTTGTCATATTTCCAATATTCTTGCTAGGGAAATGTAACATTTATGTTATGTTCTCTTTAACCATTCTGTAAATACTTCAGTTTTTCCCAGACATCATTTAAAAGGAAGAAAATGTCAAGACTGATTCCACACATCCTCAGCCTACAAATGGTAAACTAAATAATATCCTGGTTATACAACTGGTTCTGTAACAGTTCCAATGAAGTGTTTGATGAAAGACATAAGCAAAAATAACTTGCAAGGTGAAAATTAATGTTGTTTAACTTTTAACCTATGCTGCTTTTACATTCTTCATGTTGTCGGAGAAACTGGTTGCTTGAACTAAAAATATCTCTGTGGAATTTCGACCTGATAAAAACACTCCAGGCATTTACTGCTGTGTCCACAGAAGCAAAAAGCAACAGACTCCAGGATACCAGCTCACCAGTTGCTGAAAGAAGCCTGATCTCACAGATCTCATCACTAGGTCTGGGTTTACATGGTCATGTTAAGTATCCACAGAAAACTTTCTTGGATAGAAGCTGCCTTACAACAGCAACCTCTAGTTACAGTTAGTCCTTTTCCCACTTTTAATGACTCCTGCCTGTTGATTAGAATTTCCTGAGTACGTGAAGGCTTTAGGTTGGGATTTTTTTCACTGTTTTTCTTTTAAGGTGGAAAAAATGAATCCATCAGAAATGAGAGTTGTATCCAAATGAGGAAAAAGGATCATAAATCTGCATTGGCAAAAATGTTAAAATACTCTTGAGGCAGGACAAAAAAAATACACCGTTTAAGAATGCACTAGGTCTAATAAAAAAAATTTTGAATGCTATTTTGTTAACAGTTTTGTTCCCCATGTTGCAGCCTGTCCCTACTCACTGCTACACTACAGAGGAGATAATTGGAAAAGGAAAGGGAGAACAAAGATGATAAATGGTACAAAAGTGCTCTTATGCGAAGGACAAGTCACTGGCGTAGGAATCTTAATTTTGGAAAAGAGAGTTTTCTCAGGTGACCAAGTATTTTAGCAAAATAATAAGCAGCGATCATGCTGTGTAGGGAATGAGTTTTCTCCATCTCCAGTAAACACATGAATGTTTGGAGAGCTGTATCTTCACTCACACAAGTGCAAGTGGCGGAACTCCTTGCATGATTTTTATGGATGTTAAAGTTTATCATTCTTCAAAAGCAACTTGAAACTTAGGAAATAAATTCTTTCTCAGGATATCCCCAATATTATGAATCAGAGTAAAAGAATGTTCCAGGAACTTACTATTATATTCTTGCCATGGTTTTACAACTTTTTCCTAGGTATGTATCCCCCGATGGCCATCATCAACAGGAGGCTCACTCAGCTGAACTTATGCTGATCGAGCACAGTTGTGCCATGAGTCCAGTGTGTATCTCTGATGAAAAACTCAACTAGCTTTAAATTCTTCAGGTCTCACCATAGTTTTGAGGCATAGATGCTGCAACAGTTTGCAATGATTTAACACATCATCTAACAACGTTGTCTTGACACTTTGAAACTCAGCTGAAAACAAGGGTTCCTGGCTCAAGTTCATCCTCGAACTCCCTACTTGAAAATTCTCCCCACTGACCAAAGCTGGTCAGTAGGAACTCCCTTCAAGACCTAGCAGTTATTTTCACAGTTTGTATCTGGGGCACGGCTTTCTTTATCCCCACAGTAAGTCAACAAATTAATTTTCATTTCAGCTGGGCTCTTACATATGTGCTCTGGCGTTGTTTTAACTGTTTGCATGAGTATAGCTGCTTAGTTCTTTCACAAACTTTTTCTTACAAAGTCTTAACATCCATCTTGACATTCCCTCATTCCTCCCTGATCAGCCTACGGTTTTCAAAGGAATTAGGTTTTCCAGATCTTTCCTTTGCACATACAACCAATTGACCAACCTCACTTAGTACTTAAGGTGCACATCTAAAAACTGTCTTGTTTTTTGCTCAGGTGAATCAAGATAAAATTTCTATGGAGTACAGCTTTGCCAAATGTTGGCCCAAATCATAATATTAATGTTTTTCCAGTGTCTCCTGTATACATTTAGTTCTCTTTTTTGCACACATTCCTGCGGGCCTCTGTTTCTTACTGTGTTGTAGTCAACATCTACATCTTGCAACTTTCTGCACTATTTTCTTTTTTTTTAATGTCCCATAAATAGTAGTTTATGGCCAAACAAATTATCTTCATCACTAATATCTAAATTCTCTCCAGTGTCTTGTCTGTGAAAGAATTTCTTCAGAAAATTCCTTTTCATGTTAACAAGTTGAAGAAAAGCTCTATACACCAGTCTGTCTCTGAATCTTTTTACTTTCTCCTTGAGAGTTACAAGTTCTTCAAGGCAAAACTGACTCTAGTACATTGCCTATCTTTCGTTTTGTTTCAGTTTTTTTTTTCTTCCCAAGTGGACCTTGTCCCAGTGAAATTCTAATACACTCTGTGCTCCTCAGCACCCCTCTGCAAACTCTGGCTTGCAGAGTATTGTTCCTGTTGTAAATACTAAATTGACCGTCTGGAAACTCCACTTGAAGTGGGTACTTTTACTTGAATTTCTGTCTTGGAATAGTCTCCTTGTCTTTCTTTTTTTGCCCTACAAGTCTTTATTCTGCCTGGTATTTTTAGTCCTAAATGCAGCCTAGTAGGTATTTTCAGGTTTTCTAACAGAACTGTATTTTACAGTCTNTGTGTAAATAAATTCATTTGTTTATCTTTGAGTTTAAACCTACTTTACTTCCCCTGATCCTATCTTAACAAAAAAAAAAAAAAAAAAGAAAAGAAAAGAGAATTTTGAGTGGTGTGTTACAATTGAAACTTCTTAGTCTTTCCCCTTAATTTCAATTGCTTTCTAAATCTGCTTCTAAACAAACAACACAACTTGTCTCTGTCATTCCCTGCAAGTGTGGAGACCAGTGATTTTTTACAAACTGTTTTGCACATCTTTTCTTAAACCATTTCTCCCTCCCACCTGCTATTTTGCTCCCTACTGCAGCTGCTGAATTCCCCCATTCCTCTAGAAGAAAACTTGAGGGATTTTATCCAGGAACCCAAAGCCCCTGTTGCTGTATTGAGCAGGTATTTCTGGGCCCAGGTTTTCACTTTCTTATCCAGTTTGCTTTAATCTGGTCATACTGAGGGTCAGCACGTGATCCAGGAAGCAAATACAAGACTCTACACACATTTCCATACAGCTGGCAGCCATAGGTCAGTGTGGGTGCTACAGGGATATGACTCCCAAATGCCATAAATCTAGACTATGAACAGTTTATTAACTCATTAACAGAGAAATGAATATCACTGTATTTATAACAGTAAAGCTAATTTTGCTTATCAAAGGGCTAATAATTATTCAACCCAAACCAGAAATGTGCAGCAGTCATTCCCCTGGAGTTTCAGTGTTCCTTTAAAGGCCAAAAAGTACTACTAAAGGGCAGTTTTCATCTTATATTTGTTGCATATGCCTGGATCATCTCAGGTGCAAAACCAGTAACTGTTGGTGGATGCCCTTTAAGCTTTGAATTTGAAAAAGTCAAGTGCAAAGATCCTACTAATGTTTGCCTTTCTTGGGATCTGACTGGCCAACTTCAGTTTCACTTCTTTACTTAAGCTTAGCTATTTGCTGAACCTTAAAAATGAGTTTTTCTAGAGTTTTCTGCTAAATGGCTTTAGTCAAAGGTTAATATGAAATCTTCTATTTAAGCTTCCTGGAAAGGCCCACAAAATGAACAGGGACTTGTGAGGAATAATTATAAAGGAAAACTAATTCCTTGTTGAGTAAATATGAAGGATTAGATATTGTAAATTAGCCTTGATATCCTTGTATCCTTGAAAGAGAGAACTATGTAAGGCCTTGAAAAGAGCAAAAGCAGACTTGCAGAGCAAATTAAATGCAATTAACTGGTGAGAATCTGTTTATTACAGTTCACTATCTGGCTTATTTTAAAAAGGCACTTCTTAAGGTAAAAAAAAAAAAAAAACACTTTGGTAAATACAATGTCAGCTTAATAACTGATGTTACTTAGCCAAGAATTGTAGTTTTATTTGTTGAAAATCTGTTCTAATATACTTCTTAGATGCTAGAATAGGCAAGCTTCTCCTGCCATCAAAGAAAACATACCCTAAACCCCAAACCAGGGAGAACTGGCTCCACAAGATGACTTGTATGATCAGTGAAAGATCCTTTTACATTTTAAATACTAAAACAAAATCTATCTTTCCAGAATAACCCAGTCCTGGCCACATTACTTCAGAGCCCATCCCCAGATCCATGCTTTTTCCTGTCACTTCTCCCTCCAGCTGACCACAGAATCTTCCTAAGAATATATGTGAAGAGAGAAAAACTTGCTATTTCCAGGGAATTGCTGAAGTTCTTATTTCTCAAAGAATTTTGAAAAGCTTGATGTTGTCAGCAATTCCCTTTTTTTCTTCTATAGTTTTATTTTGTTGAAAAAACAAACGTCTGCTAAGTCTTTCATTGTACCAGAACAATCTAGGGACCCTAGTGACAGAGGGTGATGGGCAATGCCAACGCTGCTGTCTCCGGCAGAGCAAGATGGGGTAAAGCATTTTGTTGTGTCTGCCCAGCAGATGTAAAGTCTGTGAACTGAAGGAAATTGTACCATTTCTAAGATAATGAGGTACAATTAGTGCCAGATGTGAATGTGGCAATTTTAGAGTAAATAAACACAATTCTGAATGATGAAGCTAAAAATTAAAGAAACTTTACATGAAATACAGAATGCAAATGGAAGCAGAAGTTTGACTTAAGCTTCTGCTGGTTTGCTGTGCAAGTCACTTCCTGTGTTACAGGTATGCGATGCTGTGGTATTTTCATGAAATATTGCAAGAATTACAGATTTTTATGAATTATTCCTTATTAAAAGCATTGCGAGATAAGTGATTAAAAATCACCAGCAGTAAACTTGAGGATAAAGTAAGCTGATAACAAAAAAATCCCGCATCTTAGGAAAACTGATTTCCTCTGTATAGGCTGTATGGAGATTTGCTGCATGAATGCACCTTGGTTTTTTTCTACTAGAAAACGTGGACTGACATGAAATAATACTGTGCAGAGACTCTAAAAGAAATTCAAGCTGACCCTGGGCTTTTGCCAGGCACACTGAGAAAGGTCAACATACTGAAGTCGAACTGCAGCGTTTCACCTACTGGAGAGGTCAAGGGAAGTGTTGCATAAACTGACAAAGCATCTGAGCAAAGATTCTCAAAGCTGTTTTTGGGTTTCGATTTCTAGATGCTGACTCACCCTCCAAAATCAGTATTTTCTTAACAGCATAGTTGCAGGGGAGCTCAGTGAAGATTTGTAAACATGGCTCATCTGAACAGATGTATTTCACTATTTCATGTGCCCAATGTGCCTGCGTGGGGCTCGTGCAAATGGACGTACAAGGCAACAGCAACTTCTCAAAATAACTAAAAGTGGGCATCTGTCCCTGAGCGGGACTCCTTCATACTTGCCACTTAGAAGCCTCTTTATGGGAGCGAATTCCCAGTTGTTGTTTCATTTTGCCCGTTGAACTGATACTGATACACCCACAACCAGTAATGTCTTACTAACAGAGCCTTGAGTTTGGCAAGACTGAGTAACTACAGAGCTGCTGAAAGCACTCCAGTGGTTTGAAAGCTTGTGGTTTACAGTATAACTGAAGGTGTTATTCGGGTGAAGTTGGCTTTAAATTCTCGCTAGCAATAAACATTCTAGAATTACTCTCTTTTCAATGTCTTATTTTTGTATACTTACTGATGTTAAGGTGGGGTCTTATTACATTTCCTAACCTGTTCCTTTTCTTTACAGGCAATTATGAAGCTTTGAGGGGTGTTTATAGGGTTTTAGTGTCCCAGTCACTGAATGATTTAGTTCAGTCATCATCCAAATATAGAGCATTTAATCAGACGTAGCACTTTCTGGCCGCTTTGCGCTGGGAACCCCTTGTTGTCCAGAACCCAAGTATTTATAACTAGGTAAGCTTGCTGTCATCAGAGACCTTCTATTTACAGTGCTTAGCACGCTGCGTGACATAG
>VXBB01024201.1:83477-101634 GCA_013399915.1 Illadopsis cleaveri | reverse complement strand
CGGGCGGGCGGGGGAGCCGGGTGCGGGCGGCGCCGCGCCTTCTCACGCAGCGGCTTTTGCTTCCCGTCTGTCTGTAAGGTATCTTCATGTTTTGATGATCTTCTGGTCGTTCGTGGCTGGGGTCGTCACCTTCTACTGTTCCTTGGGACCGGACTCCCTCCTGCCCAATATTCTGTTCACAATAAAATATAAACCCAAGGTAAATATGTCTGTGAAGAGTCTTGTGCTTTCTTTAAGTATGATAAGAATTTATATGGAGTAGCAATTCTCAATTCTTGTCTAATCCTAGCTGTTTTCAGAAATACTGTACATCGGTACAGCTCATACACTCCTTCTGGCAGGTATTTTGTGGCAAATAGATGATGATTAAGACTTTGAATTCTTCACGTGTTTCTTCATAATCCCATCAAATCCACGTATGCCTGCAAGGCTGGTTGTTGGAGTATCCATGGATGTTGTTTCCTGCTTCCCTCATTGTACATTTTGAACATTTGAGTAGCAGGCAGACTGGAGAAACTGTGGTTTTGTCTGCTTCTTTAATGGGGCTTTTTCTTTTCTAAAGATGCCCTCCTTCTGATAAGCCAGTGGTGAGCCTTCTTTGCTCACTGTAATCAGAATTCTCTAAGCAGTACTGCACTTCAAAGAGAAAAACACTCCGAAAGCAAATTGCTCTTTTCTAACTTACAACAATTCAGTGTAGAATTTCACAGGGCTAAAAAGGTATAGTTGCAGTAGTTCAAGGCTATGAGTAAGGCAGCGAAACCATCTGCTCTGTTACTAGACTGAATAATGCACAGGGCGACGAGTGGAGATGTAAAAGGGTATCTGTGTCCTCTCACTTGTTTCAGCGGAAGCGATTTCTCTTCTTGAATCAGTTGTTTTTCATACCATGCCTTGTTACCTGTTTTCCTTCTGGAAGAACAAGTTTGTCGTTATTCAGTTCTCTGTAATAGTGTGCTCTGAAAGGAAATTTGCAAACATGTCAGTATATTAATGGAGTAATCATTTGGGAGAATGTAAACTTGTCCAAATTTCTTAGCAGTTGGAATTGCCGGAGCTGTTCCCCCATGGCCACAGTTGTGCTGTGTGTGGCAAGGTCAAATGCAAGAGGCACAGGTAAATTACATATGTTGCCATTTTCCACATCACAGTAGGAAGCTGTCAATTGCACATTGTTACATAAACTTCTCCATGCTCTCCTACAGACCTACTTTGCTTCTGGAAAACTATCAGCCATGGCTGGATCTGAAAGTGCCTTCCAAGGTTGATGCATCACTTTCGGAGGTAATTGGTGCATCGTTTCTTTAGTACATTAAAAGTCTGTGGGTTTTTATTATGTGTCTTTGAAACTTTTTGCTTCTGGTTCAGTAGATGGTTCAGATGTATCATGCAGGTACTTTAACTTGTTCAAATAAAAGTCAAATCAAAAGGGTGTTTGCTCGGAGCAGGGAGCCAAGGTTGCCTGCTTTTGAACACAAACTGCTTATGTAACAGTGCACCTAGAACATAGAAAAAATGTCTATGTAAATTGGGAAGACTAATGGAAAGAACAGTTACAATTGAACATGTCTGAGTCTTAAAAAGTTACAGATTTCAGCCTGCTTAGTATCTTGGAGTTGAGGGTAAAAGATAATTTGCTCCAGCTACAAAAGTTCTGTAATGAAGATGATAATTTGATGGTGGGGAACCTACAGGAAAGATGGAAAGAGGCTATTACAAGACCATGGGGGAAGACCAGGGGGAATGGATTCAAACTGATAGAGTACGTTTAGATTAGATATTAGGAAGAAATTCTTTACCGTGAGTGAAGTGCTGGAACAGGTTGCCGAGAGAACTTTTGGTTGCCCTATCCCTGGAAGTGTTTAAGGCCAGGTGGGATGGAGCAACCTGGCCAAATGGAAGGTGTCCCTGCCCATGGCAGGGGGTTGGAACTAGATGATCTTTAAGGTCCCTTCCAACCCAAACCGTTCCATGAATCTATTTAACATCATCAGAGAAAACTGTAACAAAATCTGTCTTAAAAAAGAAATTGCTGAATGTACTCAAATAGCAGATAACTCTTTTTTAGTAGGAATGTAAATCAGGAATTTTGTTTTGCTCTAATCTCTTTTAAAAAGAGATGTTTGAAGAGCAGTTTATCTTTAGCCTTGTTTTTTTGTTTATTTCCTTGATTAATAGTTGATGAAATGTATTGGGACCTAAATAGATAAGCTTTGTGTTTTTTGAAGCTAGGAAAATACACAAGCACATATATAGATTAATATCCATTTATTTAGAATTCCAGCTTTGGAGTTCCGTGGTAGGAGGATGAACAACTGGCCTGGCAGAAGTGAGAGGATTTTTGTGTGTCAGTTCTTGCAATTAACAGCATGGTGTATGAAGTCAAATCCCTGTGTATCTGTGGTATAAGCTAACGCTTCAGTTCAGCTCTGTGAGATGCTGTCCCAGGCATGGGCCACTGCAAGAGTGGGAGGAGAATGATAACTTTAAGGAAGGCAGGGACAGCTGAGGAATGTTTTTAATAAAGAACAGGTATCTACATGTTGATTTCCTCTAGTTGAATAACGTGACTTTTTCTGTGATTTCAGAAGTAAACAATTATTCTTTTAAAGTTACTTAATCTCTTTTTAAAATAGATTAAGTATATTAAAATGACAATATTACTGAATAGAATTTCAATAGACTCTTGCTTTAATAATAGAATGTAAAATGAATGCTTCTATGCATTTAGTATTTTTAGGGTGCCAAATAGCTGTGGCAGTCTACCCAAGGATATTCTAAATGCTGAAGAACTGGAAATTTTCTTGTTTGGCTTAAATGAAAATTTGATGCTGAAAAGGTTCTTTGTAGTATCTCTTTGTAAGCGATATGAGTAGATACCATAGTTTTCTTCTTGGCATTTTGTATGTGATTGCTGTAGTTCTGCTTTTACTGAAATAGTGACCTTTTCTTTGCTGTTACTTTTCACTTCAGTGGCCTGTCCCAGATCCTGCTTTATTTAGCACTGCATATGTGGGTTTTGTGTATCCATGCCCATGCGTCTCATTCCTTTACCTCCTTTGTGTGCTTAACTAGAGGGAAGAACCACGCTTGAGGTCTGGATCTTCCCAGGGCAGTGAACCAGGGTCATCCTCCCTGATGGACCCAAATAAGTAGTCTGAGCCACCTTTTTCACCTGTGCTGGACAGATACTATTTGGGATGAGAAATCTCATTGCCTGGTTCCTCATTGCAGCTCTTCTCTACTGGTTAAAAGGGTAGCAAGGTAGTATGCCTACACCATATTCCTCTTGAGCATCTGCTCTTAGGGTGCAGTGTGTAATGCTGGCCTGGAATTGGATAGCCTGCTTCAGGTTGGAAGGAGAGACTGCTCTTATTTTCTTTTGTGGGTTAGTCATACATTAGAGAGAAGCTGATACAGTGTGAACTCAATTAAGGTTAATTAGATTCTAAAGGAGTGCAGAGTGCAGCCTGTTTCTAAAAAGCAGTTGCTTCAAATACATGGAATAATTTTGGATTTTTTTTTGATTATGTTTTATTTTTTCTAGGTTTTTTTTTTTTTTTTTCAGCTTGAAGAATTTTGGCTATATTCTAATTTGAACCAGGTGTATAGCCTTTAAGCTTGTGTTTTCACGTGCTTTCAGAATAACATACGCACTCAAATCAGAAGAAATCTTAAGTTTTCCTCACAAGTATGGCCTTTTCTTTTTTGGATTGTCATGACAGTGTGTCTCACTTTGCAAATTCTTGATCTTTTGCAGCCTTGTTTTAGTCTATTCAGCTGCTGTGCATAGTTTAGAAGAATAACAAAACCTGTGCCTGGACATTCCTCCCCGCCTTTATGTTTGTTGTTGTAGTTGAATGCTAAACTGTCTCAACCATGCATCCATCAATATTTTATAATTTGGGCTGTATCCTGCACAAAAGTAATGCAGTGACCTAAGTATAATTTTATTTCCAGTTTCTAATCCATTTTGCATTATGTTTGTTTCTTCAATGTTTTCTTTCTTTTTGAATTAGGACATGATATTTGTTGGTCAGTTTTACATTGTGTGTAATCCAGGTGCTACAGATTGTATAATGAAGAATTTAATCCTGTTGTTCTGTTAATGAATTCATCTTTTTCTCTACAATCTCACTTTTGCTATGTAAGGGATGATTGCAAGTCAGATTTGTGGAAAGCTGCTCAGCTACTCTTGATCAGCATTGTGAAAAAAATGTCTCACTGGATCAAGGTGCTGCTGTCCCTTGATCTCAGTTTCTTTTTTTTTAAATTCTTCTCTAGGTTCTTGACTCGATTATGGGACTAGAATTTTTTTTTTTTGCTTTCTAAAAGCAAGGAATAGACAAATGCATGACAACAAATCAGTTATTGCCTGAATGTGCTCTTTGCAAGTCCTGAACTCCTGTAGTAACACAGTGGACTGTATGCTGTCTTATTGGAATAGCTTGTTCTACTCCCAGGAAGTGGCCTCAGCTGTTTTTGTTGGTTGTACTGTCTTTTAAGGCTTTATAGCTGTTATTGTGGTTTATGTATCAAATCCTTGCTCCTTTCTTTTCTAATGGGGCCTGGTAGTTCTGACCTGCTACTGACTCAGTCATCACTCGTCTCTACAGTTCGTCCTCCTGACAATTGGGGTCAGTTGTGTGGCAGTCCCCAAAAAGCTTGTCTCAGCAGCAGCAGACTGACTAGCTTGCAGTGTTGCAGCATATGCTAGAATTTTTTTTATTATTTTTTTTTTAAATTCAGCTGCTGCTTTTATTGCTACCTGCTGCATTTGGTTTTACACTTGTAATCTCATTCCAATTCAAAGCTACCCACGCATAGTAAAACCAGTCATTTTGCAAAATGCTTGAAAAAATAGGTAGGCTTTAAATGAAATGACTCATCATTTGTATTTAAAACTGGAGAATAATAATTTGCAGACAAGGAAATGGCTTATCATTAGCTGTCATTCTTTGAGGTGCCCCATCTACTTTATTGGTGTGTGTGAAGTGTGGGCAATTGAGCCTGAATAATATTTTTGTTGTTGCTGGGATGGAAGTGGGTACACATGTTCTGCTTCCCCAGTGCTTTATGAAAGCGCAGTGGATGATGTGGCAGATTTTTTTGTGTCCAGCAGAATGGCACTGACAGTCTGGAATGCTGATAGGGTTTACGAGAAAACCGTATGGACTGTATGCCTTGAAATCCAGTTAGTGCCAGTCAATGGCTTATTATTTCTTGAGTGCTTCTATTTTTGCAGTAGGGATGATTTCACACAGTAACTCTGTTTTAACTTCTGTACAGCACCTTGGTGGAATGGAGCATCATACTTAACTGCCTCTGCCATGCCATGTGTGTAATAAATTTGCAAGTAGGGGCTGCTTTCTTTGTTCACACATTTTTGTTAGGGCCACACAGATAACCTGAGTCCTAGTATAACATGTCTTGCCATCTTGACCAGTGATAAGTGGACTCCAGTGAAAAGTGCATTTTGAGTTAGTTGTCTGTCTCTGTGCATGCTGTCTCTGTGTCTTTGTCTAGTGGGATTTTCTGCAGTGTTCTGTGGAACCAGTACCATAAAGGTTGCTATTACAGCGTGGCTGTGGAAGAGAAACACTGGCAAGTCTGTAAAATGGTTCAGCTGGCCCCAGTTACTACGATGGGATGAATCTGAAGGAGACTTTGTCTTCCACTTTTGAGTGGGAAGGGTCATCAAGTCTTGCACTTCTTTTTACTTTTCTTGCTTATTTAATAACCATGGGAAGATGAATCTCTGAACCATGTTTTGCTTAGGTGCAGTAAGGATCAGAACTCTGACTGTTGGAAATAATTCTAGCACCATCAACGGCCTCTATATAGGACTACAGAGGGAGAGAGGGCCAATAATTTATGTTAGCATCTGATGGTCTGACTTTGTAGTGGCACATTCATGGAAAGCTTGATAGACAGGCTCTCAGTTCAAAAGTAGTAGTCATAAATGATGAAAGCTGTTTCAAGAGGAGTTCTTTGTATTCCCTTTGAATACAGTGTCCCGTGCTTGAAGTCTGTGCAAGTGCACTTTCCACTCCAAAGAGAAGATGCTCTGCTGCTGTTGCTTCTGATAGGGTGGCACAGAGCAAAAGTGGAGTAAGAAGGAAAAGGGCTCCTTTGATAGACAGATGGATTTTTTTCAAGCTTTCTGTAAGGCACTTCTGAAGAGTGCACTTTGAGCCGTGAAAGAGGCTTATTTTGTTAGAAACTCCACATGAACAAAAATAATGTCACAATTCCTGCGAGACTGAGATTTCTTTGGAGTAAATTGGTAGCTCATGTAGTGGCAGTGCTGTGGAAGGCATCCGGCAGAATGGTTTAAGTAGTCTAATAGACTGCTCTTAAGGCAAATGGCCTGTGATTGCTGACTGGAGCTGGATGTGATCTCATTTCTGTTGTCTGAAGGTTAACTTCCACAGAAGGTTCTCTGGGATTTCTTAATCTTTTCTAGATTGGGAATTGAAGCATCTGTTGTCATTTCCCTCACCCTTCAACCCTGCTTCTGAATGGAATACAAGAACGGGGGATGGGGATGACACAGGACAACATGATACACCCTTTAGCTTACCCATCCATCATGATGGTATTACAGTTTCGAGATCTATTACTGCTGTAGCATGTAAGGGTAGGAGAAAAGACATTGATGACGTTGTATGATCCATAACACAGACATCTAAAAGTTATCCCAGGCTGCAAAACATCACTTCACAGGGAGGGGAAGAAAATCAGTGAAGTGGAACAACTGGAAAAAAGAAAGTATCATTTCAAGTCTGAGAAGCTGATATTCTTACTAGTGAAGACAGGAAAAGAGTATTCGTGAACTGTGCAGGCCTGCAGAGTTGAGAAAAATTAAAAACGCCATGTGTGTTTTTTATGGAGTATGCTTTTATAATCATGAGAGGAGCAGAGACATGTAGTGCCCTAAAGATAATATAAATTTAGTAAGTCTTGAATTCTTGCAGTGCATACTGTGTGAATGAGTGCAGCAGCAGATCTTTTAAGAAGAGTAACACTTACTCTCTTGAATGACACTTGTGTATCAGCTGTTACATTCGGATTTCCTTTCAAACAGATGTTACATTTTTCTTTGTACACCGTGGCTTTGAAAAACCTTTCTACAGAACATGTCAGAGCAGCCTCACATAGCAATACATGTATTCTCTCTTACTCCCCTCATCAGCATTAATGCTGATCTCTAAAACACTGATTCAAACTAAGGGATAGGTTGCAGTGGGAGAAGGTAGTGTGGGTGATATCTTGGGGCTCTAGTGAAGGAGGAGGGATCTTAAGAAAACTTGATCCTTCTGTCTCCTTCCTTGTTATGGATGGCTTTCATAGGAACTGCTTTTTATGACTCTTCCTTTGCTTTCTTTGAGAGTGGTGAGCATACAGAGTTGACTGTCCCACCTTGAAGGTGGAGGTTTGGAAAAGGATGGAGGTGTGTGTACTGTGTAACTGTGCCTGTGGCACACTCCATGCTACATCAGAAAAGAACAGGGACTGATGTGAAAAATTAGGGATGGGCTGTTTAAGGTAAGATTACATTTTTTATAGCATTTGCCTGACAGTGGCCACGGCACTGTGCATCATGTTACTGATAGTACTTGTGGCAGATGTTTCTTGCTGATATCTGATGGAACCATCACTTTGCTGTTACTTGCCCAAAGTACTGATTATGGTGCAAAATGGTTGATCTAGCAACAGGATCACAACTTACACATTTTTGTTTTATGAGGTATGAGTTATGTCCTATGAATTTTGGAAGGTGTTTGTGATATTAACTTTTCTAACAGGGATTTGTTGTAAACTGTTTATTTTGTAACATGGTTCTCTTTGTTCTGCACAGGTGCTTGAGTTGGTGCTGGAAAACTTTATTTATCCATGGTACAGGTATGAGCGTTACCAAAAAGTTACTATTTTTAATATCACAAGTATTTGTCAACCTGTTTAAGAAGTTGTCACCTGAAAATAAACATTTCTGTTTCCTCACTGAAGGATAAAGCATACTTTTGAGTGCTACTGATCATTGTTTTATTGTTTCTTGGCAGAGTAGAACAAATCTTTTAATAGTTTAGTTATAATAGAGGTGATTCTGAAATTTGGATTTCATCCTAAAAACTCTGTTAGATTGTCTATTTTTATATGTTCATTTTGTGATTACTCTTACTTGGAAGTAAATACAGATTGATACCTGTGTGAAAATGCAACCCGTCACTATCTCTGAAATTTACATCCAGATTAGAAGCATACTGATCTATCACATTACTTTTAAAAATAGATAAATAACTTTGCAGAGTTTTTAAGAAAAATATTTTGAATACATATGGCCAACTTCTTGGAGATCATCTCATAATTTTGTGACTTTTAAGAATGTCAGTGATTATGTTGCACTGAATAGTACTGTGTAAATAACTTTAAAATAGTGAATAAAGAAAAGATTATGGCTGATTATTTTTTCTGGGGTTTTTTTTGGGGAGGGTTTTCTTCCTTGTACATTTATATATTAATTAGTTCTTTGCAGTACTTTGTAAGAAGATATTAAAATATTTCTAACTGATAATGCTGGCATTAATATGTTGAAACAACATCTTGAATTTGACTTTTTCATTTCATGGAAATGTCCAACTTGTCCTAAAGAAAGTATGCTTTCTTTTATTTTTACTCTGTGTCATTTGGAATTTTTTTTCTGTCTCTGGGGTCTAAAATTTGCTATTCAGACTTCTTTGCCTCTTGGATTTTTGATTGTGGCCAATACCTGCATGTTTCGCCTCTAACTTCATGTGTTGAATATGCTGAAGTGTAAAATTTCACTGTTGATACAAACAGCAGAGGGAGCTTTAGCACCATGTGTTGTGAATGCAAGTTGGAAACCTCAAGGTTTTAAACTTTCAAATACAGAAAACTAGAGCATGTTCAATTGGGTTGTTGATAAAATAACAAATGTAAGGCAACCATGTCCTGTATTGCATGATTGGAAAAGAGTTTTTTCTTGGCTGGTGGAAGGTGTCTTCAATGTCTTTGTTATGGACTGACAAGGAAACTTGGCTTCCACCAATTACTTGCTTCTCTGACACCCAAGGCAGTGGAAGTCTCAAATACATCATTTGATGGGGGTAATAATTCACTATATATATAGTATGCAGTTAGGAATGCGGTGTAAAATATACTTAGTATGAAGGCAACCAGCCTAGATTCTGCTCCATCTTGCCCTCTGGTGAGCAGTATAGGTGTTCCTGCCCTGTCTTAGGTCCTGCATGGCTGCACCTCCGGATTTTGAACTAGTTCCGTAAATTCACACCGTGCTGGTCAAATCTAACAAGTTTTCAGTGAACCTGAAAGACTGAGAGTTCAGTGACCTACAGTGAGTGCAGTGGTGTCCAAGTAATTCCACAGGAAACAACTTGGTCCTGAAAGGGTTGCTGGTTTCAGTTTAACAGTAGTAATGTCAGATCTGATCCTATTTAATCTAGACATTCAGGTGTTTTCAGCAGGGGTTGTGCAGCAAGACCTGAACTGTGTCTGTGTGCCATAGTTTGAGAGCTGGCTTGTAGAGCATGTCAGTTTTGAATTTTCCTACTCTAGCTGAACCTGTACTGTTGGCAAAGCTCACATTACCTGGGAGAGAGGATTCTTGCATTCAGGACGTGTTTGTTTTCTGAGCAAATAAACCTTGCTCAGGTTAATTCTTCCCAGAGCCTTTGCATCCACGCTGTCCTTATTTAGCAGTGTGGCTGGGTAAGCACTAGCAGGCAATTCATACTTGACAAATAGGCTGGTAAAACAGTTGGCTACATTCCTTTGCAAACAAAATTTGGGCATAATTCCTTATGCTAGCTGCTCCACCTTTCACATGAATGGATTTTGTGCAGAAGCTGCCTCTTTATNTTATTTTATTTTATTTTATTTTTTCTTTTTTTTAATGTTCTGTGCCAGCTGATGCGGTCTTGGACACTAGTGTTGCCAGGATGTATCTCAGTCAGAAGCCAGGGAAGTGTAATGTTTACAGGATGTGTTGTAAGATAAAATCACAGATTTTTTGCTTAGGAGTAAAAGTGCTATAAGCAGATAAAAGCTGGCTTATGTTTGTTTCATAGGTAAACTGTGTAAGAATTTCTAATATTTTATTAGGAGGTTAAAATTTAAACAGGTCCTAAATTTGGACCACTTTGGGGAAATGAGGATTAGTGCTTAAAATCCAGTGAACTCTACTGAAATAGGTCGTTATACCTATGTGCATTTTTGGTTTTTTATTTTTCAAAGTATTTATGCTGGTTATACTAAGATATTTTTTCCCAACTGTATGAGAAGAACAGAGCATAGTTGTAAGTAATCCCAAGTTTGTAGAGCTACAAAACACAGGTCTGAGTTTATTGCTTATGCTGTACAGCAAAACTATATAATATCTTGCTTGTACCAGCCTAATTTTAAATAGAGTTTAGAGTTTGAATGGGCCACTCTGTGCTTGCTAAATTTTTTTGGTCACTGATGGTACTGCCACTCCAGTTCTCTCAGATCAGGACAGAATTCAGTAATTACCACATTTTTGTAATGCATTGCTATGAAAACATTTTTCTTTGATGGTGACTAAACACAGTGTTTTCACATATGGAGCTGCTTCTCTTTTAAATGCAAGTAATGCAAGAAAAATTCAGAATTTTTGTTGAGTTACAAACCATAGCTTTACATTTTTATTAGCTTGCGACTTATTTTCTACTTCTTTTTGAAAGGAGTTAGCCAAGTTTTGTAAGAATAATTGACACACAGAGGAAAAATATCACTTTGTTATTTGTATATGATTTTCATTTATCAGTGGATCCCGTAAGACTTTGCATGCGATAGCAGTTGGGTGTATCTCTTGAGACTTTAGACTCTATAACTGTTTACAATTAATATTCCTAAAGTTCTGGGAAAATACAGCCAGCTTTTAAAATGTTTCCAAGAGGGTTATTTGGACTTTCCCCTGTGTCACTGGAGATTTGACATTTTACAGGTTCATGATGTTTTTTTCACCAGTCTTCAGTCTGCTGGTGATTAAAAGAATGTCTTTGCAAATCTATTGTGAGAATATGTGGCATAAAGTCTTGTCCAAGTAGAGCTAGCCAAGATACTGGTTATCCAAGCGTCAATAAAATAACAACTTCTTGGTCCAAATTACTTCATGTATCTTGTTGCGTGTCAAATGCTAGTAATACCGTAATGCAGTTTGTTTGCTAATCCTTTGGCAATGCTAATCCCTTTGACAGTGTGGGTATTTTCTAACCATATTGCTTATAACATGTCAGCTGCTGATCTTAAACCAAACTTTCCCCTACAGTGTTCTTATCTGCATGTGATTAGCTGTTGGAGGATGGTTGTAGTTCTTGTGCCAGGCTGCTTTCTTTGAGGTGTTTTTTTCATGCAATTAGTTACATACTGTGACTCTCAGGTCACTGGTATCTCTAGTATCTGTACCTGATTGTTCATCATCAAGATGCCTTTGAATGTTCTATAACCCCGGCTAAAATTGTTTCAAAAGTTGGATGCTGAATAATGTAAAATGTTTTACGCATAATTTTTTTAAATTATTTTTAAATGTCCTGGTCTTGCTTGTCATACTTTTTTACAATGCAAGTAATATTTCTACTTACTACACTCATTTATCACCAAAAGGCGTGATGACTCTTGCATATGGTCATTAGGTAAAACTGGCTGCAACTTCCTTTGTTTTGTCATTATTCAGCTGTTATACTTCAGTTTTACTAAAATATTAGTCATGTTCCAAAGCTCATATTAATAGCTGGTAGGTTTTTGGTTTTCATTTGCATTTTGTGGAATGCTGGCATCTCTTTTTGATCTCTTTTTCCACTCAGTTTAGTTGCACTTTCTTCATCTCAAACTTAGTGTATTTCCTGCTTTCATTCAGTTTTCAAAAAAAGTCATGGAGTTAGGTATTTTTCTTCCTGAATCCCGTTTAATTATTTTTACCATTAGTTTTCACTGAATATATTTTATTGCAGCAGATGGAAACTGGCAAACCAAATTAAAAGTTTGGATGATATTTTGACATAGCGATTTGGAAATCTATTTAAATTCTTCTTTGTTTCCAAGTCGAAGCCACTTTAAATAATTTCAATTTCCTTTATACCATTGAGTTAGGATGTGTTTCAATATGTAGAAACAAAGTTAGATTTTACTTAGTCAAAATCATGCAGATAGTATATGAGAGCAGGAATTGGTGTATCATTGCAATTTCCTGACGTTTTTCTTAAGCCATTGTGTGCACAGACATTGTGGGAATGCTGTGTATTTTCCTCAGACACAAGCCTGCTGACTCTCTGGTAGCTTTCATTTCAGTTCAGCTGAAGCATCACTGTTGAATGTTCTTATTCTTATGCTTTTAATAGTGCCAAATGTATTGTGGTTGGATTAATAGAAATGTATTGTATTCTGTTTTCTCATATGCCATGCTTTCAAACACTGCAGAAATATTACTGATGATGAGTCCTCAGTGGATGAACTGAGAGGGACACTACGGTTTTTTGCATCTGTCTTAGTTCGGAGAATTCACAAGGTAAGGTGACTTAAAGGTATTAGTGTTGGTTTTCCATCAGAAGTAATTAATATCTATCTCTAGTGAGTTCTTAAATTTTTTTTTAATTATGATTTCAAAATCAGCCTTACATTGTAGGTTGTTTCTAACCATATAAATTACTTCTTTGTGGTATCTATCCCATCTTTCTGGAGCTTATCCCCTCCCTAGTTGTAAACCATCTCTGAAGATTCATCACTGGAAGTGTTCAGCATCATGTTGGATATGGCTTTGAGCAACCTGTTCTAGTGAAAGATGTCCTTGTCATGGCAGGGGATTGGAATAAGTGATCTGTGGAAGGTCCCTTGTGACTCAAACATTTCCGAAGTTCTTGGAAATGGTTATATATTTTTTACACCAGTGCAAGGCATTATTAAGACCTTGTGATCTTTTAGCTGTCTTTTGGTGACTAAATCCAAGTGGAAACCATTTTGAGAATTGCTGGGAAAAACTTATTAGAAAATGATGAGCTGTGTTATAGCTTCTGCTTGCTTATCTTCTTAAAACACAAACAAGGCCCTTACATTGTCTATAAAGAATAGATTGTCATTAGGTGACCAGGTTACTGTAAGAATTAAAACAGATGTGATTCTTATATTAATGCAACTCTTCAGAAGCATTTTGAGTGCTAAAGTTCAGAAGTTTTTATTTGCTGTGTTTAATCTATTAGCACATACTTTTTTTATATGTGCTGTCTTTTTAACAACACAACTCTTTCCTGGTACAGTGCTTCAAGCCTGTTTCACAGGAACTGCTTCTAACTTTCTGGCTATTCTAAGCAGAAAGAGTTGCTAACTCAATTTCCCGAATTAGTCAGTGCTGGCCTCTTTGTTGGAACCACTGCCATAAATCTGTGTCTTTTGCCCCCTCCTCCTTAGTAACAGCAATATTTTCTGAGCTACAATTTGGACATGTACCCTGTCATGACTTATTAACCGCTTGATTATCTCCTTCTTACATATCAAATCCAGATGACTTTCTTGTTTACTCTGTATCAGGCACATTCCTTTTTAAAGTGAACATGGGGGAAGATTAGGAAATGTCCATGTAGCACAGACATTGTGTGGAGGTGTGAAAGTGGAATAAAGCTTCAAAGTGAAAATATAGACCAAAGTCTTAAATTTAATTTAGAGTTGTAGTATGTGCTGGTGTTAGTTGTATTGTTCATGGATCCATTGTTGACTCAGTAAATGACCATGTCTCTTGTATTGATCATGCAATAAGGCATTAATTGGGGTATCTCAAGTGAGTAACAGCATCTTGAAGTAGAGTGTTAATTTACCATCTCTGCCTTTGACAGTGAGGATTTAAATGTAGTATGTTCAGTTCTCTGGGTAGGCAATATGTGCAACAAACACTCAAGATGTGCCAGTATTAAGCAGTCAGGGGACCTACAAAATAAAGTTCATCACAGAAATGTATATGTTGAGGAGAAATTCATCATCATCAGTTGAAAAATAAAATAGTTGTATACCTTTGCCAAGCAGCTGTATTCTGTTTTGGATTTATTATTAAATGCTTGAAAGCAATAGTTCTAGGTAATAGAGATAAAATGCTTAAGTTGAGGAAGAATTGTGTAAGAAAACACAGGCTATTTTTTCGTTTGTTTAGATTATATCTTTATAATTTTTTTGCCAAAGAATATCCTGCTTTTGAATTGAGACTTACAATTACAAATTGCTTTAATGAAAAGAATGCTTTTGTTTTCTGTTTAAAGCTGCCTAGGTTGAAGCATGGTTATTGAATGACAGTACAAGCACTTCAGGCCAGTCAACTCTTAAATGTATGCTGAAATACTTCAAATCTGGATTTATCTTGCTGTGGCCATTTCTGGATTGGTTATGGATTTGGAAGGGAAAGGGAAGGGTTATACCATGCCTTTGTATGTCGTGATACAGATAACCCTGCATCTGATTGAAGTTTTTGACAAAAGTTCACAGTGTCTATTGCAGTGTGGACAACAATTTTCTTGGCCTTGCTCTTTGAGTTACCTCTGCAGGAAGAAGCACTGCCCTATCCTTACATGCCATAGGAAACTCTCAATTTCTAGAAATTACTGTTGGAATGTGAGGCACAAGAGACAGGGTTTTCATTGCTAAGCAGAAGCTTGTCCTTTTGTGCTTGTAAATAGGAGCTGACCTTGCTTTTAGGCAGCTCCAATCAATTGTACTGGCTTGTTGAGGCTGGCCAGGTTAGGTCATAGCTGAGCACCTCAAATATTATAGGGGAGTGTGCAGGAATATGTAATATTCTCCTTGTACAATTGAATTAAAAACACCAGCTTTTCTCTCAGCTCTGGTGGCCTTTGCAATTGCATTGTCTCTTTCCTTGTCTGGCAAGATGCTGTATCAAGGAGGGATTCCTCCATTAGGAAAGAAACTTGTTCAGAATTCTTGGATTTTGAGCATTTACAGGTGTCTGGTTTTGCATCTCTGAGGTGTCTCTTGTTTAAAATAGAGTATACAAAATGTAAATCACTTTCTAATGAGTTTCAGTGAAAACTGCTGCAGTTCATAAAGAATCCCTTGAAACTGTACAGGCTGGGAACTGACTGGCATCAGGGAGAAGCTCTCCTTGCTGCAAAGGACCTGGCCCCATAGTAGGCTGTGAGCTGAATATGAGCCATCAGTGGCAGCTTAAAACACCAACAGCATCCTGGGCTGTAGTGACAGGAGCAGAGAAAACCAAGGAAAGTGATTATCTGCCTTAACTTGGATGCTCTTTGGATGGCATCTAGGATACTAATCCAGTTTTCAGCTCCTCCTTACAAGAAAGTGGAGGGGGTTCAACCAAAGGGCCACCAAGATGGTTGGGGCTGGAGGAGGTGACTGTTCAACTCAGGAGGTTTTCAGCACTAGCTTGAATACAGCCCTGAGCACCATGATCAGAGCCTGCTTGGAGCAGTGCTAAGACATCCCAAGGTCATTTGTGCTTGAATGCAAGTCCTTCCATTTCTGTAGCCACCAAAGAAAATAGGAGTGCAGGACCCTAATACAATCCTACATGAAATCTTGCATATTTTTTGTTTGGCTTATGAACACATTGTTTTGGCACTAATGGTCTTTTGACTCTGTAACTCAAATTCTTTTCTAGTTCTGCCATTACCTGAGGGGTGACATTTTTTCTGCCTATGCGAAGGAAGGTTTCCCTTTGGTTTTAGTCCTTGTGGACACGATTGCTGTGTTGTTAAGGCACACGTGTTAGGAGCAGAGCATACTTGATCCTTTTGTTGGTGGTCAAATCTTCCCATAGAATTGGGCTTCGTATACTGTGACTGGGAAGTCACACTGCCTTGCTATATTTATTGCAGTGAAAAAATCATCATGGGAATGAGTTGACAATAAGCATGTTAACAGTGTTGTTTATGGCTTTTAGTTCTACGTGTTTTTATATACCTTGGCAGAAGAATGAGGACATTGTCAGCTCACCTAGAGCATTTTGGATTGTTTCTTAATGGTTCATTTTATGGTTCAAACCAGAACATATAAGCAAATTACTATGTTTGATGGTTGTCTGTAATAAATTTTAGGGGCAAAAAAATAGAACATTTTTGGTTTTATTTTGAAATTATTCTTTAGGTGGACATTCCAACGGTTGTAACGAAGAAGATGCTTAAGGCAGCAATGAAACATATTGAAGTAATAGCCAAGGCCAGGCAAAAAGGTAATGTCAAGTCTTGATATGTTGTCAGTTTCAAAGGCCAAGTATGAATATTCTTTTATGCATGTTTGAGATTATATTGCTTTGTCTTTTTATCCATATGGCCTCCTTTTTTAAAATATGTGGTCCTTTTGCATTTTTCTTCTGGTGGTTGCAAAGGCAAATAGGGAAAATGTTATAGGACATATTTGTATTCTCTGTTTTCATTTTTATTGCCCTACGATGAAAATGCTAAATTTCTATCTCTGTACAGAGGTGAACAGGAATATGGGTTTTCTCTGTTCAAAGCAATCAAGATAATTTAGGAATACTTCTTGAAGTTTTTCCTTTATATTCCAGATGAGCAGGTGTAGGTGACAGGATTTGTACATCTGTGCACTGTACCTTGTAACTCTTCTAGACAGGATGATTTCAAATCTGCATTAATGAAGTTGTAATATGTTGAAAAGTTAGGTTCATGTTCGTAAGCCATGGAGGGACTTTGAGCAGAAGCATATTTATTATCCAAGGTAGCTTCATAAGCCTAATATAAAAATTCTATTTAAACTGCACATTGAAGAAATGTTTGGAAACACTTGCTGTTGTTATTGTTATTTTTTTTCACTGGCTGTGTTCCACAGTGCTTTATCTACTAAATGTGGTTTCATTCAACTTTTAAGTGTAGATATTTACTTTAACTGGAGTCATGAACTTTTCTTCTTTCCCTCCAAACGTCTGCTGATATCCATAAATACATGCCATTGGTCCTGTGAGTAGTGTTAATGATTAAGATGAATAGTGAGATGTAGTGTAATCACATTGGATGTCTTTCATGGCACAAGAGCAATTTCAAGATAGTAGATAATCTTGCTGTACTGTTTACACCAAATTTCAGATTTCCTTTGATTTCTGCCAAGGAGTTGGAAACTCTTTTCTTCAGCAGTAAAAAAATGTACAGCATTGAAAATATAGTCATTTTTTCTCAGTGTTTTAAAGGAAAAGCACATATCTGCCCTTGTTTCCTAAGAGCAGATATGTGAAGTAGCAGCTGAAAATTACTTTTAGTAGCACTTTGTAGTAAACATTGCTGAAGCAGCCACCACAACACGTGGTTCAGAGGCAGCTTTCAGATTTTGCTTTGGGTGCTAGTTGAGCCTAACCTTTTCTCCTTACTTTCTTAATCCTTTTTCAAATAATTGCTTTTACAGGGCATTTCCTTTTCTCCTGCTCTTGTTACTCTTACCTCTTTTAGTAATTCCTGTTTGCACAGATACCTCCATGATGCATTACCTCTCAGTGCAAGAGGGTGCATTCCTTCTCTCTGCTTTTAGTGACACCAGCTAGGCAGATTTATCAATTGATATATATTCCTGCATCCCCTCTGTGAGCTGGTACCACTCACGGGTTTTGATTGTGAAGGCCAAGCCAGCAGGGTTCTCTCATATGCTGGGAATAAGCTTTAAACGTGACCGTAACTGAGGAATGTATTACGTACCTCACTGTGCCTGGTGGTGGTGTTGGCATAAGGCTGTGCCACATTGTTAGTTCAGCTAGGTGTGATTTGTAACAGCTCAGTTCTTGCCTTTGAAATGATCTGAAGAAATATAATATTGTTGCTTCTAATTAATATCTATAGTTTTTAATCTGATAAAGAGGTATTCTTTCAATCCCGCTGTAATTTAAGAGGCAGTACTCTTGCAGATCCTCCTGCAGGTTCTGGCTTGATTCATCCTGTGTTTAAAATGTATGTTCTTTCACGTTTGTTTTTAAGTGTTCTAAGCAGGAAACAGATACTATAGGATTGAGTAAAAGTTTACGTTGATTTCAAATTGTGTTTTAGGCCAGAAAAATGGGAGATAATGAAGAAAGTCAGGAAAAAGGCAATTAGAGGCAGACTTTGCATGGTGGAGTTTTTTTGAGAATCCAGATGCTGAG
>VXBB01024201.1:29288-83422 GCA_013399915.1 Illadopsis cleaveri | reverse complement strand
TATATATATATTTGAAATTGGATATATAAATATAAATTGATGTTATTTTATAGATATTTATATATAAAGATAAATGAGAAAGCATTCTGGATATCATGCAAACTGCAATTGTTTGGTGAAGGAATTCCTATTTCAGTATGAGGTTTTATTCTTACATAGCCAGGCTTCAAAGTGTAAGCCAAGGTTCTTTTGCGAAGTTTCAACATTTTATCCCTTTGGCAGTTGTATGTGTACTAAAAGCATTAATTTTTTAGCTCAAATAAAAACCAATTGCCTTTTGTTTACCAGTAAGAAAAAGCTGAAGCAACTCTGTAATGCTGTTTTTTACTTGCAGTAAAAAGTGCAGAATTTTTGCAGCAAGCTGCTTTAGAAGAATATGGACCAGAACTACATGTTGCTTTGAGAAGCCGAAGAGATGAGCTTCACTACTTAAGAAAACTTACTGAACTTCTTTTTCCTTATATTTTGCCCCCAAAGTCAACAGAGTGCAGGTATATAAATTATTTAGAATTGTATTTTTTAAAGTATCTGCATACTATGTAGTACACTAATTTTGGAAAGTGAAAGAATGAACTTTGTAGTCATCTTCCTTCATACCCCGTGTTTATGATTTTTTTTGGATTTGTTCAAATAGCATGCTTATGGTATTATTAAATGCTAAAATATTTCCCAGTAGTATATGACAGAATTGGAAACTTCACTTAGAAATTTATGTAATCTGATATTGCTTTGGAATTTTATTTTCTTTCTTTTATTTTCTTTTCAGATCCCTGGCCCTTCTCATTAGAGAGATTCTCCCTGGTTCTGTTTTCCTTCCCTCAATGGATTTCTTAGCTGACCCTGTAAGACTTTGGAGCACAAGAATAATCTTAATTT
Organism: Illadopsis cleaveri; assembly: GCA_013399915.1. NCBI lineage: Eukaryota > Metazoa > Chordata > Aves > Passeriformes > Timaliidae > Illadopsis > Illadopsis cleaveri. The sequence goes on along the minus strand of VXBB01024201.1, from coordinate 82,546 downwards.
ATTCAAAATTACTGTTTGCCTACTAAGTATGTTGTGGTAAAACAAATGGTGCACAATAACTTACTTGCTGTGCATTTTGCCTAAAGAAATAAGATAAAAGAAAAAGAAATCTTGCAGCCATTTGTTTTGTTTCTTTGTACAAATGAACACACTGAACTGACTAAAATAACAGTATTGGTGTGATCTCTTAAGAGTGTATTTTTCAGTGAAGGAATGCAGCTCCTGTCAAATGGGAGAATGCTGTGCTAGTGTAAACATCTTCAAGTTACTATTGCTACATTTAGAAAGGGCTTGATGACAAGAACTCTAACTCTGTGGATCTTTGTAGCAGTCTAAGTAAACCAACCTTTTTTGCAACTGTATTGAAATAATTTTTTTCCTTTAATTCTGGAAATCAGGGGGCATTTACTTCTGAAGCTCCAACACTGCCATCCTTGTTTTTATATATGCATGTATTTTAATAGGCAAAATTGCTGTGCTTATGCAGGCATCACCTGGCTGCAAACAGAAAGTACTGTAGTGTGGAAGTATTAGTAGTTCATTGGATCTGCACTTGGAGTAAAAATATTTTGGAGGGCTTTCTTCCACTGGGTGAAGAATATTTCTGTGCAGGTCCCTTCAGAAATTCTCTGACTTGTAAAAACTTGAAGACACCGTTGAAGGTCAATTCTGAAACATGTATTCCCAGGTTTTGCTTCTTTAAAAGTATTAATATACTCAGGTTTAAACTTGGGTATAATACAGTATTGAAATTATTTTAATCTATTTTTTTGAGTTCCTTTAATATTAATTTTATTTGTTGTGTTGTGTTTCTTGCAGGATACTGTCAACCATTTACTGCTGATCTTCATTGATGATAGTCCAGTGAGTACTGACATAGTTAAAACAGTGGCATTTTTGATCACCCATGAAAGAAGCTTTCTTATCCAGTTGTCATGGTTTTTTCTGCAGCCTGAGATAGCAACTGAGCCTACATCTTCATTGGTTCCATTCCTTCAGAAATTTGCAGAGCCAAGAAATAAAAAGCCATCTGTAAGTAAAGGCAACACTTGCTTCCTTTCCTGTTTTGAGTAAGTGTTTTACTTTACCTGTTGATTTTGTTCTACAACTCTTTGCATTATTTATGTACTCACTTCAAGTTTGAAATTTGGCTGACTGAGTTTTTAACCTACTCAGGTACTGAAACTGGAGCTAAAAGAGATCAGAGATCAGCAAGACCTTTTATTTCGGTTTATGAACTTCCTGAAACAGGAAGGGGCTGTCCATGTGCTGCAGTTCTGCCTGACTGTGGGTAAGATTACAAACGTGTGCTGATGATTACTTACTTACATTACTTGATGATATGGAAATAATTCTAATGGAAAACTACAATTTGCATTGGGGTAATTTAGGAAGAAAAAATCATTCATATGCCAGGAGCAACCTCATGGATTTATCCTTACTGTGATAAGGAATAATTTATTTTAATTGCAATAAATTTTTAGTAATAACTTTATGAACAAATCTGACTTACAGTTAATAAGGAAACTACCTTATGACCTAGGATTTTGAGATATCTTATGTTTCTTTTAATTTTGAAGTTTTGCAAATTACTTACCTACTGGAAAATTGGTTGATGTTACAGGGTGCTTCAAGATGTTATTTGTTTGCCAAGTTGGTCAAGAAATGCTTTTTTCTTTCCTTTACTTCTCAGAGGAATTCAATGACCGAATTTTGAGACCAGAACTATCAGATACTGAAAAGATGTCTCTTCATGAGGAAGTACAGAAAATTTACAAAACTTACTGTTTGGATGAAAGCATTGACAAGATTAGATTTGACCCTTTCATTGTGGAAGAGATTCAAAGAAGTAAGTTGGAATTCGAAAGGAATAATGTACATTGGAATTTAAACAGTGTTCTGTAATAAAGTGAAAACAAATTTTGCTGAATATCATCAAACTTTTTTTTGCTGGTTTTAAAAATTATTCCTGTGCTATATTGTGTTTAATCCTTGTTTTGTCAATTTATTTCTATTTTTTATTTGTAAAACTTAGAGTAGCTTGTGAAATGATCACAAACTCTGGCCAGAAGAAAACATGAACTTTATATGCCTGTATGTATATCTCTCTCTATTCATACTTACTTTTTTTTGAATAGTTGCTGAAGGTCCATATATGGATGTTGTGAAACTTCAAACTATGCGGTGTCTTTTTGAAGCTTATGAGCATGTCCTTTCTCTGCTGGAGAATGTTTTTACTCCTATGTTCTGTCACAGTGATGAGGTAAGTGTGAAGGATTTGAAGAGTAGTCTTAAAAGAGAGATTATATCTTTTTAGGATACGCTATTTACAACAGTCATGTGTATGTGGAACTGAAAAATATGGCTTCATTTTCCAGTTCAGTTGATGTTCTAGAGCTGGACCATTCTCAGTAGGAAAATAAAATTCATTCCAGTTCAGCACATCATCACAGAATAAAAGAAAAACTTCATGTTTTGATGTAACAATTTGTGTCTATCATAGCTATTACAAAATCTTCTCCACCCTTTCTTTCATGATTGCAAATTCGGTGCAAAAGTAATCTGCCTGGTAGATGTAGAGCATAATCTCCTCATTTACTTGTAAAAATGTAATGGTGTTTAAAGATACAAAAGTCGTATTTAGGTTTTTTCAGCACTGTGCATTCCAGCAGCTAAAAGTCTAGTGTTCTTCTTTTCAAGAAGATCACTCAAAGGAATTTACAAGGTATTTAAGGTTGTTATGTGATTGGGTTCTAAATGCAACCTTAAGAGTTACCCACATTTGCCTAGGGCTTTCTAGTAACATACACTTTAATTACAGGGATGGGTCTGAGTTCTTGTTCCTTTTTTAAGTTTATATATGTAAATCAGATTATGTATTAAGCTTCTTGCATTTATTTGAGGCAGAATATATTAATTTGTTCTGGGAGTGGGTACTTGCCTTACTTAGCATTAATAAAGAGAGCATTTCTCAAAAATGGTGGTCATCTCTCCCATTTTAGCTATAATGCTTCAAATGCTTTACTTTTTTAACAAGGAGGAGACATTGATTTTGGTGCTTAATTTAATTTTTATTTCTGCTTTGTGGTTTTAATCTCATGATTATGTAAGGTTAACTAAGTAGTCCTAGACTCATGTATTGATTATTGTATGGTCTGTCCTTTTCCAGATTAAAATTCTAACTGCTAGATTATGGTCAGTCTGGCTTTTCCTTCAGTTCTCATTTCCTGAATTTTGCAATGTTGCCTTTACAGTAGCCTCTACCTCAGTTAATCCAGTGTTTTCTTTGATACCTTCTCTGTCTGCTACAGTACTTCAGACACCTTTTAAGGGGAGCAGAGTCACCAACCCGCAATTCCAAGTTTAACAGGTAGGCATTGGAGAACTTTTAAGTGGTTCTCTTCGGTTTTTAATTAAAAACATCAAAATATTAAACTGTAAGAATATTGTTATTGCCTGATATTAATTTGGCTAAATTTTTAGCTCTACTTTTTTGTTTTTAAATTAACAAATTATATACTAAAGACGCAAGCAGTATAATACAAGATGTCTCTTCTCTTTAAGTATTTTACATTAAAGAATTTAAAATGTGATTCAGACCTCAACATTTGAGAAGAGAGAAGGGAAAAAAATGCAGTGAGAATAAGATTATTTGAAAATAAAGTGGTGATTTAATTGACTATGTATATGTAGTACCATTTTAGTGGTGCCAAGCTGGGTCTTCTTGGATTTCAGGGATGTTACAGGGATATGTACAGTGTACTCTATGTCAAACCAACCTGGTTATTTGATGGGGATCTCCTCTTACTGTGACAAGGCAGGTTTGCCACTTCTCCTAGATCAAATGTGTTTGGGCCATATACTTAGAGACCACCTTCAGGCTCCTTACAGCCTGTGGACGAGAAGAGTCTCTCCTGTGGTGGACATGGGTGATCTTCCACTGTGGGCTCGAGCTGAGTTCATAAGCCTTGAGGTCTCAAAATTTCTTGTGTTTCACTTTATGTTGGATGACTCTGACAGTCATGGGCTACCCCAACTGAATTTCTCTTAAGGTCTAGCCAAAACTTCAGTGAGACAGTCTTTAATTTGGATAGGCTTTCTTTCTTGGTATGAAATAAGATCCACGGTACTGTGGAAAATGCTAATGCTGGTCCTCTTCTAGCGGAGTAATAGCGATTCATTTAACCTTTCCTGCTTTCATTAGAGTTACATCTGACAGCAAACTCCTGTTCCACAGCCTACTGTGAGATTTGTATTACTGGCACATACCTTTCTTCCTTGCTCCTGTTCTTCAAAAATGGCATGATTGTCTTCTTTATTATGTCTCCATTGGTGACATCTTTTATGTAGTTTTTGTGGTTTTTGTAGATCCAGGACTGGAACTTATGCTGTCTCATAGTGGTGCTGGCAAGCTTCTGTTTCTTAACAAAGAGGCATGGAATGAAGGCAGCTAGCCCAAACTGCATTCCTTTCCTTCATAGTACTCCATGTAGGGTGACCTTAAACACACTTCAGCTTCTGTTGAATATGGCTACGGGGTTTCACCTAGACCTTTAAATCTGCCTTCTGGTTTCTTCCCCCAAATTATTCATGTCAGGGGTAAGAAGTATCCTGTCATACACTTCTTAAATCTAGGTAAAATATGAAAATATGTAGGTCACCTCTTTGGTACTTTGCTTTTAGAAACAGAAAGGGCAAATTACAGGCCATTTCTGCCTGAAGTTTTTGAAATACATCTCTGGCTACAAAATAAACAAATTTTGTTTGGGGGCTGTTGCAGCATATTCTCAAACAGCATCCATAGCATTACTGAAAATATATCTGGTTTACATTTTAGAAAAACTTAAATGCCCTCAGTATATATGCTGATTTACAAAACAATACACTGTGTATTGCAGAAGTGGTGCCTTGGTGATTATTTCCATGAAACAGAGGTCCTGTCTTGCAAGTAGTTTGCCTGTTGTGTTGGAATTTCCCTCTGCAGAATTGTATAGTCACTGCCAAGGGGATGGGGAAGAAGCAAGGTTTCTCACAGAATTATTCCAGATGTTATTCCATATATTTTGTTCTGCCTTTTCTTTCTTATTCTAGTATTAGTTCCACTTGAAAGTAATTACGTGCAAAGAGATGAGTTTTGTTCCCCATATTTTTGATATGCTTTGCTATGGGTACTGTGTGTGTACTGCTTAGGTACTGCTGGTTAAAAAATCAGATCAAAAAGTAGGTATGAAATCCCAGTGGAACATGCATGCGGGTAATGTGTTGAAACATTTCCCTTACTGCAAGACAAGAAAATTACAGTTTCTAGAAAATACAGGTGGAAAGGTAGGAAGAAGTGACATCTGTGTAATTTTTGGTTTGAATCACTTCTTTGAGCTGTACAGAAAAATCACAGCTCTTTGCGGACAGATACGACAAATAATGTGCTATGAAAACTGCTAAGGCAATAGGTGGGCAGTGTCAAGGGTTTCTGGAGTGTAAAGAAGTCACATTGAGGGTATTCTGACAACTTGATTGCTAGCTGTGGTTGTCATCAGTTTTAACTCTGTAACTGATGTTTTTTACCTAATGTTTAATGTATGTGGCCAATGATTAATGATGTTCCAAGTTCCAATTCTGTCAACTTAATTTGGACAGCGTGGAAGAGACAAGAATTCCCTCTCCCTCTCTCACATTTATGTATTTATAATACATTACTACATTACTTAAATGTAGTCTCTGTTGGAAGTCTAACAAAAAAAGAGAAAAGCTGTTGTGTAGTATAATTCCCTGATTTCTGAATTGTCGTTCAGATAATGTACATATTCTGACATACAGATTTCTGTATGTCTGTCTTGATTTTTTACAAATAGAAATAGACACATCCTGGTTTCTTATATTTGAATAGCAGTGAAATTAAAGCACTTTTTAAGTTAAAGGACCATGTAAAATAGATACTAACAATTTCTGGGACTGGTTAGAAGTAAAACCCATGGAATGAAATCTGTGAAAAGTTCTATGCAGTGTTAACAGTCACCATCATTTCTAACCTGGTAGGTTATGTTTCCAGTTTCACCGTTAACACAGCCAAAGACACTGTAGGATGTCTTACCATCAGACCCTTCTATAAAACAAAATCTAAAGTTTTAATAGTTTTATCCCATATCAGTTTGTCCAGAATTCAGTAGCTTCAATGAATTAAAATCCACTGTGTGGTGACAGTGTTTGTAGTTAATTCATTTCAACATCTTGATTGGAATTTCTGGGTTGATGTCCGAGGCATTAGTTCTATGTACCAGGTTGTGTAGAGTGTCAAAAATACAGTACAGTTCTTAAAATCTGTGAAATAAAATTTTTTTTTAAAGATACTTTAATTTTAAATAATGGCTCTTACTATATCTAATAGAAATACTATACTGTTTTATATATGCATACACCGTAAAAATACAGAGGGGGAGAGGGCGTATTACATGAAGTAAGTCCACAGCCTGTTCATTGTATTGGCCAAATTAACTAGATTCCTACATGACATCTGAACATAGGTAATAGGAAAAGTTAGCTGGCTATTTGGCACTAGAGGTAGCTCTAAGAGTGGAAGTTGTTCTCCAGTAATTGATGCTTACTTGTGCTGAATCTCCTGAAAGTTTCTATAACTGATGTTTTAAATTCTAAGGCCAGGCTCGTGATGATGAGATGTGCAGATACTGTTCACATTTCACTTTCTTAGGATTCTAGGTCAGGAACTCTTAATTGTACTATCTCTTTTCTTAACCCATGGTGATGGTCAAAGCCTATTCAGTTTTGTTGGGATGGGTCTGTCAAATTTGGTTTGGGTTTTTTTGCTGTTTTGTTTCATTTTTATTTCTTGCTGGGCTCTGAGGTAATTTATTTGCCTGTTGTTGCAGAAGTAGCCTGAGTTTGGATGACTTACGGTAAGTCTATCTAACACTCAATAAATGTTGTGTGTTAGTTATGCTGCATCTCTCCTGACTTCATATACAGCCTTTATAACAGTAATTAACTGTTCATTTTGTTTGTAAAAGACATGAATGTCTTCTCTGGACTGAGGTGCATTTCCACTCCCAAAAAGCTTTACTCCCCAAGTCCTCTTCCCAAGTGTTTAGAAATTGCTTAATTACTAATTACTACACATTTGCATTACATTAACATTGTTTGCTGTACATTTACACTGTTTGTTGTGAACAGTCTGTCTGTTGGAATTTGTTTTGAAATATATTTGCAGAGCTTGAAACTTTTTTTTTACTTGTGGCTGCTAGCTGCTCCAAAATTTCCTTTATTCCGTGTCATATTGTTATCCACTTATGTGCTTGTTTTATCTTGCAAGCTGTATCCGGAGTGATCATTGTCTAACATCACGTGCAAATATAACCATTTTATGATTTTTAAGCACTCAAACCCAACAGCTGCCCAAATTACTTTTCTCTGCAGCTTCTCTTGTGACTGTTACAGGTTTGATGACAACATATGCTATTTTTTTTAATTTGCTGTAGGTAGTATGTGATCACTCATTAGTGCCTTAGTAGCTGTTCAGTGGTTTGTTTTCTCATTACTCATGCCTCTTTAAATGCATGATATCCAAACTCAGAAAACAATCTTTTCGTTAGAATTTATCAGAGCATCAGTATGACATGGATGGCTCATATTAGTCATAAGGGGAAATTTTTCAACTTCATTTTTCAGGTTAAGAGTCAAGGTAATTAGATGCTTTTATATTTTATATGCCAGTTCAGCGTGTTGAGCTGTAACTTACTTGATTGTTGAGCAATAAGGAGTTCTTGAGTTATAAATGCAGCTCATTGATTTTCAAGTGCAGCAGTATGTGCTCAGCATTTCTCCTAGCTGTATGTAGGGAGTTTAGTCAGCCAGAGGAAATGGTACTATAGACTTCGCATGCATGTTAATATCTGGCTTGTCTGATACATACAGCTGTTCTGGTCCTTCTTGACCCAAAGGGGCTTACAGTATCATTCTTCAGCTGCATAGCCCTGGCTCATCACCTGCCAAAATCTGTTCAGTGTACTGAATGAGGCAGGCATCCTGTGGGAAAACCATTTTGCAACCATCCACGATTAAAGAATCACAGAGTGCACAGTGGACTACTGCAGTCTTCAGTCTGCAATTCCCTGTTATAGAATAAACTATAATTGTAATTTTTTTAATGTTAGGTATGTGTTACTTCTGGAATGTTTGAAAAAAAAAAAGAAGTGTTCCAAGCTCTTGTTGTCACATCATTCTTCAGGAATGTTGGAGCCTGTAGATTCTGCACAGAGGGCCCTCCTGAGAAAGCAACTATAGAATGATGGTCTAATAATGCTATTATATGGATTAGCACTAGAGGGAGTGGGATGTTTTTCCAACAAGTTTTGGACATATATACATATATTTGTTGACAAGTCATAAAAAAAAATCTAGTCTCTGTTCCAAACTGGCTACCTCCTGTCACCTTTAGTCCTTTGTGTCTTGAACCTGCCCCTATACTAGTCCTGTCTTTTTCCTTTTACCTAGTCTCAAGGTCTTCCTTCTATTTCTGCTTAGCCAGTGATTTTATTAAATTTTCATGGTGATACCTTTTGTGTATATTTTTTATTGCTTCATTTCTTTGAAATGTCAAGTCACCCTGTTGTCTGTCCATCCATCTTGGCAAACAACTACAGATTTCTTTTCCATGCTCATCTAATGTGATTTGTGATCAAGGATTTTTGCCAAACCAGTCCTGTGTTCTCTCCATATATTATGGAGAATGTCTGTGTACCCTCTCATTCACCAGTGTTTGTTCTGGATTATCTCTTCCTGTGAAGAGACTTCCATCCTAGTTTGTCACTTTATACTTGTCCAGTTCAGTGATTGCTTTTTATTCACATGGTGTAATCTTTGGGCTCTGCGTTGGGGCTGGAGGGGTTGGTTCCTAGCTGTCAGGTTGAGTTCTGGCTCCATACAGCTCACTACAGGCACAGGTGAATGCTGCCTTCACCTGGAGCACGTTCAGTGTGGGAAAGAACTGCTTTGAGGCTGGAGTCCTCCTATCAAATCACTGACCTTGTGCAAATCAATGCTTTTGCTCAGACTTTTGAGAACTGCACTAGTTTTCAGAAGAATTGTCAAAACTCCCTTCAAAGTTAAGCCAGAGGTCTGAAATACCAGCCTTCCAGAAAAGCTAGTTTTGTCTGATTGGGGTTTATGTTTTCTAACCCAGTGTTGAAACACTTGAACAAGATTCAGGTAAGGTCCCCTATGTGAAACAGCTCAGTTCAGCACAGTAAGGTGTAGTAGAAGTTGTTAAAGAATAGAGTAAAATTGTTCACGTACGGATTTTGACTGCAAGCAGCCAAGCAACCTTGACATTACATAGAAGAGATAATTAAGATAAGATGGTGCCAGTCTGCTTTGGAGCTGATGATTACATGAGATAGAAAAAGCAAAAGATTTGGAAAAACAGTGGGTTATGTACGCAACTTTAGTCAGGTACACAGTCCGTGTAAAATTATAAACAGGAAAGTTGTTAGTAACATGCATGTGCATGCTTGGAGTCAGCAGTTGATGTTGTCTGCATGGTTTTATGAATGACAGAAATGCTTTACCTACTGATTGCTGCTGTTGTCTGTGTAATCCCTTCCAGTAGTCAATAGTTCCTTGTTTTAAAGGAAAAAGAAACAGGATTTTTTTGTCCTCCAAAGTACAAATTGCACATCTAATATCAGTCTATAAATTTGCTTTGAGTGTTTGATTCTAAAGTTCACTGTATTGATTTTTAACTTGTCTCTCAACTATATGTATTGAATCACCATAAGGACCCTCAGGCTGATTCTGTATTCAACAGAAACATTTTTCTTTCCAAAATTGCTAGCATTTCTATGCAAAATATAATAATCTTCAGTGTCAGGACTTTGTGTAAGGGTGTACGAATAATAAAAAATCTGTTCTCTCAGTGTGCTGCTCAAGTATTTTTTTTATTCCCATACCTGGTTTGTCGGCTTTTGGACGCTTTGTCATGAGTGGCAAGACTTTAAAAACTCTTCATCTTTCAGTCAGACTGGTCTTCAAGGCAAGATTCTTCAGTTCCATCTGTTTTCTGTCATGCTTAGTCTTGCTCCTTGCGCATTCCTTTTATCTGTCTTCACTGCTTAAAAACTGATGTCTATCATGAATGATATGTACTTGTAAAATTTCATTTAAAAATGCATCTATCTACACTTGGCAGAAGGATAAATATTTAAAAACAAGTACAAGGAAAAGGACAAAGTTAATGACCTACTTGATGTGCATGCCTGTAGCAATACCACAGCTTCTGCTGTCAAAACAAAGTTGTTTTACCTAGCTAATTGTTTATTCTGGGTCATGAATTACTAGGATATTATTGTAAGAGTTTACTCAAGGTTAAGCATATGGGAATCCCGTGTCTCTTAAAAAGTGTAATCAAGAAATTTTGCTGATTGATCAGAGAACAAAGTTACCATAAATGAATTTTTATTTAAGTGGAATTGTAAATATATTGGCTACCTGTTTATAGAGTTGTTTCTGTTATCTGCAAATGTGTACAGTGGCCTAATGAGCAGCTGTGTATATGTCTTGTGTTGTGAACTGTGGCTTCTGTAATCCTAGGACCACACAGAAGAGAGGAGAATCATTTGGAATCAGCAAAATAGGGAACAAAATAAAAGGTGTATTCAAGAGTTCTGCAATGGAAGGAGCTATGTTGCCTAACTATAACTTAAATGAAGGAGAAGATGATTTTGTGAGTAAAGCCATTAAGTTTTACTTGAAGTATTTCTTGGGCTTGGATTTTTTTGTTCTCCTTTGCTCATTTGAAAATATTACATTTCTGCTGTCTGCACTGCACAGTTTTCATGTGCTGGCTTCTGGTTAAGTTACCTTATCCTCCCTATATTCATTCACAAGCCAAGGTCCCACCAAACTTCATGTGCTTCTGAGCTTATTGCTTTAGTACAGAGAAGTACCAAAAGTAGCAGTGCCAGATACTTTTGTAAGCAATGATTTTTTTCTTTAATTCTGGGTAGTAGGGCATACATAGGACTGCATGCATGGCTCTTCATCTGCAGCCTGTCACAAGACCTTAAAACCATAAATTACATAGTGGAAAAACTGCTGAGTTGGTCTGTGATGCAACATTTTCTCTGTAGATCAGGAGCCAGTAGTCTTTTCTCATTTGTCTTCGGTGTCTCCCTCAGTTAATGTTTTTTTTCCATGCTAAACAGCCATGAATAGAGCCAGTGGTAGGCTTTACTGCATGGGATATTGTTACCTGAACCACTGTTGGGGGACCAGGGGAAAATGTGAAAAAAGGAAGAGGAGTGCATTGGTTAGAAGCAGAGGTAGACAGTACCAATTAAAATAGAACTGGAGATCTGTGTTTGAATCCTTACAGATTGAAGAAGGTGTTATGGTGATGGAAGATGATTCTCCTGAGGAGGCTGTTACCACCCCAAATACACCTCGCAACCTTTCTGCGTGGAAAATCAGCATCCCATATGTTGATTTTTTTGATGATCCCTCCTTGGAAAGAAAAGACAGAAAGGAGAGAATTCCTGTATTCTGCATTGATGTAGAGAGAAATGATAGAAGGGCAGGTATGCAATGTTGCAGATAATTAAAGTGGCATTTGAAAGTGAACTCAGAATATTCTAGTGTGCTGTATTCTGATGGCTCTTGCAGTGTGCTTTGTATATGTATTCTTCTGATTTCAAAATAATGGCTTGAAAGTTCCAAGGAAATGAGTTTGAGAGATAAATGATCACGTTTAACATCTGCAAGTTGAGAATTGACTCCTCAGCATGAATCAGTTCTATTTAGACTTCATGCCAAAGTACGAAATGTTTTCTTTCCAAAAATACTTATCTTAAAATTCGTATTAATAAACACTTGGCACTTCTTTTTTCACTCACTCTGAACTTTGGAATAATGAACACCAAATAAGATTTTATATAACCTTAAAATTAGTTCTTAGGAAATGAAAATGTTTTGCTTATTAGGATCCATCATGGCTTGCAGTCAGTTTATCAGTATCTAGATAGCAGTACATCCATATGGAGTGGGGGAAAACAGCATCACCTTAAGGCTGCTGAGATTTGTGTTAGTGAGGACTAATACTTCCACAATATGCAGAAAGTATTTAAGTGCCATTTAGTGATATCTTTGATGATCGGATTAAGAATGATCAGCATTCAAGCTGGTGGTGCAGAGGACTGTATTCAACAGGTACTCTTTCTGTAATTCATTTGGTTAAAAGTTTGAAAATAGATTTAGTAGTCAGCTATAATAAATGTTGGAGTTATGTAGCACTCCATTGTTTAGATTGTAGGGATCCCATAAATGAGGTGATAATTTCCTTGCTAGTACTGTATCTGTCTACCAGTTATGCATTTTACTGTAACACTAAAAGTACCTTAAAGTTTATGGTACTACAACAGGGGGGCTAATGTCATTGAGGTTTTTCTTATTGTAATCCAGCATATGTTTGCTGTTCCTAATTTGTCTATTTGTCTCTTAGGTGCCATAAAACTTGGCTTCATTTTAACTTTTTTTTTTCCTCCAGTTGGACATGAACCTGAACACTGGTCTGTCTACAGGAGATATCTTGAATTTTACGTGCTTGAATCAAAGCTTACGGAATTTCATGGTATGTTCTCCATCATTAGAAAGCCATTTTCCCCCTGCTGCAATTATCATTCATTACTTAATGGAAATTTAAAATAATAAGGTCAGTGTTTATTGCATTACAAGAATAATTTAGTCTCCTTGATATCTCTATTAGGTACATTTCCTGATGCTCAACTTCCTTCAAAGAGAATCATTGGCCCCAAGAACTATGAATTCTTAAAATCCAAGAGAGAGGAGTTTCAGGAATATCTACAGGTATCAAACATTTGGAGCAAAGAATTGTCTAAAACTAACGATATGAAACAACAAAAAAAAAAATTTGGGGGGTTTTTGGTCATTGGTTTCCAAGTAACTTTATAGTTAGAGAAAGGATTCAAGTGAGGAATGTTAAAGTTTCACATGACTGAAAACAGAAATGGCTTGCAAATGACAATATCTGTGGCAGTATAATGCTTTTTGAATATTTTTTTGCTATGCAGAAATGGATTTTTGAAGAGTAAAGTATTTACACTTCTTTTGTTCCTTCTGTCTCAAAGAAACTTCTGCAACACCCAGAACTAAGTAACAGCCAGCTTTTAGCTGACTTCCTATCCCCTAACGGAGGAGAGACTCAGTTTCTTGATAAAATGTTGCCTGATGTGAATCTTGGTATGTAATATGCTGCTTGTTTACGCTGACAAATAGTAATGCCATGGCTGCTGTGATTGAATTCTGTGATTCTGTGAATGACAGCAGTAATGAATAGTTAACTCCTGTGAATGTAGGAAATAACTTTGCTCCTTCACAGCCCTTAAAGTTACAGCTCAGCAAGCAAGGTATGCTGATAATTCTTCCTTGAAGAACAAAGACATTTTGGAAAACTATGTTTTAAGTGATTGCTTTTGAATTTTTGTGTCAGCAAGCAAGGTGATAAGGTTTGTCTTAAAAAACCTCATAGTTCAAGAAAATTTCCGGTATTGTCACATCTGCGTGCGTCTGTCATTGTTTGCAGATGAGATGGCATAAACACTTACAAAACTGTCTTTGGATTGTAATTGATTAAAATCCTCTTATTTTATTCTGAAAATTACAGTATTTGATATTTCTAGTATTAGCTGGTGTTAAGATCTTTTCTAACATGAGCTTCTTAATAGAATTTGAGGCGGCAGTGTGTGTAATACAGGTAGGTCAAATGGAAATTGAGAAGTTCTGATGTCTAATGACAGTTGTTCATAATAAATCAAAAAAGTTGACTATAGTGTGACTTGGCTGCAGTGTAGCTGTCTCAGAATAGTGGGTCTGAGCTGGTCAGGTCAACCTCATGGCCATTCATGTCTTGTGCCACTTGTGGCTGTGGTCCCAGAGAGCCATGTCTGAGCTGCATCACTGCATTTCTGCAGCTCCTGGTCACAGTGTTGTCCTGCTGTCCTTCTCTTAGTCTGCTTCATGAGTTGTTGAGTGGCATTTCTGTTCTCACCCTCCAGTCAAAAGGTTTTGTTTTTGTTTCAGGTCTCCCCTCTAGATCCAACTGTACAACCTTAGAAAAGTTTGTAACTCTGGTGTTTACTGTAATGCATTTCTTGTCTGAGACTGTGCTTCACTTCTGTAAAGAGCATTTTAACAAGTCTTAGCATTTCAGCAGGGCTTTTTGTGAGGATGAGAGTTTTTGTTATTATAATTTGATCATTGTACATACTTTCCAATGTAAATTCCAAATTTAATGACATGTAGATAAGAAAAACATTGCTATAACTGTAGTGCTTAAAATAAAGCTAGTCCTAGACACTTTCATTTTTCAGCGTTCCTAGTTACTATGCCATATCCTGGTAGCCTTATCAGGACATAAGTGCTGATCGTTAAGGCCACAGCTGTAACCTGTCCAGTTTAGAAAATTCTACTCACCAGAGTTTTTGAGGCTGGTTCCCCCCCAGAATCTCTCCAGACTTGCTGATTTTTCCACAGAGAGAACAGATTCTATGACTAACTTAAATACAGGAAATTTTGCCTGTACTGGTGTTGTAGCAGTATTGCTGTTACAGTTGTAGAGCTATTTATGGTTAAACTCTAGAGGAGTTAAAAGCTAGACCTACAGTACTTTATGGTGTTTTTTTTTTTTTTAGTATTCAGATTAATAATCAGTATATTTTCAAGTATCTTTTCTTGAAGAGTAGTAATCACTAGGTTACAAGCTGGTTATGTGCAAGACTATTTTCGTAGGGTTTTGTGCCAAATCAAAAAAAACCAAGCCGACTTTTAAAAATGAGTATATTTTTAAATAACTACTAGACATAAGTACATAAGTAAGTACATAAAATCTAGTGGAGCGAAATGTCTTTCAAATCAGACAGTGCTAACAGAAAGTTTTTGTTTGTTTTTTTTTGTTTCTAATTGTAGGTAAAATCATAAAATCTGTTCCAGGAAAGCTGATGAAAGAGGTAAGTCTTTTAGGTTGCCAATATCTTAACTTCATTAGCTAATTTTATGGGATTACTAAGTTAGAGGCTTATCAAAACTTTGGTTGAAAATTCTTTTTTGTGTTGTTTTTGATTTCACTTTTCTATAATTATGCAAGTGACAGGTCACTCATATCTTTTTTTCAGAAAGGTCAGCATTTGGAGCCATTCATCATGAATTTTATCAACTCCTGTGAATCTCCCAAGCCTAAACCAAGCAGGCCTGAACTTACCATTTTGAGTCCCACTTCTGAAAATAACAAGAAGGTACAGTAAGTTATGTTCCTTTTCCATTTTACAGAAGTGGGGAAAACTGACCATACATTTTCTCTCATACTAGGGAGCTGTCTTAGAACTCATTAACTAATATTATTTCCGATGATGCCAAGCTGAAAAATGATGTCTAGGAATGCAGACACTGAGGGTGTTCAGTCCAAAGGCCAGACCAAAAGTAGACTGGAGTAACACACTTCCTTACTCCCCACATATGTGTGGCATAGACTTGAGCTGCTCAGCTCTGCACTTCCACTTCTGTTGTGAGACATGTCATCTTTGTGCAGATGTGTACCCTTCCAGTTCTGAGGGAAGCCTACAAGAAAGATGGAGCAGGACTTTCACAAGAGCATTTAGTAATGGGACAAGGGGAAATGGAACTGAGAGTAGGTTTAGATTAGCTATTAGGAAAAAATGTGTAACTGTGAGGGTGGTGAGGTGCTGGAACAGGTTGCTCAGAGAGGTTGTGGATTCCTCGTTCCTGGAAGTGTTTAATGCCAAATTGGATCGAGCTCTGAGCAGCTGGGTCTAGTGGAAGGTGTCCCTGCCCATGGCAAAGGGTTGGGACTAGATGCTCTTTGGGGTCCCTTCCAAGCCAGTCTATTCTGTGATTCTGTGCAGTAACTGCTGTGCAGTAACAAGGCATCTCGCCTCTGGTGAAGGAGGTGAATGCTGAATGTCTGTACCAGGACTGTGTGAACTGCCTGTATGGAGTCTGTGTGGAGATCTGGCAGGCAGCCAAGGAGATGAAAGGTTAGCACTTCCTGAGTGGCAATCTGTGAGAAGAATGTGTTATCTCATAGCAAGAGAGTTCTTCAATTTTTTGGTAAATGGTAGTCGAGTTCCGGCTAATGCTTGTTGTATTGCCACCATGTTCTCATGTGTCTGACAGAGATCTGTTAGTTTCAGTTTCAACATGTTGGGCTGTGCTGAGATTACAATGCATGTTCCCTGGTGCTTGTGCTGCCATGAGAGGGTTACATGCAGGCTCCCTCTCCTTCAGCAGGCTGAATAAGAAGTTCCTGAAGGTCTGTCTGGGCAGGCCCAGTCAGAAATGTGCCTGATGCTCTGACAGATCTTCATGCTCCTTCCTTTTGAATGTTCCTGGGGTGTGTGTATGTTTGTATGTTTTAAATATTGGTGGAAAGACTTCTAGTTAAAAATGAACAATGAATGTGGGTAGTCAACCCCACTATAACCAGGAGCAATTGAATTTCATTCTGTATCAGATCCACTAGAATAAGAGTTACCAACCTGCCTGGTTAAAAAAAACCAAGTGAACAAAAAACTCTTGTTTCCCTTTTCTAGGGACACTAGCAGGATTTCTGGCCGTATTTCTGTTCTGAAGGTCTGTAAGCAGCTTGATCATCTTCTGAACATACTTTTGTCAGACTTGCTATAATAGGTCAGGACTTCTCAGCTGATGCAGACTTTGCAAAATATGCCAATAAAGGCATTGTTCTTCTGGCTAGTGATGGCCTGCCAACAGCAATAAAAGCTGCTTTTGGAACACCAGCTGTATAATAAATGTTTTTGAGTAGCAACGTGGAGGAAGACGTGGTCACTTACACTGGCTGATATGATTCAGACACTGCATACAATCTTTCTTCTTACCATTTTGGTGTAATCCTCTGTACTTGTTAAAAGAGCAGGAAGAACAGGAGAGAGATTTATGCCTTTGGCTGTAGATACTGTTCATAGTAATGGTATTGTTTTTGTACAGTTCACACCTGTGCTGGAATGTATGGGTATATGTTTGCATATGCACTCACTGTTGAGTAACTTCTTTTTTTATCTCTGAGGCACTTTTTATGAGCATTCATGCTTCCTTTGCTTGCTTTTCCCAATAAGGTATAATAGCCTGTTGTACAAGGGATTACTTTGATCTTTTTCTTAATACAGACCTTTTGTCTTTCACTGACTTCAAGACCTTGACTCCCATTATTAATCAATACTAATTAATGGAATTTCCTCATTGTAAGCCTTTTTATAATATTTCAGGGTTATAATCATGATTAATATTTAATCTTAAAAATACAAATAATGATAGCATTGAGGTTTGTGCTGTTAAGTCTCAAATGTTAACATGCACAGAAACATCTAAAGCAAAATCCTGTGCTTATGTGAATTGTGAATATAACCTCAACTTCTGTGCTAGATAACCAATTGTGTGTTTTTCACCTGAATTTCTTCTGAGCCAAGATACTGGAAAGTGTAAAACATGGAAGTAAAGGTCTAATGCCACTTTGTATTATGTTTGCTGCAGTGCGTTGCAGATTGCATTCTGAAATGCTTTCAAAGTGTGCCTCTGATCAAGGAGCCATTACTATTTAAGGTGCAACACAGATTATCCGTGTATGGAGGTGTAATCAGCATTCAGAAGATGCTGCTTCTGGTTTGGGATGAAGTGGAAGTAGCTTTTTGAGAGTCAAAAAGCTTTGCCCTAAGCTGGCCTTTATGTTTGATTTTTTTGTAAGTTACCTACCAGATTGCTGTTAATGATTTAGTTTGGCCTCTGGACGCTGCTCTGAACCTATGTCTACATTGCACAACGGGCTGCTTTGAGTTGGCTCAGTATGTATCACCTTTGTCAGGTCGTGGGATGTATCTAAAAAATAAAGGAGGCTCTTGTTTAAATTACAGTACTACAGCTAAGGTTTTTCTGCTATTCTGGTTTCAGTATTAAGGAAGATGTAGGCTTCATTTTATACAGAGTTTTTTAAACAACCTACCAGGGATGCTTCCACAAAGTAGGTGTGAATAATTATATGTTCTTTTTAGGTTTGTTAAGTTCCTGGATACCAGTCATCCACCACTGCATTAGCCATATTTGTCCTTTTATGTAATTTATGTAATAAGTTGGTGTTGTTTAGTTTGAGTGAACCTTGTGAAGGTAATACCAACAGCTCAGCACTTAACAAAAGAGAGGGCCTGAAGGAGTACAGGTCAAAAAACCTGGTATCAACCAAATGCTAACCTAGTGTATCAACGCAAATGTTTCATGGAGTCATCAAGTTACTTCACTTGTGTGTAACAGTCTTTCATCAGTCTCTTACTGTTAATTTTTTTGGTTCTCTTGCCAGATGTCCTGATGTAATTTTTGCTAAGAATGCAAAGCATTCTGTTTAGAGACTTGTGTGATTCAGAGATTGTTGTGATTTGCATGTTTTTGGCTTTATTTATTTTGGGGAGAATTGCAGTACAGAAAGTGAACCACTTATAAGCAAATTACTTCCTGTTCCTTGGAACTAATGTTATTTTGAGAGTGGTAAAAAAACCCTCTGTGAGTGGCAATCACGTCAGCATAGGCAATTCTGTGATTATGTTGTATTTGCTTCTAGTTCTAGGATTTTTTTTAGAACCCTGGCATAAACTTTTGAACTTTGGTTTCATAATATAGAGTATTTTGTATAAATCCTATTTTATGTCTATTTATTAACTATTTTGGGGATAAGTTAATGGAAAATAAATTGTTCATGGGGGTTGCTAGGTATTAAACATAGAAAGCATCAGGATTTAGAGACTTTTTCCTTTCCCTCTGTTGGGATTCACAGACTTGGGGGCAGGGGAGGCAAGGACTACTACCTAGGTGGCTTGGGACCCCTTTTGGTATGCAGGGAAGAGCCTCTTGGAGTTTTGCAAGAATTAAAGTACCTTTTCAGAAAGGACCAAAGGCAAGGAAATAGAGGGATCAGGGAGGAGGGGGATGACGCGGGAGAATAGAAGGCTAAAGGAATATAATTGAAAAATTAGACAAATGGAAAGAAACCCAAATGTTAGTTCATAAAGATTTTACTGTAAATAATTAAGCTGTCAGGGGGAAAAGATACTTCTCTATGTAAAAAACTTGTATATTTTGTGTAGAAACCATTGTATTTATTTCAAAGTGGAAACCAACAGGAACTTTTAGGAATACTTTGATGTTATGGGCTTCCCTTGTGATTTAAGGCAGATAAACTCTGTATCTCATAGCCTCTCATTTTCAGAACAGGGTGCATCAAGGAAATCAGAACCTGTGATAAAAGTCTAGATGCATACAATCATGCAATTGTTTAGGTTGGAAGAAGGTAGTGGGAGCAGAAAGGCTCATTAATTAATGTCTCAGATTTGTTCTGAACCTAGGTGTTTTGGTTGTTGTGTATCTTGACAACATGTGGTGTGCTCTTTATTGGAAAGTGAAAGATTTGAAAATACAAACCAGAAACAATTAAACAAATCAATGCCCCTCATCAGTTCTTTGAAAGCTCTGGAAAGAAACTACTTCTATAAAAAGAAACCAACCTAAAGGACTGGTGGCTCTCCTTTTGCCTTTAAATGCAGTGATTTCAGTCTTGTATTTCTGTTTTTAGCTTTTTAATGATTTATTCAAGAATAATGCAAACCGATCTGAGAATACAGAAAGACGACAAAATCAGAACTACTTCATGGAAATGATGACTGTAGAAGGAGTCTATGACTACTTAATGTATGTTGGTAAGAAGTGATTTCTCTTAATTATTTGCTTCATGACAAATATGAAGTTCACAGTCTCTGCTGAGAAATGAAATTCTGTTGTAGCAGTCATATATAACAACACTTTCAAGCTAGTGTACAACTTAGTAACATGGTCATTCCTTAGAAGACTTTATTGTAGTGCTAAAATGTCATTTATCATTCATCATTGCTTTGTTATGTCTCCATCTTTCTGCATCTCAGTAGTATGAGTTTATGAAAGCAGGTCCTATCCCTTTTCTGAGGTCTACCTAGGCTGCTGGTAGACTCTGGGAACTGGAATTGTTAAATTAATAGAAATAGCTGAAGGAAGTATTTGAGGAGCACTGTGGAGAATACTGGTATTTTCAGTGCTGCACTAACAAAACTGAAATATTCTTTTCTTGCTTGCAATCTATTTTTTTCTTCTCTTTTGAATAAATGATTCTTTTATCCTGAATATTAGGAGACTCTCATATGTGTTACTACTCATAGATGTTGCTGTGACTTTGCAGGCAGGGTAGTTTTCCACATTCCTGACTGGCTGCATCATCTCTTGATGGGAGGAAGAATTCTCTTCAAAAATACATTGGAACTATACACAGATTATTACCTGCATAACAAGTTAGAACAGCTGTTTGAGGAGCACCGGTTGGTTTCTCTGATAACACTGCTGAGAGGTCAGTAATAGTTACATCTTTGATTAAAAAATACTGCTTTAGTCTGGGGTTTGAAATCCCTTCAGTGAAGTTTCTGAGTGCTAAACTTTGCAATGTTGACTAACACTGGTGGAGTATTAAAAATCAAGTGGGCCTGGACTAACTTCAGATTCTGTTGTGGAAAGATGTTGAGTCATCTATGTTGTCTGTCAGTGATGATTACAGAAAAAATATTGTGAATAGTAATTTGCTCGGGTGTACAAAGAACCAGAACAACAGAATGAAGGTGGTTTAGTGTATCAACGCAAATGTTTCATGGAGTCATCAAGTTACTTCACTTGTGTGTAACAGTCTTTCATCAGTCTCTTATTGTTAATTTTTTGGTTCTCTTTGTTGTGGTTGGCTCTTGAGAGGGCTTGAGTGTTCCTGACCTTCAAATAAGGGAAGGGGAGAGCGACTAAAAAAAATTTTAAATTGCCTCACTACTGTGGAGTATTACCTGACTGCAGTCTGATCCAAACAATGCACCTGGCCAAAACTCTGGAGCCAAGACTGCTCTGTCCTTATCAAACCAAAAATAAAGCTTGTGAAAGGCAAAAAAGGAGTGCAGTAAGACTTTCAGAGCCTAAAACCAAAATTGAGCACCTGTTATTTCAGACAAATAGCAATTTTTGCTTTCTCATTCATAGGTAAATTTGAAGTTTTTGACAGTTCCAGACAGTGTTTTAGCACAAGGTGTAAATACTGCTTATAGTTGTGGAAGCATAAGGGAAATTGTGAGTAAGGAGATCATAACTAACCTAAAGTAGAATTGATCCAAACTTAGAAGAGAATGCTTTAAACTTTGAAAAGAATGGAAACAATTTGTGAAAAGATGATTGTCTTTCAAACATAGGGGGTATTCTGGATTTGATTGGGCTAATGTAAGCAAAAAGTATGATTTGACAAGACTAGAATTCCCTTCTAATCAACACAATACAGAGAAAAAGTTCAGTTTTGAAGCCACAATCCAAAACACATTTGTATGTCAGTGATGTGTAGCTGCTTAAAGATATATTTTTTTCCAATGTGTCTTTCCTGCAGACGCTGTCTTCTGTGAGAACACTGAGCCTCGCTCTCTCCAGGATAAACAGAAACGAGCAAAGCAGACTTTTGAAGAAATGATGAGATATATTCCAGGTTCTGTATTCCATGACTGCCTATATGACTGTGGTTAATTGTTCAAGCAGATATTTAACCCAAATACAGTCATACTGTCTTTCCAAATCAAATAATACTTGGGGTGTTGAGATTTGAGTTGACTGGAATACCAGGTGTAAAAACCCAGCAGTTCAGTTTTGTCATCTAAGGCTGCTGACTAAGGTTGTAGCATAGTGATTAATAAAGACATGGTGAGGGAAATCAAGAGCTTTACACATGTACTTAATACCATAATTTTTCATCTTTTGAATGTTCCTATGGTTTGTATTTTATCCAGATGAAAACTGTGTTAAACAAGGCACATCATTAAGCTGGAAGGTACATCTGAGCTCACCTTGCACTGTATAAACTGGGAAAGAGGGGCCCACTTATTTGAACGTAATTTTTAAAAATCAGCTTGTGGTTTATTAAACAGTGCGTTAGAACAAAATATTGATATTATAAAAAGTGTAGTAATTACTTAAGAGCCCTGAAGGAAAGGGAGGAGAAAAGGATGAACCCAAAAGTGTGGGATTTTTTTCCATTTACCATTTGAGACAGAAAAAAAATTAACTCTTTTCTTAAATTTAAACAGCTTTTTTCTTGTTAATTACTGGAGTTCTATAACTGCACCATAAAGCTGCTTTGCAGTGCTTCCTCATGACTCGTGTATTTGTTTTTGGAATTTGATCTAGATTTAATAGGCAAGTGCATTGGGGAAGAGGCTAAATATGAAGGCATCAGGCTGCTGTTTGATGGACTGCAGCAACCAGTGCTCAACAAACAGGTAACTCTTAACATGTGACACACACTTGCCTTCTGGCACAGGATTTCCTGAAGTGAATGTTTGATATAGCAGAGGAATAGGCTGTTACTCAGAATTAAGAATAAAAAGTAGTAGTTTTGCCTTGGAGTGTCCTTAATTTTCTGTATTTTCTTTTAGTTAACTTATGTTCTGCTGGACATTGGGATTCAAGAGCTCTTTCCAGAGCTGAGTAAGGTATGTGCTAACTCCCTTCAACAACTGCAGAATTCTTCAAGCTGCTACTGAGTGTTGTCACTGGTGCATTTTTGCTGTTGTTCTCTATTACTAATGTTAATTCTAAATTTTGGGGAAAGTATGTGTTTTTCCAATATGTTGAAATAATTGAAATCTGGGTTAGTTACGTTTTGGCTAATTAGCTCTTTCCAAATCAGCTCAGGCCCATTTGTTTAGCATGCAGCAAGTCTGAGCTGCCTTTCAGTAGACTTGGACAGATCAACAGCAGTTGGGATCTCTGTGCCTTTCTCTTTGATTGATTTCGCTCCACTCTATTTTATGCATTTCCCAATTTAGGAAGGGAATTCTGCATGCAAAGCTCAGGTCAAGTTGCAGCATTTTTCTTGAGAATATCTGGCAGGAGAATTTCTTACCTCTAGTTTGGTCACTGCAATGTTAACTTCAGCTATCCAGATCAAGGAGAAAGAATTTGCAAAACAGAAATTGCTATATAAATGCCTGCCATTAGGTTTGGGATCTGTCTGATATTTGTATTTATGTATATCAAACCTTCACAGATTTTTACATAGTAATTTTACAGTTTGGTCTTCATGGCAAGCAGGAGATACCTGCTAGTTACCTAGTAGAAAAACAAAACCCCAAACGAATTAGGAAAACCCCCTCACTAACAATAAATGCTCGTTGCATGACCGCTGTGCCTGAGAACTGCAGAGTGCCAGCAGTGATTTGTTTTGCATGACAAACAGAAACAAATACAAGATATAGGAACAAGCCAGGACACTTCCATTGTTTTCAGTGAAATGAGGCTGGCTCAGCAAGTCTGACCTACTTTGTGCTTCAGCTTTGTAGCTGCCCTCCTCAAGCCAGTGTTCAGACAGCTAAAAACAGGCAACAGAAGACCCAGCTGACCAAAGGGAACGAGGAAATAGCCTTACAACTTGAGTGCAGAAGAAAAGACCTGACTTAGACCTGCTATTTTACTCTGCTGAATGGGTCTTGTATCTTAGCAGCTAATTATATATATGTATTGGAACAGTGATCTTTCTTCAGTTGTTTATGGAGAAAAATGAGTGGCATTTAAACAGTCTTTAAAGCACCAGTCAGGCCCAGAGGGTGATGGTCAATGGAGTGAAGTCTAATTGGAGGCAGGCCATTAACAAGGGAGTTATCCAAGGGGTCAATTGTGGCTCCAGTCCTGTTTAACATCTTCAGTAATGATCTGGATGATGGGCCAGAGTGCAAAGCCTGATGATGACACAAAACTGGGAGGAGTGGCTGATAAACCATAGGGTCATGCCACTTTCCAAAGGGAACTAAACAGTCTGGAGAAATGGACTAGCAGGAACCTCATGAACTTCAACAAAGGGAAATGCAAAGTCCTGTTCGTGGGGAAGAACAGCCCCAGGTGCCATGATGGGCTGGGGGCCAACCAGCTGGAAAGACACAAAGACAACAAGGGGCTGATGTTATCCTGGGCTGCAGTAGGAGTTGCTAGTGTTGCCAGCAGGTCGAGGGAGGTGATGCTGCACCTCTGCTCAGCACTGGTGGGGCCACACGTGGAGTGCTGTGTCCAGGCCTGGGCTCCCCAGTGCAAGACAGGCATGGACATACTAGAATGAATCTGGTGGAGAGCCATGAGGATGATGAAGGAACTGGTGCATATCTCCTATGAGGAGAGGCTAGAGAGCAGGGCCTGTTGAGCCTGGAGAAGAGAAAGCTCAAAGGCTCTTACTGATGTCTGTAAATACCTGAGGGGATGGTACAAAGAGGACAGAACCTGTGGTGCCCACTAACAGGACCAGTGGCAACAGGCACAATCTGAAACACCAGAGGTTCCCTCTGAACATCAAGAAACACTTCTTCACTGTGAGGGTGACTAAGCTCTGTCACAATGCTCATCAGGGATGCTGTGGGATGCTCATCCTTGGAGATAATTAAAAGCTGTCTGGACATGGTCTTGAGCATCTCTAGGTGGCCCTGCTTGAGGTCTAGACCAGGTGACCTCCAGAGGCACCTTCCAACCCCAGCCATGCTGTGATTTCATAGCTGTATGTATTTAATGGGCAAAAATATTTTTTCTTCAAAAACAAATCAAGAGAAAGATTCTTCAAGGTAAATCAAGATCATTTTTTCTGCTTCCTAATCTATTGTTTTTTCCTGTGTAACTGTGACACTGCCTGGCTGCTCTGCAGTGTTTCATAACCACCTGCTGAGGAGGGACCTCTAGTGCCACCTTTGCTCCTGGTGAAATGGCATAGGTGAGGGGTGGGCTCCCCCTGTCCCCTCTGACTGAAGCTGATAGGGACAGAGCAAGGAATCTCCAGACCAGATTTCAGTACAGGAAAGGAAGAAGAATACTTCAGCTGGGAACTTGAGCTATTTCCTTATTTCAGATATACTGAGAGCAATAGAGAACAAAGTGCTGCATCTGAAATGTTTGGCAGGAATCTGAAATGTTTGTACCAGGACTGAGAGGGGAAATGCAAGGTGGAGAGGGTATGGGTGGAGGGATGGCAGTAGTTTTCATCCAGAGCCCTAAAAACATTTTCCCAAAATGACTGCAAGCACTTGGCATTGTGAAACCACTTGGAAAGAGAATTGTTTCTTCCTAACAACTGCAGTGGGAGTTTAAAAGTAATGACTGATTCTTAACTTAGCTATCCATTGTATTGGGGGGAATCAATCCAATGCCAATCCAATCAATCCAGTCAGCATAGACTTGTCCTTTTTGAGTTGCTTCATACCAAAATATTTTTGTAGTTACAGTGAAGAATGGAAAAATGTTTCCGGCCAGTTAGCTTTTAAAGGAGAAACTGAGCATCCCAGAAGTTTTGTTTTGAGCACTGCCCCTTTGGCAGGAAAAACAGGGATGGGAGAAATGGGAAGATTTTCCTTAGTGGGGATGTCAGTCTGCTTCCCACTCTTGAGATTGGTATCTTGAAGGCATTTCCTGCTGCACGTACCAGTGCGGATACGCGCTGGGCCACTCGACGTGTGCTGCGTTTGATGGCAGCGTGTGTCAGTGAGCAAGCTCCAAGAGCTGAAAAACTCCTCTGAGACAGTGTACAGCCAGTCCCTTGGGAGTCAGTCAGACAGGATACAAGGAGAAGAGACAGCTGAAAGGGAAAAAGCATTCCAAGCAGAGTAAGGAAAGAAATCCAATTGAAAAAATATCTCTCCAGTACTATTTCCGGAGCAGAAAATTGCTGTGTTAAGAAAACTGTATTTAGCAGTTAAGAATGGGGAAGGTGAGAACTTCCAGAAAAAGAAGAAAACACCTATTTTGAGAAATAGTATTAAAACCCAGTAGCCTTCCATTCTTGTAACTCTGGTTTCAAGTGGATGTTTTCAGATATCATTAATCATTGCAGCTCAGTTCAGTCATTTCTATGTAAATACACATTTTCAAAATTCATAAGTAAATTTCCCCCCTTTCCTGTTTAACAGGGTCCAAAGGAAGCAAGCTCTGTGTCAAGTTGGATGTGAGTGGACACCCAGTAGGATCTGCTGTGCACTGTTGTAATGGAAATGTGGCATTTTAATGTTGCTTTGTATATTTTGTTGTAAATAACTTAAAATTTAAAAGTTAAAAAAATAACTTATGCAATAAAGACATTACAATTTAATACCAATTGCAAGTAAATAAATTATCTGTACTTTTTATTTAAAATTTGTTTTAGCTCTTACCAGTAAAAGTCTAATTAATTTCACCAAAATCAGTATATGAAATTACAGGATGACATCAAAAAAGACAGCTGGGCAATCAGCCAACTTATGCTTTGCTAAAAGAGCAATTACTGCATGTCTTCCTGAAAGGATATGTAGAAAAATTGTTTGGAAGAAGCTGTAGAATGCTCCCATGAAGTTATTTTAAAATGTCTTAACAAATCCTTCTTTTTTTTTTAACAACATAAGTATATGATTGAATCTGCTGCATACAAATAATCTCAGAAGTGTCTTTAGCCTTCATCTTTCTGTGAGCATGGAAAATCATATTTGTAATTTAGTCTTTTTAATACCTGATCGTCAAATCTAAGGCCCTCTTACAATAATAATGGATATGAGAAGTGGTTTTGACTTAGCCTTTATTTTTCTGCAGTTTCTTATCTGGCTTTGTGGGTTTTTTCTGACATCCTCTTTACAGGCATAGGAAAGAGGACGTGAGTCTGTTCACAGCATTTTATAAAAATTCATTCATATAAAAATGTGTGGAAGATTTTTCTCTGTAAATCTTAATTTGCTGGCACAGACTTTATAAAAGAGATTTTGAAAAAGACTTCTATGCGTGGATTTTTAACAAGTTTTACTCGCAGAACACTACAGAGATACTTTAATAGGCATTCCTCAGTTTTTCTTTTCAAACACCCATTTCCTCCTTTTTTTACAAACAAACCAATCTAATGGAGCCTTGGCGTTCTTTCTCAATATAATTTGTCTGTGTTACTGTTGCAAACCTTTCCCTTCTGTCTGTCAAAGGAAGGTAAGTGTTATTTCTCTCCTTTCTGGCTCTGTCAGAGTAGTTGTGGCAACTCTCAAAACTGGTGTGCAGGTACAGCTCTGTCCATCAGTGCCCTCTGTTACTGGTTTGATGTTGATGGAGGGGAAGACCATTCTGTAAATTAACAACTTAGGGAGTAGTAGACACAAATCCTCAGTGCCAGGGCAGAACTCATAGTGTGTCAAGGTCAGTCATTTGTCTCCCTGTTCTACCACCCCTTACCTAATGCAGCCGTGGAGTCCTGAGCTGTTCAGGCACAGCCCTTGAATGGATGTGGAAATGAACGGGATCTTTAAATTTCAACATACTGAATGTTTATCTTAATGCACCTTCTCCTTGAAATCTACAGGTGCAGTGAATGGAAGAGCTTCAGTGTTGAAGAGTGTAGTGAGCTTTCCAGGAAAACAGCAGGTTTATTCAAAACATTTACAATCAATTTAAAACAGCATTAAACAACCCAAACATGTTGGTGTCAAAATTCCCAGTAATCTTAGAAAAATGATGATTTTTTTGCCCTAATTTATAAGCAATCATTTCTTGATAAAACATCAGCAATGTACATTTAGCATTTAATCTGATTTCATACTCATTAGCCTCTTACAACTATTTTTTTAAACACAGCCTTCCCATAGAAGATGTATAATCACAGTTATCATAAAGCCAGGTTATGTTGTAAAAAGCCCCATTACCTGACTATTTCCAAAGGATGCCAGAAGTGCTGCAGGAGTCAATGCCTGTTATCTGACATTTTCTTGGAATGTTGCTAATACGGAGTAACAGGCAGCAGTCCTGTTCTTTGGAAGAGGTATAAAATTGGGCATATTTATGAGTGAATAATACTCAGTTTGTTAAAATACACCAAAATCAAGTCAAGCTTTCATTGCATCTTTTATTAATGGAAAATATAAGTGTGATGTTTCTTTTTCAAAAGTAAAACAAAAACTTTTTCATATTAAATAGACCTCATGATTTTAATGGCACTGAGTTTAATCCAGCTCTTTCAAGCATTCATGTAGGTATGATAAATATGACTAGAAGCAAAGTAGAGATAGTAGATTGAATACCTTAACCCTGAGTAGAGATCAAAGAAAGGAATATACATGTATAATACATTTATTTCTAGAAGTTTGTTTACATCTGGAATCAGGTTCTTAACTCACTGTCTAAAGCAGCTAAAAGAATTTGACAATTTATTGTGCCCATTTCAGTCTGTCACTGTTTTATAATTGAGCAGTAAGTATTCACTGGAACTTTGCTTTTGAGACCTCTATTTCAGGTACCTGCTGCTTCGACCAAGAGAAATCATGGGTTCTGCCCCCTTGCCCTGCACACAGTGCTCCAGTGGTGTTGCTGCNCAAAAGGAGAATAGAAACTACACAGAACATAAATCACCTTCTGATAAGAACAGCTCTGAGGCAGCAAGGGGCCCATCTTAGGTACACAAAACTAAACTAAACTTACAATGAAAAATGTTAAACAAAATCCTGCAACCCCACACAGTGGCACCACCAGGCTAAAGACAATGCAGGGGGCTGCTCACTGCTGACATGCAGCAGCCTCACTGCTCATTCACTGTAGGGTGTAACAGAAGAGAACAGGTCTCACAGCTTCGTCAGTATCATCTCTCCTCCTCTATTCCTCCAAACAAAAAATCAAGTGTGCAAGAATGTTACAGTGAACAATACAGAGATCAGAGTGAGACTTGCTTTGATAAGACTTCCAGAAGAAAATTTTATTCGACCTTCAACTGCTGGGTAAACTCTCTTCATTCTCTGGAGGTAGCGGGAAACAACCTCAATGTCAGGTTCACCTGAAGAAACAAACAAACAAGTTTTCTCTGCATCTGCCAAGCTCTTAACCAAAATGTAAGAACTTACCTAAATTCCAGTTTTAGCTCAAGAATCATTGTTTTCTATGCTTTGCCATTTGAATCAGCACACATCACCTGTGGTAGTTTGTAGCCAGAATTTTTGGTAGCAACTTGCATTTTACAAACAAACATTCTTTTTGTTTTGTCTGGCTTGTTTTATTTTGAATTTGTTACAATGGTATTTTCCAGTCAGGTAGTTTGAGATAGTCTCCCACCTGTTTGGGGTATAGGGCTGTAGACCTGGCAAAGCTATCACTTACACTTTTTCAAATCTTCTTTTTTTAGAAGTTTCTAGTCTGGGCACTGCTTATGTGCATGCAAAGTGTTATGTGGGTTTTCTACAGTGGGAGACCCTTTTCAGTCACTGCTGCCAAACATGGAATGAGCCCCTTCTGATCCAAGCTCTTACAATCCTAAAGTGTAGCCCTCCATCTTAACAATAATTACAGTTTTAAGCTTCTGTTGTACTGAAAGACTTTACCAGAACCTTACAGGTTATTCCCTTTCACTATCCCTAATGATTTTCTCAGTCTCATGGGAAAGCTGATGTTTTAAATGGGAAAGCTGATGTTTTAAATCAAGTTTCACTGAACTTGATTTAAATCACCAGTCCTACCTGTGAGAATCAATTTTAAACACCTGTAGAAACAAAAACTTAGCCTGTAAGAAAGGTCCAAAAGGAAAATTTTTGAGGTGAAAGAATGCTTTCACCATGCCCAAGCAGAATATACAAAACTAAAGTTCTGCAAAAATGTAGATGGGCTCGTACAAGATCATCTCTTTTTTAAATACAGCACTACACCTGTTTTCTGTTTTCAGGAATAATGGATTTTAATCTCAAACTTTTTTCAAGTTTTCCTTCATCCTATAAGATGGACAATGTCAATTGTACAAACACAGGCTTTGTAACACTTTGCATGCAGCTTTAGAGGACCTTAAGCCAGCGTTGTAAAACACCTCTCTTCCACCTCTGTGGTGTGGTGTCTGTGGCACCCTGCCTTCTCCTGCCTGCAGAACTCCCAGGGGTCCCTGGTTTTGGCTGGGCAGGCTAATTCCCTTAGAGTAGGTTGGCATCTTTCACCTCACCATGTGTTGTTCGCCTGAGCTGCATGTCATTTAATAGTGGAGGTGATGATTCTGTCTTTCCAAATACTTCTATACAGTGTAAATTTAAGGTATATAGAAAATAGCACCTTGCTTTTTGATGCATTGTTCAGTAACGAGTGCAAGTGCAAGGCAGTGTAAGATGTACTCTCCGTGTACTTTGCTGCTTTTCTGGTTTACCACAATCTCAGAACTGCTCTCTGAGCACTGCTGAATTGATAAAGATGTTTCTCTTTGAAACTTTTGTGGTTTTAACTGAAAAAGAATGGAGTTGCTGCCTACAACCAAATCTAGCAATCCAGAGCTGTCAGAGTAGAAGCAAATTTAATGATTGAGTAAAGGCAAGAAGTGTGAGGTTTGTACTGTAGAAGGATCTTTTAATTTTGGGGAATTGTTTGTCTGCTACCCTGCTAGTGCCCACACTTACCTGGAGTGTTATCTCCCTTACCTTTACTGTATCCCAGGTTTTTGTCTTTCAGCATACTGTAGCCATCTCCTCCAAACAACATATAGGATGGCAGAGTCACATTGTATGTTTCATCCATCTGGAGTGGGACATAGGCTGGGACTCGGCAGGCTGTACAAAGCACTTCTAAGCTAACAACTCTGCTTCCTGGGGCTCTGGAGAGATCATAGACCACATGGATGCCTACAAAAATACACATTGGAATGCCACTTAGTGCAGAGCATGTTGAGCACACAGGGCCAGGAGCAACATTCTCCCTCATCTTCAGCTGGTTCTTTGCATTACTATGCCTGAGAGTTGTATCGTTCCGAATTACACCAGTTAATGTTCTTTGCACACTTACTCAACTTCTATGCAAGAACATTCAGGAGAAATAAGAACTGCTGAACCACTGTCCCACCTCATTTACTTGTCTGTTCTCATCACTACTCCACAAAAGGAAATTACTGGTCATGGGATTGAAATACTGCAAGACGAAAATACCTTTCCTTATTTCTGTAGTCCCATGCTTTCTCATTACCCTGGCCTGTTGGCTGAAATAACTTTTTTTAAGGCCTGCCAGCCAGCCTAACTTGGTAGCTATCCTGGATAATAGGCACTGTCCTGAAAAAGGAAAGCCAGACCAGGGCTGTACACTGCAGTGTCTCCTCACTGTAGAAGAAGCAACATTTCTCATTGTGAGCCTTCCTTCATCAAGACCAGGGGAGAGCCAGGCCCCCAGAACAGCACTGCCAAGATTCTGCAGATGAAGAAGACACTAAAGGTCGTTCAAAGCACTGAGGCTCTTCCAAACCTGGCAGTCTTCCTGCTTTGAATCTTCCATCCTGAACCCTTTCCAGAGCTACTGGTTTTCTTCTTTTTCTGTGAAGAGGCAGCAAGCAGAGCTTGTTCCTGTTTTACCTTAAAGGTACCTAAGAACATGGGAACTTACTGGTGACAGTGTGAGACATGGGTTGTGTCTGTGGCATGTGAGGTATCACAGTGTCAGGGTATGTGGGATGAGAGGCATGGAGGGAGGGAATCCATCAGCCCCTGCCCTTGAAGTTTAGTTCTTCTGCTAACTGAAGAATAAAATCTGCATTAAATCACAGACACACCAGCAATAAACATGACTGTTGCCTAATACACAACTGGATAAACATATAGGCAGATCCAATTAAAGATAGGAGTAGATTTTTGATATTAACTGTTCACCCATAAAACATTTAGAAATTCACTGGAGCAATTCCATATCCCAGCTGGACAAACTAAAACTGTCACCAATCATCAGAGAATTGCACAAAATTATTTTGATAAACTGAAATCCAGCACAGCTAACCAGTTTGGCATTTCAGATAAGCTGCCAGTTAAGAACTAAAAACTGGAGTTTGTAGTAGCTATTTCTGTGTTACAGCTATACTAAATTATATTTTCCTCTAGTTAATTGCAGTGTTAAAGTGATGCCATTATGGGTTCAGGAAGCTTGGGAACAGTGTCTCTGCTGAAGGGAACAGCCATGGCCTGTGTGCTGAAGTGGCTCAGTTAAACCTACACAGGATAAACAGCATCTGCTGGCTGGCATGTGCGAGGCACAGGGCAAGGATGTGTGGCCAGCTTGATGTTCTATTCTTAAAAAAAGGCTTCCAGATGTAATAAACTCAACAGGAGGGATGGCTGTTTTAGAAAACTGAGAAGAGGAAAGAAGAAAATATACCTCCAACCTGCAGCAGCTCTCCACTTCCTTTTCCATGTCTTCTCACACTGTGCTCAAAGGCTTCTTTCAGTGTGGAGCCTTTTAATGTCACCATATCAAAACGACCTCCAAATGGCAAAACAGACAGCAAATCTTCCATAGTAATGCTACCTGGGTGAAAGAGACTTTGTTCACTTCTTGGTTTGGGTTTTTTTTGTTGTTGGGGTTTTTTTGGGTTTTTTTTTTTGTTTCTTTTTGCTGTTGTTTACAGAATTATTTTAGGATCGTTTAACATCAAGTTTTTGACAAGGAATATGGCAAATACAGTTTAAGAAAATGTGGGCTGGTAGGGGTGAGAATCACGTGTATTGTCCCAAAGAACCTGCATCTTTTATCATCCAGCAGGTATCAAGACCAATAAATCAGAGTTTGATGTAACTGCATGTATTGCTATTAGAACGGAGCTACTAAAAGACATGACAAACCAGCAACCTAAGATGAATAAACACAACTATTCATACTACATCAGGCGCTTTTCCCAGTTGATTAAGATTTACTCACATAGTTCTAGAGAAAGACTTAACTAAACTGAGAAGGCTGTTTGTTTTCAGGTTGCATTTACAGGGTATCAAGAAAATAAAAATGAAAACCTTAGCATTCAGAAAAATCCAGAATTTACTTACTCTACAGAAGGCTCACAGCGACCATACCAGATGACCCTGTACAGCAGGAGACCTTTCTTTGTTCCAAGGCAGCAAGGAGAGAGGGAAATTATAAAAAGCCTTGGGTACAAACAATGCTAGAGACTTCTGTTAACATCAGCCTGAGTGCAGTTGTGCTCAAATGGTGGACAACCATTTGCAAAAGTTTGAAATCACTTCTAAACACTGTGCAAACCCCATCAAAACAAGCCCATACCTAACACAGGGGTCAGGCTGGCATAATTTGATTCCTTCTTTCTGATAAAGTTGTCGTTCAGCTGGTAAATTTACGTACCATTAGTGCTCTGCTCATCAATGGGTGACCGTATCCCACCTCCATTCAGGATGCACATTGAAACGTGGTTCCATGTCTTTTTATCCGGGCGCCCGACATTCTCATAAAGCTACCAAAGAAAAATGTTTAATCAGATTTTATCTTCACTTATTATAGGCTCTGGAAATTTACACCAAATACAATCTGAGACTCAAAAGAGACAGGAAGGTTTTATTTTTTTTTTGACATGATCTTCATGCCCATTGTAAAATACTTAGTTATTAAAAAAACCCAAACAACTATTTTGCTTTTTAAAATTCTTAACATGAAAAATATTTGCCTTTTACTGTAATGAACTCTTGGGCTCTGCCCTAGTCTGTGTGTCTATGGCATGACCAAGGCAAGCCAGCTGAACAAAGGAAAAGTGATTTTTTTATTTCAATGACTGTAATGAAGACAAATGATATAAGCATATTTGGGGAACTGAGAAGTGAAGAGGACCTTAAATACTGTTGTTCATTAAAATTTCTTAGGGAAAGCATAAATTGATCATTTTTGCAGGGAATTAAGTTTTTTCAGCTTCTCTGTGGTTGGTTTTTAATATTTGGAATGGTCTTGCGTAACTAGAGAGATGTAGAACAGGAAACAGGCATACTAGATCAAAAAGTCTACTCTGTACAGCAATGTGTCCCCAGCAGTTCAGTGGCAAGGCACTGACAAAATGCAAGGACAGGATAATATTTGCTTGTGACATCCTTACAAGTAAAGAAAATGGAGACCAGGTATTTACTCAGTTGCATAAGCATGATAAGCCTCCAGTGTTAATCCTCAGAAATAACCAAGTGGAATGGGAAAAGGCTGAAATCACCTAGGATAATAGAAAGGATGGATTGGTTTCCATGCAGGAATGACTATGGTCATAACTCTTCAGTCTCACAGAGAGAAGTACAGGAAGCACATGACAGAAGCCTATAAAATGAAGAAGGGCATGTGGAGGCTCTTTTCTCATTTCAAGAATGATAAAAAACTTTAAAAGATTCAGATAGTGTGACGAGGATGGTCAAAGACACAGAAAACTTCTGAATGTGGAATAATGATGTAGACTTGGAGTGTCTGACCTGGTTAAGAGATAATGGAAGGAAATATTCAAGAAGGCTATAAAATCATGAATGGTGTGATGGTGGATTGGGGAGCAAGTGCTCCAGAGCAAGACCACTTGACCTCCAGCAGTTATGCAGGCAGTGGGCAGCAGCAGGCTACACACTGACAAGCCCAAGGTCTCTGCAGGATGTGCAGGTCTGTGGTGGAACACACTGCCACCAGCTGCTGGGAAGGCTGGAGGCAGGCAAAGGGAAGTGGAGCTGCGCTGCAGGAGCTAATCCCCACTGTCTCCCTCCCCTGCTCCCCCTGTATCCCTGTTATTGTTTCTTGCCGTCTCCACATGATCCAGTTGAGCCAGTAAATGTCAAGAGACCACTTCTGCCTTGGGAATGCCTGAGCTGCAAGCTGGTGGGAGACCTGGGCAGATCTGAGTACAGCAACTCCACAGGCTTGTCCAGGAGTATGCTCATGCACTACCATCCCCACTCTGTCATTCTTGGAGACAAAACTTTGGGATGAATGATCCTGTCATCTGTTCCAAGTGGGTCACTTCTCTGCTGCACCCCTATGTGAAGTGTTTGTGACCTCTGACCTGCAGCTGTGTAAATGCTTTGTGCCTCCAGCTTAGTCATCAACGTTATGCCCTGAGACCAGATCCTTGCTTAGGTTTGTAACTCATAATCAAAGGATTGCAACTTCCCGGCCCTGAGCTGAGGCAGCTTAAAAGAGGAGCTCACACAGAGCTGTTATCAATTTCACAGTATTTTCACATCTGAGTCCCTTTAAAGTCCTTTGTAAAATGCCATCTAGGCCTGTCAACCTTTTATTCTGAGATTTCAGGCTACTGGTTGAGATACATCACTGAACTAAATGGACCTCTGTTTTGACCCAGCACAAACAATCAGTCTTCTGCAATTCTCAATCTCTCCATTTCTCAGGACAACTCTAAATAATAAAGCTGTGGAACAGACAGGTCTATTTTTTACATCTATACCTCTGATCACATGTCAGAAGACAGGAAAGGAAGTAAAGCAAAACTGGTAAGGCAATGTGAAGAGAAATCAATGTGTCTACTGATGACTGCAGGTGATTGTCTAGAGACATTGATTGAACTAAAATAGAATTTGACCCCCCTAAGAAAAAATGTACAGCAAGAAAATCTACAGACTTCTGAAAGGTTACAGGGTTACTTTCTTTAAGCTTGAAAAGTGCCAAAGCATTTGTTCACATTTTTGCAAGTACAGGTATTAAAAAGTCTAGCAGAAAAAAGAGCAAGCTACTGCAATTCTAGGAGAACTGTATGCAGGATTCCTAGACATTCATCTGATTTGAAAATTAGCCCATGAACTAGAAAATTATTTTAAGGACTACAATAAGAGCAATACCATGGACTAGATAAATAGCTTTGGGGACATAACCCCATGAAAACCCATGATTATTAATTGTCCCTTAACTTTCCCATTATGGGAAAGTTGATTTTCTGGGAAGAGTCACATTAGTGAATGTTTTCCCTGAAACACTTAAATGAAATGGTGCTGCTGCAGGGCAGTAAAACAGTCAAACTCAGGAAGTTTAAAAACTGGAAGTGACTTCTTGTAAAAAGACTTTTCTGGAGTTATGTGACTGTTAAAGCCCAGTAGTGCCTGTCAGAACACAGCAGGGGCTGGTGGCTCCTTCTGGGCTGGGGTGTTCTGTGCCCAGCTGGATGTATGGCCTTTCCCACCCCCTCCTTGCTTCAGCTGGCACCTTTTATGCCCTTCAGGAGGACAGTTCTTGTCAGTAGCTTGACAGAAAGTTACCCAGATTTGTTTTCTGTGCCAGTGCACTGAAGTGACAGCAAAGCCCAGTGAGTAATGAGAAGACAGAGGGTGAGTGCTGTGAGCAGGGGCCAGCAGCAGGAGAGGGGCAGGGGAGCTGAGCTCTCCTCCTTGCCGGGCTCTTAGATCAGACTGCCACGACCCTTTAAAGTGCAGCCTCAAACCCAGCTGTGAAAAAGCTGTTCTCTACAAGAGGCTATGCACAAAGAATAAACTGCTGCTTACTCCCTACAGCAACATTCCTTATAGCCTCGCTTCTGCCAGGTCTTTCTAGGGACACACTGGGTATTGTACTGTTGAAAAGCAGGCACAGAGCCCATATGCTGATAATTTGGATCTGGATAGCTCTGGAGTAACCCTTAGATGTAATTGCCACTTGTAGTGGTAAAAACATCTTACCACAGCATCACAAAGCAAATTTCCCATGTTACATTCTTGGAAACGGCATGCTTGGCTAGTACCATTCAGGTAAACACTAGTTTTTCCAATCTCTTCAGAATAATTCCCCAGGTTTTCTCTCCATTTTTCCACTTCTTCCTTAATGTGTTCATCTGTAACATAATATAAAGTGTAAAATAAGCATCATACATATCTCATATTAATGACAATACAGTGGAAACAAACCTCAGGGAAAGAAAAAGGTGTTCATGATTCTAAAAGGCCGCACTCTTCCTAAAAGCTTCTCAAGCAACATGGCAACTATATTCACTTTAAAAAAAGCATGTAAGTGGAGAAGGCAGGACAGGACAATCATGGGAATAAGCCCCCAGCAAGGTTTCCTCTTCTGTACTTTCCCCAGTCCTGTTCTAACCTCTGACTGATGGGGTTTCCAGTACCTACCTTGACAGGTGAGAGAATTTTTAAAATACAAATGAGACTGGTCTTAGATGTAATTTTTTTTTTCTGTTTGTAATTTCCTCCCTTTAATGTTGTGCTAAAAGGAAAAATAGCTCAAATATCAATGTCAAGGAATAAACCTTTTATAGAAATTAATTCTCTATGCACATCAGTCTCTCAGGCAAAAAATTAATTATTTCAGAAAAAAACCTACGATACTTGTATATGCAGACAGATGCTACAACTATTTTATATCAGCTACTAATTCTAATCAATTTGCTCACACCTGTCAGCAAGAATAACATTTATAAAATTATACCACCAATGTATCTGAATTTTAAATTTTACTGACTTCAGAGGGAGAATGTAAAGTTTCATTACATCATCTCACTACATTAATAGGTCACTGAGAATAACACAGTATATATCTGTGAATAAATAATTTTTGAAGGACTTGTTTTACAAATACTCAGGTAGAACTTAGAAAGTCCGATAAAAGCTCAGAACTTCATACAGGAAACACTGGAGAAGAAGCAGAGATTAGAAAACCAGTCCTGGGTAATTTAATTACAGAACAGACAAAAAAACCCATTAACAGAGCTCAGATGGAGTTACAAACAAAAGGTGACAGAGACACTCTC
This sequence comes from Illadopsis cleaveri, assembly GCA_013399915.1. NCBI lineage: Eukaryota > Metazoa > Chordata > Aves > Passeriformes > Timaliidae > Illadopsis > Illadopsis cleaveri. Next base: position 44,937 of record VXBB01024201.1, on the reverse strand, counting down.
CTCCTCTCACTTTAAATGTTTCAGAGTTAAAACGCTGAACACAGCACTGCACACAAGAACTCATGGGTTTGTGTATTATATTTGCACGTTGGCAGAGTAGTTGGCAGGGTACTTCAAGTTTTTCCTGGAACATTTCCACTTTCCTATATTGCTCTGAACTCTGTTCTGAAGAACACAACCTCTGGCAAAACTGTAAATTAGTCCTCATAATCTTTTAAATCACAATTACAGGACTAGCTAAAACAGGTTCTACAAAGTGGTAAGCTATTGTATCACCTGAATTCTTACAAAAGGACTTTCAGGGATTTTAAATAGATAAAAATGCACTCTGAATGCATGCATATTCAACTGTAACACAGGCTGAACCCTACAGAGAAAAGAACAGCAAACTCAGAAGGAAAGCTGAGTTCTTATTCAGACATTGTATTTAACATGACAAGCCTTCAATTGTAGCAGAGTGCTGCAGGCAGACTCAAATGCCTAGTCCACATACCTTCAGGAATACTGCTGTCCAGCAGAATGGGGTTTCCAACTGCTTCAAGTACATTTCCTTTCTTGTCAAATGTAACATTTAAGTAACCAAGATATTTTCCATAAGCGTAAGCTTGTACCACTGGCACCTTCCTCCCATCATCGGAGTCAACCATGAATGGATATGGACCAGCTGGCTGTTCAGTAGAGGGTGGAGTGCCTGCACAGAACAAGCATGAAAAGCAGGTCTTCAGCTCATGTGACCTTCAAGGAATTACTACAGTGACATTTCAAATGTTCTCAGCCTTAAAAAACCCAGATAGGACAGAAACAGCCAAGACTGTATGGACAACAAGCACATATTTGAGTGTTCAGTTATCTCATAAAAGACAATGTTGTTTTCAGGACACAAACTCAAATAACTAACACAGTGTTTTTTAAATTATGACAGCACACTCTGCCATGACATCACATCACAACAGCAACAAAGCAACTTTTCATTCCAATTATTGCAATCTATGCAAACATACCAGCCACTGGATGAAAAGTTTATTGTTGAGCCTTCATACTACACTATCCTGCATCAGATAGAAAATAAGAATCTTAGTAAAACATACATCAGACTTCTTGATCTGAAAAAGTCTAATGCATTTTTACTGCTAATAAGCAAATGGAATACCTACAAACTGTTCTGTGAATTTGTACATAGAGCCAGCTGATTTTTTTCACTATGCCAAACAGCCTCCAAAATTTCAGACAAACTGCAAACCCTCTGCAAAAACAAACTTTATTAGCATTAAAGTTGCATGGTTATGGATTTGAAACTATCAACCTGCAAAATCTGAAAGGTGACTAGAGGTTGGACTTGGAAACAGATTAAGGCAAGGCACTGGCAGGAAAAAAAGAGATAGCTCAATTGGCATAGGCTACCACAGGATTTAGAAACCACACAGGGGCAGAATGTGGCAAAGAGAACTTGAACTCCACAGCACAGCTCTTGCCCCAAGGGTACCAGCCTTCTGTGTCTCCTTGATGTTATCTGAGTAGTGACAACATTATCTGAGTAGTATCTCTCCCTGCTGTTGTTACTGTCATTATTTCTGCCCCACTGTCAGACCAAGGCTGGGTAGCTCCAAGAGCCAGTGTGACAGAGCTCCCTCAGAGCCTGCTCCTCACTCCTGTCCCAAAGGCAGTGGCATTTCCCATCCATGTGTTGGTGAATGCTGGGCTGCTGGCAAGGCAGGGGCATGGGGTGCAGAGGACGTAGATCCAGAGGAGAACAGCCTCTTCACTTCCACTGCTCACAGAAAAACTTGTTTCCTTCCATCTACAGTTATTTACATAATATTAAATCCTAGGATAAGCAGTACGATAAATATTCCTTCCAGAACTCCAATACTATTCATATTCCTCTCTAATCCCTCCTATTTCTCCAGGGAGAAGAGCTGCAACAAACTGCAAACTGAACCAAATCTACCACAGAACTTGCTTTTCTACTTTCAGCCAGGCCAACAGAGTTGGTTTCTTGGAGTGCCATTTAACTATTCATTTATTTGGGCAAGAATTTAAGAAATCCTGTAGCTAATCAGGACTCTCCAGGATTTAGGCACACAAAAGTGGCTTTGGGGTTTTCTGAACTGACAAAGGAATCAGTTCTGATTTCTTCTCCTTCTTTAGTCCTCAAATGAACAGCATTAGAAATATAGTTATTCTTTCTAGGCATTATTTTAGTTTATATCTGCTGTGTGTAGTTAAGTGTTTGTCCAGAATCTTACTCATTTCTTTCTTTCTAATGAAATACTTTCTGATAGTGATACTTCCTTGCAGGATTAATTCGCACTATGACATCTTTCCCTTGCAAGATAGATGTGCTCCTTCTGAGATGCAAAGACTACTTCAGTGCATCTCACTCCAAAGAACACAGCACTAGAATTGATGCTCAGTCAAGGCATGAGATGCTGTTTCATTACAAATGCCCAAAACTCATATTGGGTGACTGAAGAACATTTCTGGTTTTTACCCTGTTTTAGCCAACACACTACATTTTCAGAAAATCAGTTCTACGAATTAAAGTGCTCCAACCCAAAACTACCACTGTTGTTTCATTCAGAGCCGCAAACCAAATGCACACCTGAACAAGTCAGGACAATATTTGCCTTATAACCTGTGGACAAACCAGTATCTTAGAGACAGGTTGGACAGTCCAAGATGAAAGAAACCCTTACAATCAGATTTCTCTGTGGAGATGTCTTCATGGGCAGTGTGTCTCTAAACTTCCATGACAGACAGAACAGGCTGAACAGCTCATAAATCTCCACTTAGACTGAGCTGAAACATTCTCCCAGATTCCACTGCCAGTTATTGACTACACCTCTTGATTTAAATGAGGGCTTATAAGCTTAATATATGCATTGAGACATGCACAAAGCCATTTCAAATCAGATGTTTTACTCTGCAGTGAAATCACCTCCACAGATGCAGCTGTTTCTCTGGGAATGTTGACTGATGGCTTTGACTCAGCAGGGCGTGGTTCACAAATGCACTCATGATGCCCCTGAATGGGTGAGCATGTGCTTCACTGTACTTGGGATAAAAATTTTATGCTCAGACCACATTCTGTCAAAAGCATATTCTGACTAAATAAATAGATATTATTGGTGTATCTACCCCAGACATTACTTCTTTTTTTTTATTTTTTTCACCTTGCCAGTATTAATAAAAGAAGTAAGACTGTTTTATGAAAACAGTAGAGCCCTTGGAAAAGGGACCAGAACTCATTCCCAACTGAGATTTTTAACCTGAAGGTTGCAGTCTCCTGCAATGTGCTCTCTCTGGCCTTTTGAATCTTGGACAGCTTCAAATGGGAAGGGGTAGAACAGCTTGACATAGTCTAGTCTGACAGCAGGGTACTCTCTGGGATGACTAGAGGTATGCTTGCAAACTCCTGCAGATCTAGACAGCATATAAATTCAGATGTCTCAGCTCCTGCAACACTTCACATTATGATTCCAAATTGTGACACAGGTTGCCTCTTTGGATCACACCCAAAAAGGTATTTTGACTACTGTGACTACCACTATGAGGCACAAACTCTCTGCAGGCACTGGCCAACAAGATCACGCAAGAGAATATGGATTCCATGGTGTAAATCCACAGTGAATGCACACTTTGACTATGGAATCCATCCTTGTCTTTCCCATCTCAAAAATAATTCAATAAAATTGCAGTCTGCATCCCAAGATAAGACCAAGGTCTCTGTGGATTGCGCAGGTCAGTGCCCTGCTATAGGCCATTGTAGAAGTTGAAGGTAGTCAAGAGATGGAGCCAGTAAATATCAAGACACCACTTCTGTCTTAGGGAGTCCCTGAGGTGCAAACTGGTGGGAAATGTGGGCAGATCTGAGTAAAGTGTCTCCACAAGCTCATCCAGTCCCCTCAACCATCCCCCTTGGTCACTCTCAGACACATAGTATTGGGCTGGTCCATCCTGTTGTTCCAGTTCTGCTACTTCTCTGCTGCACCCCTAGCAAAGTGTTTGTGAGCTCTTACGTGAGTGCTTTGTGCCTCCAGATTAGTCACCAAAGTTATTCCCTGAGGCCAAATTCAACAGATATTCTGATCTGCTCAATGTATAACTGTGGCATGCAATTCTTTCTTTTTAACAAGTGAGATAACAAAAGGTGTGAGTCCAGATAAGACAAAAAAGGTGTGAAAAACAGGGAGGAGATGAATAGGGAGAGGACAGGATGATGAACAGTGCAAACCTTTTAAGTGCTCAGGTTGCTAGGGTAGGGTACATAATGTTATCTCTGTGACTAGGGTGCATAGGAAACTTTTCTGAAAATTACAGAAAGTTCCCATTATAGTCTCAACCAGTTATTAAAGTTTCTGCTAAATTTAAAGAACTTAAAAATTTCAATCAAACAGAGCAAGAAAATAGCCTCTCTTTTACTTGTGTTCTTATGCTCTGGGAAAGATAACAGCATTGGGGAAGCTGCTGGTGGTAGGTGTTACCTAAAGTAGCACTACTGCAGGAGAAAACAGATAAGCAATGTTTATCTCTGGAATGACATCTGCCTCTAGAGAAAAGAATAAAGTCACATTAAAAGAGGGATTGAAATAAACAGATGAAACTTGGAGAAAGTATTTTAATGGCAGACTAAATGGCAACCTATGAATATAGAATCAGATTACAGAGAAAATCAACAGCAGTAGCAGTTTTGAAGTCTTCTATGATTGATTTTTCTGGTTAAGTCACGCACATGTTTAAAAGTAGACAACTAATTTACTCTTTTATAGGTGCGAGCTTGAAAGGAGTACAGTATGTTTAGCAGTAATTTACCAGTATTACTACCTTTGTTCCTCTTCCCCACTTTGTATAGGTCACCTTGAACATCCACAGCATTATGGAACCTCTCAGTGAGTTGTGGTACTTGGTGTGCACAGGCTGTTTTGAATTGGTTTCTTCCATGGAAGTTATGGACATGTACCAGCTATGAACCTGGCTGAGTGCAGCCAGCAGTAAACTATATTGGTGAAAGTTCTCCGAGTTTAAAGACAGTTTCAGCTTAGCTTTAGAAGCAACATTTTAGTAAGAAGTAAAATACCTGTATAGAGAAATGTGTTCGTATGTCCTCCAATCACAACATCCACTCCTTTCACTTTTTGGGCAATATTTTTGTCCACGGTAAAACCAGAATGTCCTAGTGCAATTATTTTGTTCACTCCCATAGCAGTAAGTTTATTCACTTGCAATTGCAATGATTCAATTTCATCTTCAAAGGTTACATCATCCCCTTAAAAAAGAAAAGAATTTACTTACAAAGTACCTTAATTGCTAGTTAAAAATAAAGTACTTGACATCAGATACTAGTTTATACAATTAAAAGTACTTTGAATGGCAGTGCCTTTCAAATATCCTTAGCTGGTTCAAGCACTTGATCTGAGCTGGTGTTCTTCAGTCTCTCAGGAGCACACAGGTGCTTAGACTAATACAACATTTCTGCAACAAGCTGTATGTTCTTGCCTAGACTAAAAAAAAGCTATAACTTCAAAAAAAAGTTCAGTGACATCAATAGTAGGATCTAAAATTGAATGGCTTTTATTATTTAACTAGAGAAAGGAAACTAAATGTGCCAGTGTTTGCACATAAACACTTGCATCCTATTACAAAGGCTTTTTTCTTCCCCAACTGTATTTCTTTGAGATTGTCTATCTTCTCCCAAGTTAAATCTCCCTTTTTACTGCATGCTCATCTTGTTCTTTCCTTTATGCCCCCTCCTCAAGGCTTTAAACAGCATCTTCTTCAATGTCCTCCATTAAACTCTGAATTGTCTTTTTATACAAGTTATCTCACCTAATGTGAGCCACCCCCAGTAATACAAATACAGCACAGCACACATCTGAGATACCATCCTGAAACGACAGCATAGGGAACAGAAAGTCTGGAAAGGAGAAACCTTTTCTGGACAAGGATGTTGGGAAACTGACAATCTTTCTGCAAGTTTTCTTTCCCTGCTGAAATTATTCTAACGTAGCAAACAGTTACATGAACACTAGAATAACAGGCATTTTTATCCTGGGCGCAGTGGTTTGGTTGCACAAAAGGACTTCCTATGTAAGAAGATAATTTCTCTGACAAAGTTTTAAGAATAGAGTTTAAGGACAGATTCAACCAACCGTAAATTCAGACTTTCTGGTGAAGACCACCGAGTGACTTTTCTACCAATTCCTCCTCTACCTAATTCCTCTCCTTCCTGCAGAGTTCTATGATCAAGTCACTTTGAAATATGCCTTTGAAGTAAAAAGATTTACATTATTTCATAACAAAGGGAGGAGTGAAACGAATTCACAATCCACTGCAAAATGTTTCAGGAAATGAGGGGGAAGCTGCTACAATGGAAGAGATAAAAGAGGGTTACATAAATTGGCTCAGCACCACACCCATTCAATAGCTCTGTTAGTGCCAGAGGGAATCTCTGTACTGCACATTGCAGAGTGAATTGTGCAGTGCATCCCCACATTTTCTTCCTGTGGACCTCTTCTCAGAATCAAAGAGTCAGAAGCTAATTGAGGTTGGAAGAGACCTCCAGGAGCCATGTAGTCCAAAACCCACTCAAAACAGGAACTGAAAGCCAAATGAGGATGCTCGGGGTCTAGTCTGAGCTTGCTGAAATTCCAGTCTCTCTGGGCAACCTAATGGCTTAACCATGCTTACCATGACAGATTTTTTCCTTAAGTCCCACCATACTTTCCTTTGTTACTGCATGAGCCCATTGTTTCTTGTCCTTTCTCTCCTCCTGTGGGAAGTGTCTGTCCCTGTCTTTTCTACGAATTCCCTTACACCAGTGGAAGACAGCACTTGGTTCCCTCAGCCTTCTCCTCCAGGCTGAAGGAAGCCACTGGCTTCAGCCCCTCTTTGCACATCCTTGCATTTGACAGCAGCTGGGCCTGACGCAGAGCTGCTGGAAGAAAGGGAAGAATTGATCCCTGAGCACAGGCTCCTCACCATCATGGACCAGCTGCACCCCAATGGTGTGGGGACTAGTTCTGCAAAGAGAGCTGAGCTCTTGAAACAAAGAACAGGAAGGAGCCACTGACGACCTGTGCCAGCATGCAGGTGCCTGTGGGCTAACTTCTCCCATGGCCAGTAGCCAGGTGATCCATGACAACCAAACTCTCCCCATCAGCACCAGCTGTTATCCCTCTGCACCACTGTAGTCTACAAGTGTGCCCTACATTGAAGACACATTAGTCTTCAACCCACAGAATCACAGAATTCTCTAGGCTGGAAAATGCCTCTAAGATCATAGAGTCCAACCATTAACCCAGCACTGCCAAGCCCACCACTAAACTGTGTCCCTAAGTGCCATATCTGCACCTCCAGGGATGGTGACTCCAGCACTTCCCTGGGCAGCCTGCTCCAGTGCTTGACAACTCTTTCCAAGATTTTTTTCCAAAAATCCAATGTAAACCTCCCCTGGCAAAACTTTGAGAGCATTTCCTCTTGACCTGTCACTTGTTACTTAGGAGAAGGACATTGTTCCCCACCTTACTACACCCTTCTTTCAGGTAGTTTCTACCTTTCTGCAGAGAAAAGGTACCAAAACTAATCAACCCACTTTCATAATGAGGGAAGAAACGAGGCCCATCCCATGCAGGTAAGCCCATCCCTCTCCCAGGACTCTTACATCAGGACAGGCAGACACCAGAGCTCGGGTGGGTCCTCCCACTGCCAATCCACCCATCTACTGATCTCCTGTTGTTTGCCTTGCCCTCAGAAAGGGAATTCTGCTTGGGGCTGCAGGGGCTTCTTTCACCCCTTCTCCCTGGCCTAGCCATGGCATTGCACACAGCTTTGCATCTCAGCCATCTGAGTATTTGATGTAGCTGAGATTAAATGGGCCAGCAGGTTTGGAAGTTACACAAGAAATAAGAGTAAGAAATCTCTCATCTGGACATTTTTCAAAACAATCTAAATCAAAACAACTAACTTATTGCTCATGTCAATATTTCACTTCTATTTCAAGGTATTAAGCTGATGCGGTATCTTTTCTTTTTAGATGAGGTAAAGTTTCAGAAAAAACCAGCCAAACTGCTACAACTGAACAAGGAAAAGAACTGTCTGCCTGTTAAAAATATTACGCATGATAGCCAGACTAAAGTGGAACAAATGCCATTTAAAATTCCATTTTAGCAAACTCTGCCAAGTTGATAGTTTTAGTAAATATTTTGCTGCCTGTAGGGTTACAAAGTAGGTTTGGGTTTACATCTTGTACAAAAATACAGTGGGCCAAACAACATTAAAGAACTAAAGCAAGTGGGCTGGAACCATCAAATGCTAGAAAAATGGCCTTGTGATTATCAGTTCAAAGTAAATACACAGATAACTGTGTCTATGTGCCAAGTTATGAGCAACTCTTGCAGGACATGGAAAAACCTGCTGGGCACTCAGTTGAGATAGCTGGACATAGCAAAACAAGAGGACTTCAGAAAAACTGCCAACTGGCTGTAATCTATAAATGTGTTCCCCACCCCTATGGTTTCCAAACAGTGACATTAACAGTACCTTCAGCAGAGATTAGTTGGTCCCTCCCAATGGAAACACTGAGATTTAAGGATTTTAAGCTCTGTTCAAGTCTTTTGATAACCTTTTTTAAGCAAACTATGAAAAGTACAAGTTGTAATTTCATAGTTGGGTGGAAGTTATTGAGATTTAACAATAGAAGAAATCACACTCACAAAATACTTCCACAGAAGGCAGTAATGTAGGAATTCATGTTTCAGCATTCTCAAGCTTCCTGTTTGCCTTGAGAATGCCCTAAGAGTTGTAGAGCATGCCAAAGCACACAGAGGCAGAGAAAACGGAATCATCTGGAAGAAACATGTAGAGATAAGCAAGGTGCTGAATTTAAAATTCGCAAGGTCCCTTATTAATTGAACATAAGGAACTAGGTTGATAATTACTTAGCCACTGACCCATGTCTGCCATGATTTTACCAGTCTAAAGGATTGCTAGGTCATGGGCAATGTATAGTGACTGAGTTATATTAACGTGTCCTGAGTTCACATTTTCAAAGCTTCTAAATGTTCCTCCACACACCGAGAAGGCAAAGCACAAATCTGTGAAAACTCCGATCACTATAAATGTTGCTGTTAGAATTTGCTCTGCTTTTTGTTCAGTTACACTGTGGGATATACTTCCTTAGGGATGCTTCAGCTCCATCTGTGGAGCTAATAAGACCTCCTATTTGACACTGCTTTTTTATCTAGCTGTGGTCTCTTACAATGTCTTAGCATACTGAGGTACTGGATACGATGTCTAAATGTTACTGGAAATACATTCAAATGCTTCATAGAATCATTCCAGCAGTATCTGGATTTTCACCTAATGTATTTATTTGCAAGAAAGTTACTTTGATGATCTCGCTGCCCCAGCACAGCTGTTTGGAAGAAGAGTGGCAGCAGGTTTCATTAACCACTAATGGAGGCCAATATTGACTGTCATTATTCAAACTTAGCATGATGTCCCATGATATCTACCCTCATGCCTTCAGGCACAGGTAAAATTCTATTGCCTACACAAAATACAGATCAATTTTCTTTTTTGGGGGGAGAAAAAAGACAGGAATCCAAAACCACATCACTGAAAAATAGAAGGGAGATCAATAAGTGTATTCAGGCCTCAGATGTCCATTTCTTGACAGGTTAAACATATAGCATTGGAATTAAAAAACACAGAAGGAATAGTTTTATATCCTAATACATCCTCAAAATATTGAACATTCCTTTTGTCAGGAAAACAATGCACTATTTCTGTATTACTAAGCAATAGAAAGAGAAGTAACAATATGAAGTCCCTTTCCAATGTGAAAGTGTTTCAAAGTAGTGCTTAGAGCATCCCTAACTGCAAAACCCAGGGAAGAAACTCTGTTTTTGTTACACGTAGGCTGAACTCTGAGCGGGCAGTGACTCATATCTCCTACAGCTGATTTAAATGTGTTTCTCATTCCAGTAGACCATTTTATTTTACAAAAAAAACCAAACCCAAACAAAACCCTCATCAAACCAAACCCCCTGAAACGCTGGAAAAAATAGTCAGAAATTGAGAAGCTTTTTTCCTCATCAATTCTAATTTTACTCATGAATGAAGCAATTGTGGTAAAAGCTGAATGGGTGTTCCTTCTGTAGTCTAATTTCTGTAAATATTTTGAGAGACTAAAAACATCTTGGGCAACTTCTACTTCAAAAACAAGTATGAACCTCTCCTTGTTTTTGAGTATGGAGACATTCAAGAACAAAATTTCAACACACAGAAATGTCACACTTCAAGCTAGAGGCAAGTTGTATTGACATTTTAACTTTAATTTAAATGGATAAATAAAAATGGAATATAACATTATATGGAATATATCATGGAATATAACTTTAAAAACCTAAGCAAGAATAAAAATCCCAATGGCCCCCTGAGCTCTCCTGCAATCTCACTGACTTTCTGATATTCTTAGATATGGTATAGATCTGTATGAAAGAGGGTTTTAATGTTAGCAAGCCTTTTTAAGGTTAAAAATCTGGCAAAGTTGAGTAATACAAGTAAATACTCATAAAACAACAGACTTCCCACTTTTCAGCTGAAAACATTAATCTTTGGATTTAAAAAAGTAGGCAAATAACAAAACAGTAACAAAGGACATAAACTTACATACTAAACAAAACATACCTGGCTGTGAAAGAAAAGAAGTTTCCTTCGTAGTGTAGCCAACAATTCCAACTGCTTCTGAGTCAAAATGAACTATTTTAAAAGGATGAACGTATTTCATCATTTCATTTGCTAATGGAGTTTTCCCTTTAATATTTGCACTCAGGACTGTAAAATTTGCATTTTTAAGAAGAGGATCCAATAATCCACTCACACCTTCATCAAACTCATGGTTACCCAAAGCCTGCAAAGAGAAGAAGAAAATATGAGACCCTACCTCAAATATTCAGTGTAAATAATCTCATAACTTATATACATGATATGTCTGAGAAAACAAAAGTCTACGTTCTGTGAAAGAAAACCCTAACTTGTCTAAACCAACACATTTCTGTTTCTCATGAACACAGAAGTGGTTGGGTTATTTTTCTTTTCAGAGGTAGGTTTTTGTTTTTCAGACTCTCTTACATGAGTACAGATGTGAAAATCGAAATCCAAAACTTATCTGTTTGTGATCATGTATCAGATCAAAACCCACTCATTTTACATTCTGTAGCTCTAAAAAAGAGGATTAACAATAACCATAAAGGAAAATATATATATTGTGTATGGAAAATATGTTGTTTAAATAGTGAAGAAAACATATTGTCATTGATATTTAGCATTTTCTTTAAACAAAAAGTGCATTTTAAGAGCTTTGTGCTTGGACTACAGTTTTTAAAACATACTTATGCTGCACTAAGTAAAGATTCCTCTGTACTTTAACATGCAACAAGAAAATATCATTTTCTATCAACCGTCAATATCATTATCTGCCTATGGAAGATCTAATATTTGTCAATTAGGGAGAATCCCCAGAGCCAACCCACAGTGGGTGTGTGTGCACACAGCTGGGTGTGAACTTAACGCCGTGAAGGGTCAAGACTGCCACACAAAACAAGCAGTCCAGCTCATTTATTAGCAAGGTAATACCAGCCAGATGAGAATGTTTGGTTTTTCCAGGCTGGTTAAGCAGACAAAAAAGGACTTACCTCGAGGGAAATTTCTCCCACCCGCCCCTTTTTCATGCTCAGCCTAAGTTGCCACATGCCTGTGCCTGCAAGTTTGGTGATAAGCCAGCAAAACCTCCCCAGATGGCACTTGGCAGGAGCACAGTGCACACAAGGACTTTGCAGCATATTTAGGTGTTAGGGAAGGAGAAGATGTATCCACAGAAACACAATAATTGTGTAACCTGGTACATAATAAATTCATACAAGGTTTCAGGTTGCAGCTGGAGCAAAGCACATAAGAGGTATCAAAGCCAATGGGCCAACTCTTCCAGGCAAAAGTGTGCTTTTAATTTCATTCTGAGATTTAGTGGGGAAAGCTGCATTCATCATCTCAGAAGGCTTATGTACCCTTTTGTTCTACTTAAACAACCCACACACCCAGCTGTGCTTGCCCCAGTTTTATTGTCCAAATGGGTGTATTAGCCCTGATCCCGTTTGAAACTAAGCAGGACCTTGAAGCCACCCCAGGTTTGGGAGCTCAGTATTTCAATCAATTGATTTGCAGTGTCTTTCTTTTGGGACAGACAAATATCCCTGACTCCTTTTATCCTCACAGGCAGGTAGTCAATGGCTCTGTGGAAATTTCAGGATATCAGCAGTAACTTGCATTGGAAATCAGCTGCTCCTGCTGACACTGGTGAGAACACAACTCACACTCCTGGGAAAGAGCCAAACTGTTTGTGTGCTGCTGCAGCACTTTTTCCAAAAGAACCAAGAACTATCTTTAAAGAAATCGTGACTTGGGAAGACATAATGCACTCCAACTATGTTCCACTTCTAACTGTATTCTAATTGCAATCTAATTTTCTGTAAAAAAAAAATACTAATAAAGAGAGAGAAAAAAGGACATTTATCTTGATGCTGTCTGGATGTTCTAAAAAGATATCTACAGACTGGTAGAGTATATCAGAATGGTAAAAAGCTCTTTTCTTTTGGCTAGTGCATATTCCTTCTGTTCCTCCTTAATATGCAATTAAACCCCAACAACAGAGGTTGCGAATGAATTAAGAAATTGAATTGGCATAACTGCCACCAGGTTTTTGAGGGAAAAAACCCCAAAGCCCTAACCCAACCAACCAGTTAGGAAAGATTGTTTCTCTTGGCTCTGTGTCTTGCATTTGGATTACTTCACGTCCATTAGGACACTAGCTTTAACCAAAACTTTTCCCATGGTGTGGGTGGTTAAAAGCTGGTAATGAGAAATCACTGGTGGCTAATAATACAGCTTTATTTTTGCTGCTACTCCTCTGAGGAGGAAGATGTGGACCATTTTGGGTTTCTATACTCTTCCTAACTGCCGTTGCACCCAGAGCTCCTGGGACTCTGTACCTGTGCACTATCCCTTCACCAAATCTGAATCTGCTGGCCAGTGTAAGTGGAAGTCACAAGGGGGAATAAATAGAAATATTCAGGCACACAGCATGTGATTATATAATCCTCTTTTTCACAAGGAGCATGTCTAAAAATATCTCAAAAATCAGGATACAAATTAACAGAAGGATGCAACTTAAAAGTGAAGCTAGAAGACTTCCATCACCTCTCCAATTTCTGCCTTTGAGGTGTTTAAATTGGTTTTTAGTCTTAATTACACCAAAAAAAGGGCTAGTGCCAAGAAAATTTTTGGAAGGAGATTAAACAGGAGAAAACAGACTGGATGTGATAACAGGTAAAAATGAGAAAAAGGTAAACTTAAAAAAGGAAATTTCTCCCGTTTGTGGGGAAAACCTCTAATGTTTCCAGGCTGTCCTAAATCCTCCGGTGTCTCCTGCCCGCATCCTGTAACAACTTCAATGACTCATGCTCTCCCCTTCATCCTGTTTGTAATCCTAGGGCTGTAGTTCACTTTTAAACATTTCAGTAATCCCCACCCCTTCTGTCAGAGATGTGACTTCCCAAATTTTGCTTAAAGAAACACTAGATTACCCTTCTCAGTGCGGCTCTTACCTTGCCCCCTGTGCCCCCACCCAGCCACCATCCCCACTGCACGGCCCCCGCCACCGTCCACAGACAGAATAGAAACAGACGCTGCAGCACTGCCCGACACTCGACACTCAGCATCTGTTCCTCAGGTTCTTTGGTAGCAGAGGAAGACTGAGAAGCTACAGAACGTTTAGCACCTTCCCTGTCACCTTTCAAATTATAATAAGCAGCACCTCTACAGAGAACAAGTGGTTGACTACTTCACCTAAAGCATTCATATCTGGCACAAGCCTCTGGATATCTGGTATGGGGTGGGTTTATTTTTAAACCTTATTCTGATGAAAAAGCTCATGGTATCTCCAAAATCAGGTGCTTCCTACATAACTTGTTTCTAAAACTGAACAGTACTTCAATACTGCCTGAAAAAAAATTCTTCTTGTGATGCAATCAGGAACTGTATGGGCTCGCAGGCTGCCCATGAACCAGCTATACCAGCAAGCACAAGACTGAAAAATGACAGCAGAAAGCTTTATTAAAAAAGGTAGGAAAAAACACCTCAGGCTATTTCTGAAGTGCAGAATCCCAAGGCGCTCCCCAGCTCTCAGTGAGGATGAGTCCTGAATGCACACACTTCTCTCCATCACCATTGGGAGGAAAGATCCAGTTAATGTTAGTTTCACAATTAGAAAACCGTTCACTAGGGCATGTGGACAGGAAGCAGTATGCCTCACAGACCTGTCTGTCTGGTACTTAGCCTAAGAAAGCACACTGGGGCATGACTTTCCCTTCCACGGCTGTCCTGAGGCAGCGGGAATACACAGGTGAAGCCATTTTTACCTGGAAAGGAAAGCACAGTCCTTTCCAAACAAAGCAAAAAAGATGAAGACAGATAATGTGATATGCCCAGAAGATTTTCCCCTCCAGCTGACAGTTGGGATGAAATAAATATCCAGTCACTCTCCCAGCAGTCATGCTCAAACATGACTTTAATCTCTCTCCTTTCCGCGGCTTACACAAGCAAAATAAGTCATTGCCCTGAGAAAAAAGGTTTAAGGACATGGAGTGACATCTCCTAATCTCAGCCACAAATTTTACCTTCCTCTCAGCACTAGCACAACTAAAATAGACTGAGTAAAGGTGTACGATTAGCGCAGTCTCACAGACCTTCCCTCACTACGGCACTATTGTGGTCTCCGGCATATTTGTACACAGCCCCTTATATACCCTGCCATGACCACAGCTCTGAGGGGACTGGACACAAGCAGGGTGGGATTGATGAAAACTAAAAACCTCCACCCTTTGAAACAGCACTGCCAACGTGTGCCATCTGTCCCCTCCCGCAGGACCGAAGCAAGTCACGCTGCGAGCCTCAAGCAGAATTAACTCCTCTGTCGCAGACGAGACTCTTCGCCCAGCCTTTGCTGGGGTCATTTCCATGGCTTGGCAACCCCTCTCCAAGAGTGTCCGTCCAGACCCTTGCCCGCCCTCAGCCCCTGTGTCTGCCAAGGAGAGTGGCATTGCATCTCTCTCTGTAGCCTTGCCATCATCTCCCGGTTTCTGGCTGCCCGCGGGCTGCCAGCTCACGACTTAATTCTGCCGGGAGCCCATCACCCAGCCTTCACTCCCCTTCTCGCCTGCCTCCCAGCTGCCTTTGGCCACGATTTTAACTTTACCTGCAGCCTTTTCTGACGCAACTTTACGCACCGAAGGAGGCGGCAATGCGAAAAACCGGCACCGGGCGAGGAAAGGCAGGAATAGACCCAATACCCAAGAGAGGAACAGAAGGAGGGGAAGACCCCACGGCGCCCCTCGCCGTCCCCCGGCTCGCTTTACCATAGCATCGTAGCGCAGGAGGTTCATGAAGTGGACCGCCTCCCGGCCCTTGAAGCGGGAGAACCACACGGTGCCCTGGTACTGGTCCCCGGCGTCCAGCAGCAGCACATTTCGGTGCGCGGCCCGCTCCGCCGCCACCCGCGCCGCTCTCCGCGCCACGCCGCCGAAGCACCCCAGGG
>VXBB01024201.1:0-29113 GCA_013399915.1 Illadopsis cleaveri | reverse complement strand
GCCGCGCCTCGCCGCTGACTCGCTGTCCGCCCGTCCTCGGCGCTCTCCGGGCTCCAGGCAGCGTCCTGCGCCCGCGAACGTCCCAGTCCCCGCTGTGCCACCGATGTCCTTCACCCGAAGACAGCTGCTGTCGGGTTGGAGAAGGGCTTTCACCCGGCTGCTGGAGGTCAAACCGGATGAAAATCCAGCCAGCAGAGAAAGGACAAACTCCAAGGCTCACAGGAAGCCTTGGTGAATGTTTAGTACGCTGAAAGGCGTTTCCAAGCGTTCGCATGGAAGTGTTTGCCTCTCTCCTCCTCTTTCTCCAATGATGCTTAAAATAAAGATTGCTATTTCAGCCATAAAAAGAGTTACACTACTTTAAGAGTTGATTTAATTATAGCTCTAGTGGATTTAGTGTAGATTCATGAATTGCTTTCAAGATTTTCCTTCCGTAGCTAAATGAAAAGCTCTTAGTTGTGGTTTGGCAAATGTACGGTGAGGGGAAAATCTGCCAATGCTTTAAACAAACAGCTTGTTAGGGGTACAGCATGGGGTGACCATCTCTTGGGTAAATCAGACTGACTGGGGATCCCACCTGCTCCTTTAATTCATGCACTCACAATACAAGTCCACATCTCTCACTATTAAATGACAAAATTATCTGGAGAAAGAAATGTTTCGAAGCTGTAGTGCTGTCACTTCCACACACTTCCTTGGAACTTCTGGACAATCACACATTGTAAGTGGTGACCGACAGGTCACTTTTTCCCTTAAGGACACGAGCTCCCCCACTGTGTAGAGAAGTGGTGGTTTCTTACCACATTACAGAAGCTGAACGGGCTGCTGTCTCCTTTCTGCTGGATGATGTCATGCCCCAGTTTCCTGGGTACCCGAGGTCCACAGAATGGAATCTGGACTCATTTTGTTTGTTTGTTTCCTCATATGGCTGGAAAGTGAATGAACCTGTATTTTCTTCCATGATGGCTATGCTCAGCTGTCCCCATTCATGACCTGAATTAAAACAGCTGTGTGGTATCTTGTTATTGCCTTGGTGACTGCACTGTCCACTACCCACCTCACCACAGAGCAATCCTTAATGGCATGAGCTGCATGCTAGCAAAATCTGGAGTTGTGCTTCCTCCTCTCCTTTTCACATCCTCTTTGGCTATGCATTCTTCCTCAGCTGGCCTCTGCTGGCAGTCTGGCTGGGATTCAGTTCAAAGCCAGGACACGTTTGAGTGTCCACAAAGAGGTGACCACATGTGCTCTAGTTCACCTGAACTTTCACTGTGGCCAATGGAAATCTGGTTGGGACAGTCATGGGCAGTCACAGAGGGATCAGGTCACACTAAAGTAGACCCACTAGCTGGGATTCATCACTCAAACAAAGGTGCTGGTTTTGCTTGGTGCTCTCCAGGTTTCCCTGCAGTAAGGAGGATCTTGTGCCATACCTGCAGCCTCATATGGCAGAGGTCTGGGTGTCTGGTGGGCTCTTTTTGGGCAACTCAGTGTCTCATGCCATGGCAAGCCTGAAGAATTGCTCTTTGGAGTGCATTCCCTGCAGTGACTAGATCTCTGGTAGGTTTGAATGGCTCACAGTATATTGAAAGTAAACACCTGTCCTGAGTTTAATCACATCCACTTCATCCTGATCCAGTGGGCTTGCTCTAATCTGCTAGACAAATAGCAACACCATCATTATCAAGTGTCTCAAATCTGCTAGGAAGTCAGCTGTGTGAGAAACAAAGATAACTCTGGCCAGTCGCTCTGCTTCTGGATATTTGTGTGCACCAACACCATTTATCTCGTTGGCATCTGTCTGGCCTTGTTTCCTCTCCTCATCAATCCCTGTCCACAGCCACATCATTTCTAAACAGATGCTGGTTCTGCCCACCACAGCTATGTGCAAACAAAGACACAGCAAAACTCCAAAGGAAGCAAAAAGGACTTGTATACACAATATTGTTTTTGGCCTGTGCAGCACAGCCCTACCCCAAATGCCACAGCATGCATGCTTTAGTCTGGTTGGGCAGAGTGCAGCAGAAACAGCCTGGGCTGTCCTGAATTGACCCTGCACCTCATGGAACAGGGTAGACAATGAAGCACTTGTGGGAGGTCACCCTGCCACTTGTGGCTGCTGGCCTTGGCTGTTCATGGTGACTCTCTTAGAAAGCTGCTCCTTCTGATGCTGTGAAGGTCTCATCTCATGTGACATCCATTTACGAGGTGATCAGAAGCATAAATAGGCATCCTTTTGCTGTGGGAAGGGCTCTTTGACAATGCTGGTTTTATCCTGGAAAATCGTTTCTTGGATATTAATTCAGGCAATAAGAGGAAAATATGTAGGACTAGCTTTATGCCAAGATGGCCCACTCCAGAATCATGTTGGGATGCCCAAAACAAGGGTATCTGAGCCAAGGGATGTGCTATTAAAATAAGATGTCACTGGATACCTAATCCATCTGCTCCTATCACTGCCTCTTCAGCCTATCACTGATGCTTTAGGAAAAGAATAACACTGTGAAAATGTACAGAAATTATCCTGGAACTGAAGTGAGGGAAGGCAAGAGAGCATCAGAGAGTGTCTGTCTAGCAAGTCTGTGAGAAAGGGAGAGAGCTAGAGAGAGAAAAAAGGGCTTAATGTGTAATGTAGTTGACTCCTTCCTTTCTTCCTTTCTGCTCCTCTGAAAGAAGTGATTAAGACTTGCTCCAGATGTCAGTGGCACATCCCATGACAGTGGAGACCAGTCTTCATATTCAGCACTAGCCGAATATATATATATATCTCATAAATACATAGAAGATATCTCAGAAGATATAATATATATCTCAGAAAAGCTCTTCTGAAGCTTCTTTAACCATCTCCAAACCTCTCACACAGGACTAGTTTTGACATGGGCAAGTGTTGCAAACCTTGGATGGTGACGTCCACAGCCAGCCAGCAGTACCTTGAGAGACCATGGGTATTACCTCTCCTTTGTTGTTTCCCTCTGTGAAGTAGGTTGCTCTGTAATATTCTTCTAGGTCACTCAGCAGAACTGTGTGGGAAACAAATTCTTGGTCTTACTCTGGAGGCCAGCATGGAACAAAGGCTAATTTATATATCCTGACTTCAGGGTTCAAATGCTGCTAGAAGAAATTTCTGGAGTGTCTGCACAGGACTTCCTGGTAAAAGGCTTGTTTTGTCACTGTATTCCTTCCTGGCATCTCTGTTGCAACGCCTAGCAGCTCACATCAGATATTACAAAATACTTGGTTTCCAAATGTTCTGGAATGGATCAAGACAGGGCCAGTCAGCTGCATTGGATGAGGAGCTCGGAGCAGTGAGGCCAAGAGAGTCCTCTCTTCAGGGACTGGCTCTGAGATGATTAAGAGCTGTCACAGGCCCTGCCAGCCAGCTGGGTAAATGTCCCACATAGGTGGAATTTCTCATGCTCTACCACAAAGATTCCAGGGTGGTCTGGCTCAGCAATCTACTAAGCTGCAAGGAATGGTGATTCACAGCATTTCTTTCCTTGGAGGTACTACAGGAGTAACCACACTTCTCTCTTCAGCCTTGACATAGGCTATCCTTCTAGCTGTGTGATGGAAGGAGTTTGAACTGAGTGAGGACCCAGAGCAATGAACTGTCTCAGCAGACTTCAGAAGGCTGTCAGGGACATAAAAAATGTCCTTAGCTTCTCATATAGCTCATCACCTCCAGCATGGCTTCATTTTGCCCTGGTTTATGTAATCTCTGAGACATGCTGTCATTGCTTTTCCAAGGCAGAACAAGAGTGTGCCCTCCTTGGGCACACTCTCATTCCTTTGGAAATGGGCTCGTAGGCATGTCTTATAAGACAAAACAATCCCCCACACTGTTCTTTCCCTCAGTAAATCCTTTGGACACCATTCTTACTTCCACCCTGGTGCAGTGGGGATCTTCATCAGCTGTCCCTCCCTTCTGTGTCTAAGAAGTATGAATTTTCATTGCAATGTTTAGTCCAAACAGACTTAGTCCCTTTTGATGCAGCTATATTTTTTACTTTTCTCGATACCACAGAATCACAGAATGGGGCAGGTTGGAAGGAACCACTTCCTCCTTGGGTCATTTGGTCCAACCTCCCTGCTCAAGCACAGGATTACATCCAGATGGTTCTCAAATATCTCCAGTGAGGGAGAAACCACACCCTCTCAGGGCAATCTGTTCCAGTGCTCAGTCACCTGTACAGTAAAGAAGTTCTTCCTCATATTCATGTAGAATTTCCTGTACATCAGCTTCTGCCAATATCATTAATTGTTCTTAGCCTTGTGGCATTAAGTGATGTAATATCTACTGCTTTATGTCCACTATAGTGATTTTAATTTAATAAAATGAGAAAGTACTTTGCTTTCCTTGAGGATAGTTCACTCCTCTGTGCATATAATTGGGGAGATAAGGAGATGGTCTACCTACCACCCCTAATTTTTTGGGGGAGCTCTATAATGAAATTTCTCAGGCATCATGGCTAGTCAGAAATGTTCAAAACAATTCCAGAAAAATGCCCCTTCCTTTCCACAGTAGAGTAGAGCTGAGTGGGAAGGTGGCAGTGACTCATAGTGTCCCTTCCAGTTGCTACAGGACAGTCACTACTTCTTCCCTGAGAATGGAACAGCAACCATGTGTGGTTGGTTGAACCCTGTGCCGCTACTGAAAGCAGATTTAACTTCCTCAGTCTCTGTTTTCATTCCTATAGCATCTTCATGTAATGGTTCACTGCAGAAATTTCACCAGTACTCTAGACCTCCTGGATGAAGTGCTAGATTCAGCCATGGATCTCTGACAAATACTGCTTCACTTCTACTTGACTGAAACCATTATGATACTGGAATTAGGAGTATTTATTACCTGTTCTATGGAAGTGCTTAGTTTCAAACTCAAGAGGTATCTCAGATGTTAGGTATTACACAGACAGCACATAAAAAAGAGCCCCTAGGCCAGAGTTTACAGTCCAGATTAAGAGTACATGGAGCAGGCTGTTAAGAAAAGAACTGTCTAGGGAAAAGTATCAGGTAGAAAAAAGAGGATCTGGAAAAGATAGTGTAGGAATCTAAAATAAAACAAATTTTGAGATCAAAGTTGGGTTTTGCTTATACCTTTATTGTTTGTTCAGAAAATAAAGTTTGGAAATTAAATTCACCAGATAGCTGTGTCTCTTCTCGACTGACCTGGTGTAGTTGTGTATTTTGCACATTCCATTAATAAAACATATTGGTTTTCACAAACAATGTGAAATATCATAATAATTTTTAAGCCATGAAGCAGAATACCTAATTCTTCAATAAATTTTCTCTGAGAAAGCAGCTAGCAGGTAGACACAGAGAGACTAGTGCCCTGCCTGTCATGGACGCCTACTTTGAAATAAAATCCCTACTGACTGGAGCCAGTCTAGATGACTAAAACTAGGTCAGATGAATCCCATGTTGGCCACACAATATTAATTTCACTTCACTCTGTATATGTTATGATTGGGTTTTAATTAGAAGATAATAAAATATGCCTTTCAGTTGCCCCTCTGATTCTTGTGCAAGATGGACTATGGAATCCTTCACTGCTGTACCCTCAGTGTTACTTAGGTAGATTAAAATGTTATTTAATTTCTAGATTGCTTCTCTGGAGTAATGTGGTGACATCATCATCACAATTTTATAAATCAGAGATTTATGCTGGACAGAAATTCAGATTAGAATTGTCACCTTCCCCAGCTTCAGTCTCCTAATACCTGGTTTTCCAGAATGCTCAGGTGGGTGTAGTCGTTGTCTCAAGCATGGTACTGCTTCAGTTGTAGCCTTTGGTAGTCCTACACACAGCACACCACTGATCCTCAAGTCAAGCACCCTATGACATGATCACCACTTAGAAAACAAAAGTAAGCAAAAAAAGCAGAAGAGAACAAAAACAACTAGCAAAGTTTCACTAAGTGAATTCCCAGCTATCATGGCAAAGCTAGGAAGGTGCTAAGGCACTGAAGTAAAGTGCTGTTATTCTGGGTTTGTCCAGTGACTCTAACCATGTCATCGTCCTTCTCCATAAACTTCTCTCCACATGTCTTATGTCCTTTGTATTTTTGCAACAAATGAGGTATAAAGGGAGGGAAGACACCCTCTTTCAGTGTACAAATCTGATCACCCCAAAACCAATTTTTTCCATACAGAAAATGAAACAGAATTCCAGTGAAAAAAGACACAGTTGGCCATGTACTTCAAGGACCCATCACGATGTCTTTTCACAGAGGATTGCATAAAATCCTCTGACTGTCTCATTGCCTGAGTTTTCCAGATTTGACTCTGCAAACTTAAGAAGACTTTAAAAATAATTTTGTCTGCAGCATCCTAGTTGTTTAAAAAAGAAAATGAGAACAAAAAATCATAAATTCTATCACATGGTAGCATCTTATTATCTCCATGATAGCACAGATGGCTTGGGACCTCTAAATCCACAGTATTGACCTCTTCCTTGTGATCTTTTTCAAAAGGAGAGACAGCAACAGCATGTTTTCATCCTTGATAGGACAATTTTATACTATGTCAGACATGGGGTTTCACAGAGACTTGCAGGAAGCAGAGTAGTGATACATGTACATCTCAAGGCCTCCGTAGAGAGATGGGCTTTACTGGTTAACAGAATATCCTTTCTGCTTATTCCTTCTCTCTTTGATCCCACCTGTCTCATGTCTTCCAGTATATTTTTCTATTTCCTGTCTCTGGCTCCAGGTACTAATTCCCTTCTCTTTACCTGTACTTCCTTTCATTTCATTCTCTGCTCTGTCAGTCCCATGAGTTCATTTATTTCCAATGTCCTGCCCTATCACCAGGCTACCAGTCAACTTATTAATTTTTTGGCTGACCCTTCACTCCTTCACATGTGTCTGGCCTGGATCTTCTTGGCTTCTACTTCCAATTCCAGTCCCAGATTCTTTTTCCTACTTTCCATCCCCAACACATTTATTGTACACAGTGAATAATTTAAGAGCATCTAAGTATTATTCAGAAGTCAAAAACTGAAAGGTGTAATTATTTTTCTGAGAGATTTATTTGCAACAGACCTACTATTTTACCTTCTATCGATAGGCAAGTGGTTCTCAGCCTTCATGCTCATGCACAGCTCATCCAGGGTGATGCTGCACTCTGCTGGAAGTGTCTAGTTCTGCTACCTGCACTTTTTAGTCTGCTCTCCCCTATTTTCCTGCAATTAGTTTGCACTTTTCAGTACATTTCTGCTTTGCAGCATTGATTTTCATGAAAGATGACTGACATTCCTCTTTCTAATTTGACTTCCATTACTCTCAAATTCTAAGTCATAAGAAAATCAGAAGAAGAAAAAAAGACCTCCGACCATCCAGGTGTTTCCTTTGTGTTTGCCAGTCCCCAGTTCTGCAAGTGCCATCTCCTGTGAGAATTCTCCACAGTCCAAGCATCAAACATCCCAACTGTGATAGGCTCCAGGCATCTTTCTGTAGTTCCTCTTCTTTAGAAGCACCGCTAAGGAAAAGTCTGCATGAAATTTGCAAACAATCAAGGACTCAACTGGTCTAATTAAAACAGAATGTACTAAGAATGTATAGGAAAACCAGAGTGGACTGAAAGGACTTGTCTGAGTGAGCAACTAACTCAGTTTACTCAGTAAATGTCAGGCTACAGAGGTACATCTTGGATTCATTACAAAGGAAGCAATATCTTACTTGTCCTGTGCTCCTATCCTCGGGCAGCTGTCAGCAAGACAATCTCTTCCTTCCTCTCCTTTCTGATCCTCTTGACTACAGTGTCTCAGAGACACAGCCTCCAGTGTCCGACATTTCTTGCCCCTATTGCTCCCACAAACACTGTTCCTTTATAGCCTGCCACCACTTTTGATGTTCCAGTTGTGACAGATTTCATTACCTTATAACATGGGCTGGTCACAGTTGTATTTCAACAATGAAATGTCTGCACCATCTGGGATAAGAGTCTCTCTTCTCTCTACAGTGGTTAACACCTTCTAACATGACCCTCATCCCTGCCCCCTCCAGCTAACTCTGGAGTTATATTTCCCAATTTCCTTTCTCAGAACTTGGCATTTCAAAAGCCTCTTTGATCTTGCCATCACCTCGGCATGCCTGAAGGGTAAAGATGTATAGACCATGGTTTGCATGTCAGTCTCCCCTCATTCAAGGTGTTGGACTGGCTAGGTCAATTTGTCCATAAAGCAACAAGACTGGTATTTTCATATCATTTTATTATTGATACTTCTCCATAACACTGATGAATTATTGACAAATTAAAGCGCATCCATCCCAGTGACTAGGGAATTCACTGCCTCTTAGTCCATAGAGTTCTGTTTCTGGACTGCTTTTAATTCTGCATTTCTCATATCTATTGTTTGATTCATGATTGCCCTGAATTGTCAGCAAATCAAAAGATTTCAGATCAGGGGAATGACAAGCAAAATGAAAAGTACAACACTGTACTTCTGACTCCTTATTTATGGCAGAGACAGGTATGCAGGATCTGAAAGATCTCACCTATAAAGAGTAAGTCCAGTCAAACTTTGGAGAATAAATGCAAACCATGTGTTCACACAGGAATGGTGTCATACTACTTAACTGATAATACCCCAATCACTTAAGAGTACAAATGGCAGTAATTTTGCTTCTTCAGTGCTATGCAACAACAAAAGGCAGTATTTCATTCTACAGAAACCCAGGACAACTTCAAACAATAAAATTTTCACTGAAGGACAACCTTAAAAATTTGCAACTCTCTTTCCTTGGCTCCAGCTCAGGTACTTTCCTTCTGACACTGTTCACAACATAAGCGCTTCACCGAGGACCATGAACACAGAAGGACCAAGTAGGCATCTTCTTTTACCATATAATTTTGCATACTCAAAAGCCACCTGCTGTTTCTGAGATATTCCCATACAGTTTATTTCCTCTTAGAAAAGTACAAGTATTTTACCTTAGCCCAATTTTTTACCACCCGTCTAATACTTTGAATACAGATTTTATTTGGTAGATGCTACTACCATAGCTAAACAGTAACAGCAGGTATTGCACACTGCTATGTCTAGATGCCAGAGACACTGGGATTTCAGAAGAGTACTGGGATTGCTTGGTATTTGTGATGCCAAATAGTGTTGGTGATATTATAATGATGCTTATTGTGATGATTATTATCCCACTAGACAATGCTTGCATTTGGAATGAAATGTCAAGCTAAAAGGATCAGTTCCTATTAATCTTAATTCAAAAGTGTTTTGAAGAGATGCTAAGAGCATAACCCATTTCACCTTTTAAATTGAAAATTTTTGGTTTTGTTTTTGTAATTTAGAAGGGCACATCCTTTTGAATTTTAGCTAATTTATTCTTAAATTGGTGGAAAAGTGTTAGGGTCAAAAACCCCCTTCTTTTCCATTTTTTAGTGGATCTGTTTTATTTTCTATTCATATTATTTGTTCATGAAAATATCTGAAGTGGTGCCTTTTGGCTAGTTTTAGAGCAAGACTTCCAGTTTTCTGCTACAAACCTTTCCTGCAGAGCTTTAGTGCCACTTGCCTGGGGTGTGTATATGCAAGTCACCCACCAAGCTCACAGATCACAGCAGGCCTGTAGGTGACAGCAACAGAATCACAGAATCAATGAGGTTGGAAAAGACTTTTGAGATCATCAAGTCCAACCTATGACTGAACACCACCTTGCCAACTACACTGTGGCACTAAGTGTCACATCTGGTCTTTCCTTTATCACCTACAGGGTTTGTGATTCCATCGCCTCACTGGGCAGCCTCTTACGAAGTCTAATGACTTTTTCTGTGAAGAATTCCTCCTAACGTCCAACCTAAACCTCCCCTTGTGCAGTTTTAGATTATGCCCTCTTGTCTTGCAGCTGGTTGCCTGGGAGAAGAGGCCAACTCCCATCTGTCTATACCCTCCTTTTAGACAGTTGTAGAGGATGATAAGGTCACCTCTGAGCCTCCTCTCCTCCCGGCTAAACATCCACAGCTCCCTCCGCCATTCCTCATAAGACTTGTGCTCCAGACCCTTCCCCAACTCCACATGGGAAAATGCAAGAAAGTACAAAATTAACGTGGAGGGGTGTTTAGGCAAGAAGGCTGCATCTGGGCTCGGATGGACTTGGATCAAGCTTCATGAGGAGCCAAGGATGCAGCACGGCCCCGAGGCTCAGCAGGGCACCTCAGCGTCTTCCAAAGGGCAGTGTGGGTGGCAGTGGTGATGTGTGGGAAAGGTTTATAGTGTGAAAATGAAAGTCCTGCTCTAAAACTAGCCAAAAGGCACTGCTTTAAACATTTTTATGAACCAGTAATCTGCATAGAAAATTAAATGGGCCCACTGAAAAGTGGAAAGGGTGTTTCAGTTAGACCTTAACACTCTCCCACCCATTCAGCATAAATTCGCTAAGATTCCAAGTGATTCCCCAGGCCGTTTTGCTGCCTTTTCTGAGGCAGCTCCGAGCTCTCCAGGACACTCCGGGGACCCGCTGCCCTGTGTTCCCGAGGCACCCGCAGTGACGCGAGCGATGCCGGGGATCGCTGCCGGGCCGGCCCTTCCTCGGCCGCCCTCCGTGCCCGCCCTGCGCGGCCATCCCTGCGGGGAGGGAGCGCTCCGGCCGGGAAAGGCCATGGCTCTGCCGGCTACGAGCTGCAGGGGCTCGGTCTTCCCCCCGCTGCCTCCTTCTCGCACCCCAGGGTGATCGCGGGCTGAAGCCTTGGGACGGGGTGACCGCCGGGAGCGATTGCGTGAAACTCTGTTAGACGACATGTGGCTAATTGGGGGCCGCGGGCAGCTGAGGGGACACAGCAGAGGGTTTCCCCTTCCCCGTCGCCTCCTTGAGGGGCCGGTGCCGGGACAGGAGCGGCCGGGGCAGAGCCACTCGCCCGCCTCGGGCCCGGTACGGTCCTGCCTCCTCCCGCTCTCTCCACGGAGCATCTCCTCCGAGGTGTAGAAACCCCTCAGGGACAAGGGCTTGAGCATTCTTCTTCAGACCGAGGCAGAACGAGTGGCAGGAGCCTCCTTTGCCTGCGAGGGAGAACCCTCGGGGGTCTGGAGGCCTCCCGGCGCCGTGCCCGCTCCTGCGGGGCTGGCCGGGCTACTGGGCTTCACACGGGAGCACCAGGGCTCCCCCAAACCCATGTGCCGAGGAGATGCCTCATACTCCATCCAGGGCAGGGTCTCAATCCCAGTCCGAGTCTCAGCTGGCTGCAATTCCATGTGGAAAAGGGACGCTACAATCATAGTATCCAAGTATTGACTATTTCAGAGTATTTACGGTTCTGTGGTATATGTAAAACTCGAGTGAAATCTGTCACAGAAAAAGTTTCTTCTGGTGTCTTTCATTCAAGAGAGAAACATTTTGCTGGTCTCTTTCATACTTCCCCCTGCTTTCCTCATCAGGGCGAAAATCTAAAGATGACATTTTGTTTAGATCTTAAAAATAACAATAAAATAAAGTAGCAGTGAGAGAGCAGAGCTTGTGTGTGTCTCTGCCAACAGCGTGCAACAGACCTGGGGCAGAATGGCTCCTGGCTTTGTACATCAGCAGCAGTGATGGAGACGTGGGGAAAATGCACACAGTTCCCTGTTCCCCAGCCACATTCCTTGATGCCACCCATTATCCTTTGCACATCTAAGGAGATGGGTTTTGCTCTGAAACTTGTAGGTGTCTGCATTTGTAACTTATTAAACAATGTGTAATTCTTAGTTTTTTGCTTTTTTAAGGGTCCTCAGGTGGTCAGTATTAGTATTAATTGCTGTTAACCCTAAGGTGCAGTTTATGAGTATCATAAGGGCTTGGATATTTCAAAGTTGCATTTATCTTTTCTTGGTGTATAATAGGGAAAGTGTGTGTTTGAGACTGGTTTGAGGGGATTTTGTTTCACCAAAGGTGTTAGCTCCAGTCCTGCTACTCCAGTGGAAGGGAGAGATGTTACCTGGTGCTGGGCACAGTCACCTTCACAAAAAACTCCAAGTCTGTGACTTTTCTCCAGCTCCCAAATCAATTTGGAAAGGGCAGCTGATATCAGAGGCGATAAAATTTAAAATTATAAGCAGCCTGAAGATGCTCAATACCTGACAACAGGTAAAGTAACAGATGAGGGAGAAAAAAATATTTCTTGTTTTTTCACAATTCTGTTGTGATTCTGTTGTGATTGTCTGTGATGTAAATGAGGAAAGTTTGCAGAGAGAGTTAACATATTTTATTAGGTTATAGAGCTTATAAAACTAGAAAATACATACAAGCTCTTGGGCTCTTACATGCACATAAGCACTTCTTAAGAGAGTTTACCTGTTTTCCCCAGTTATATCTCTTTTGATATTCAGCTGAATATCTGAATTTTCAGGTGTCTGGATTTGTCAGATCCTTTCAAGGCCTTTCTCAGAGCTTGATGCACAAATTTTGTAGTTTATGTCTTCAATTTCTTTCGCTTTATTTAATTTACAACTAGATGCATGCATATGCAGTGCCCTGATTTCTTCTCTAGTACCAATATAAATTATGGAAATGGATAGAGAAATATGAAAAAAAGTTATTTCCAAGAAAACAAAATTGGTTATTACAGTAGCTGAGCACACAGAGTACTGTAAATGTATAATTCAGGAAGTGAGAACATCTTGTGTTACACAGACGATTTAGGATGTGCCACGTTCCAGTCAGCTCGTACTTGCCAGTAATAGCTGCTGTCCATCAGAGGGCACTCCTGATCCTACAAAGAAATAATACTGTTCTCTAGAACAATAGTGAACAGCCAGACTTTCCTAATCTGGAAACATGCTTTACATGATTTATATCCCATTGGCATCTGGATTATGAGTCAACAGATGATAAAGTCAGATATTTATGACACCTCCATTTACCACCCTTTACAGCACAGTGCTAAATATCGTATAACCGAAGCACTTGATTTAAAAGTCACTTGCAGCATAGTAGTTCTAGTGATTTCTTCACAATTTAATATGGTGCTTAGCTCAGGCTGTGAGGGAAGTTTGCTAAAAGCAATGATTAACAATAGGGCCTGTGTTTCTTTAGCAATGTCCTTAGTGTCCATGTAAGAGTGTTAGTCTGGGTCAAGATACCGAGCCTGCTGTAGTGCAGTCTGTTCTTACTGACATTCACCTCGGAGCAGCTTGGCTGGTTGTGTGTGAGGGGAGTCAGACTGGTTAGGTGTGCGATTAGCAGAAAAGTTTGGTAAACTTTAATATTTCCTTTATTATGGTCTTATACCCTTGTGGATTTTGCTGTGTATGTCCTTTTGGGTGAGTGTCCTTTTTTTATCCTATGAGAAACATTCCTAAAGTATGCATTTATTATTATTTTTTTAATGCACTTCTATCCTCTCTTTGAAGGGGAGCACTTTTTTCTCCTTGCAAAGCAAAAACTTGAAAATAGTTTTTGTTTCTTGAAAACAATTTCAAGAATTTAGAACAAAATGTTCACAAAAACAACAAATCAACTACTAGAACTTTTCTTTTTCACTTTCCATTGAGAAAGGGGTTACCCGATGACACTAAGGCATAAAAAGAGGTGGGGGGGACCTGCTAAGCCATTTTTTTACCTCCAGCATCAGCCCCACAGGGTATATGAAGGTTTATTCCTTGAGAATATGCAGCTTTGTGCAATTGGTTATACATGGTCTCCTTTGTACCCATGTCCAGACTGCATGGAAGGATATGGCAGAGGGAAGAGCAGGCATTACTTACATGGCTGATCCACTGGTTTCAGCAGTGTTGAAATTTCTCCCTCCTGCTGTGATGGTACAAATTGAGCTGATATCTATCTTGACTCAAAATCCCAAATCCCATCCCAGATCAGTGTGTCTCCAGGAGAGTTCTGGAGAGAATTTGCTGGCCTTTGCCACTGCTGTTCTGGGAAATGATGCCTCAAGTTTTAGCTTTCATATTTTTTAGATTCTGTACTGCCTTAGTGTTTGACTCTGAACTTCATATAAAGGGTTAGCAAGTTCTCTTCACAGGGTAGTTAGACAAAGCAATCCTTTTCCAGCTTGAGAACCAAAGACACCACTGCAGATTTAGGCTCAAGAACTGTAAACAACAGCGAATTTAGGAGAGAGATCTGGGAGGATTTGACTTCATAACTTGAAGCTGTAATTGGACAATTAACCCCAATATGTAAACGGACCAAAACTTATAAAAGTGTGAAAACTCATGACCGGTCGTCCATCTTGCATCTACCTTGAGTCCACCTTGGGTCCATCTTGGGCAGAGCCCCAGCCAGGCTCTTGTACTCCCCAAGGTGTATCCTTTGAAGGCCTTTTAATAAATACCTACTTTATTCCTTTAACTCTGTCTAGCCTCTGTTCCAGGTCAGCCTCTCTAGACATCAGTGTCAGTTGATGGCTGGAAAGCAAGTGTATGTAGGCATCTTCAGAGGTGGTTTTCAAGTTTCCTGGAGTGCAAAAGGGAAAGATTTCTCCTTCATATTGTCATAATAGGCTTATTGCTTCTCTAGAACTAATTTGCATGCTAAGGCATTGGGAAAATAACATGACAGAGGTCTGATTAATTATTACTGTGTCTCATATAGATGGCAGAAATACCCAGTATGAGAGTAGAGTTTGCTTTTTATGACTAAAATGATCTTGTTTCCTGTATGTAACTTGCTGTTGAGTTCTGGGGTTTTAGGGAGTGTTGCTGTTTATTCAGCTCTGTTTCTGTTTACGGTGTAGATTCAGAAATACTTTTAACTGAGCAAATTCATCCAGAGCTTTTTTGTGGCATATTAAAATGTCTTTACTGATAGCAAAGAATATGAAAACAAAGTGTGGGTTGGGAGTGCATGCCAAAAGTATATTTCTCTTCAACCGGTCAAATATTTCCAAGCTGGGAACAAGAAACATTTTTAATGGCCTGGCACACTCACAGGGAACCGCCTGAGGAGCGTGTGTGTGTGTGTGTGTGTGTGTGTGTGTGTGTGTGTGTGTGTATACACTAATCTCCAAAGTTGACTGGAAGCTTGTCGGAATGGATAGCCCCTGGGCTGGGTGGGATTTGGCCTGGATGAAGCATAGCATGATGGCTAAGGTGAGGAGAGCTAAGCAATTGTCACCTGCTGGTGGGATACTTGGACTCTTTGCTTCAGGCCGTGGTCAGATAACCTAAATCCCACGTCATCCCCTCTTCCTAGGCTGTGGGGAGAGCCAGGCAGCTTTGATGGCTTCTGGAAAGCAGCCCAGAGACCATAAACAACGCACTGAGTAGGGAGATACCTAAAGGAACAGGGAAGTGGAGTTAGCCTTGTTCAGTAGTAAACATGGACAGAATGTCCTGGCATGCTGAAAACAGATTTGGGTGGAATCACAGCTATTAGAATGTGGGTCTTCTGTTCAGCAGTTGTTTCTCCCACCTTAAGGAGGGAAGTACACAGCTGAACTGTTGAAGAAGAGGTCAAAGTCAGTCACACTGCTCATGAAACAGGTAGTATCCATTATAATCCATGCAGTCAGGGGCCAAGAACTGATGTAGACCATAAATTCTGTGTGATTAGCAAAACACAGACCTCTATTTTGACATAAATCCCAAACTTCACTTAGAAGGACAGTACAACAGATTTTCTGTGGTTCAGACTTGCAGATTACTACCTATTAGCTTTTGACTTTTTCATCCATGGGAAATCATGACAGAGAACTCTTGTAATTACTTGGCTATAAAATTACTTTAAACAGTCTGTTGTTGCTGTCTATTTTGAAAGTATTTCTCTTATCAGTGTCTCCTTTTTCTCCATATTTTCCTCACACTTTCACAAGATTTATTAAATGCTTGTCTGCTGGAAAGAGTTGTGCAGGGGATTTCTGCTCCTCTTAAATCAAGGACAGCAGTCATAGACAGCATCTGATGGTAGAACTGTTTTTTATATTTCCTTGAAATGACCCATTCGTGGAGAAAAATGATCCAGGAATAATGACATTGTTTGAAATTCAGAGGTAAAGTCCACCTGGAAATGACCTCCTAGAGATTTAGGTGCAGTGATAGCAGCCATTNTGGGTTGGACTCGATGATCTTGAAGGTCTCTTCCAACCTAGAAATTCTGTGATTCTGTGATTCTGTGTGATTCTTAAATCAAGGACAGCAGTCATAGACAGCATCTGATGGTAGAACTGTTTTTTATATTTCCTTGAAATGACCCATTCGTGGAGAAAAATGATCCAGGAATAATGACATTGTTTGAAATTCAGAGGTAAAGTCCACCTGGAAATGACCTCCTAGAGATTTAGGTGCAGTGATAGCAGCCATTGCAGGCCTCATTATTTGCCACCCTGTGCTGTTGCCAGAGCAGAGTTAACAGAAGAGGGCTGTTGGGTCTCAACATTTCCTGCCACCTCTGAGCTAGGGGTGGTCACCTCTGGAACTGGGAAAAGGCAGAGCCTGGGGCACCGGTGTCTTAGACTGTCTCAGATGGGCCTGTCAAAGGCTGCACCATAAATCCCAAGTAGAATAAAGGGGTTGTTCAGTGACAATCTTCCAAGCAACCCTGAAGAAGCTGAGCTCATCTGTGGAGGTGTTCCAACACTCATCCTATTTGTCTTAACTACAGAAGCGACCTGTGAGGTTGGCTGCAACATTGGGAGTATAGAGATGCTGGAGAGGGACAAGTGCAGGGCTACCAAGGTGGCCAGAAGCCTGGAGGATGTGTTTTACAGAAAGGTGAAGGATGCTGTGCTTGTAGAGCCTGATGAGGAAGCAGCTGTGGGCATTCTGGAACTGCTCGAAGGCCAGTGATGGAGATGATGAAGATAAACCCTTCTCCATAGCTTCAAGTGGCCAGAAAGGGACCACAACGTCAAATTGTGACTGAAAGTTAGAAGGGAAGCTGGGAATAATCTTTTTGCTCTGGGTGATTGGAGCAGGGTACCCAGAGATAAAGCAGAATATCTACCCCTAAAGGTTTTTGGGACTTGGAAAACCACGGACAGCTTTGTCTGGTGCTGGTGATAGTCCTGCAGACAGGCAGCTGAATTAGATGACCTCTGGAAGGCCCCTCCAACATCAGCATTTTGGTGATTGTGTGAAAAATGTATTTTTTTTTTCACAAAATCACAGAATCAATTAAGTTGGAAAAGACCTCTGATTAGGTTGGAAAAGACCTCTGAGATCACTTAGTCCAGTATTTGGCCAAATACCCCCATGTCAACTAGACCATGGAGCTAAGTGCCTCGTCCAGCCTTTTTTTAGACACCACCTCCCTGGGCAGCCTGTTCCAATGCTTGACAATCCTTTCTGTGAAAAAATTCCTCCTGTCCAACCTTTTTGCTGAAGGCTGACTTTAAAAAAACATATTTGCATGTTGCAACATATTGCAACTCCGAAGAGGGGATTTTTTAATAAAATTGATACTCAGAAGTGTTCACAGAAAACTTACACCACCACTTCTCAGTGTTTTAAACAATGCCAGCATAGCTGTAGGCTTTGATTAAAATGATCTTCATTTTGAATAATCTTAAAAAATGAAGTTCTGTCACTTAATTCACACAAAATAAAGAACTTTCCTTTACTATTCTTTCATGGCACTGAATAAGCACTGTAGTTGATTAGGTATTTCTCCCTATCCAGTATGTATGAATAGCTGCTGCACATGCATGTGTGTGCACATATAGGATATCTCTAGAAAGGATAAATGCAAACATTTTTTCACTCAGCAGACTGCTAGCTCTCAGTTGTCACCTCATAACTATAAATAATAGCTTTGGAGTTAGGTATATTTCAGACAGAGGCACAGAAAGAGCAAGCAAATAGAGTTATTTTTTTTCTCTGTCATTGGCACACCATTGTTCCGCTGTGGTCAGTGGTAGGATGTACAAACAGTATTTCAGATTCCATAGAAACCTGTTTCCTATTTATACTAGGCTAGCATCATGTGTTACTCGACCGAACGGAGGGATGGGAATGATAACCAACAGCTTTCTTGGGCAAGAAGGAAGAGGTGCTCTTCTCTAGTTAATAAAGAGGCAGAAACTTGAAACAAAATTGGACTAAGATATATGCTTTTAGAACTTGAATTTGCCTACATCAGCTAAGTTTTGTCATAGCAGAAGTGCAAAGAGGAATGTGGGAATGCTTTCACCAGGTTGTCTTTGGAAAAACAAAGCAAAAAAGTAATCAAATGTTAAACAGAAATTGAACATTAGCCACTTTTGTGAGTCTTTAAACATTAACATCTATGGAAGGCATACTATATTGCTGTGGCTGTTCCTTAGTGCTTTTGCAGGAAATGCCAAACCATAATGCTCTCCAGCTAGACATGAGTCCTCTGACAGAAGGAAAACACATATGCAAATAATAGATTTTCTTCATAAATTTTATTGAAGTTATCATTGTTCGTTTGTTTGTTTGAGTCAACTTTTTGCTATAATCATTTCTGTGTCATCACTAGAGAAAAGCAATGCAATGCTTGCACACAGCCATACTCTGGCAGTGTCCTACTACTCAAATGCACCCCAGTTTGCTACTTTTGCATTAATGATGTTTTAAAATGGGCCATCATTTACAGAATCCATCTAAAGTAGTTCTCAACTGGCCCTGCAGTGCATCTTTATTACCATTTCCTCTGCCGCATATTTGTCCTTGGAGAGTTACAAAATGCAAAGACCAAGTGGTTGTTCAGGTTCACTGAAATGCACAGGAAGGATTTTCACTGATATTTTCAAATTCTGTACTAACTTACTGGAAAAAATATTTAATATCATTAGTAACCTCACCATATAATTCCCCGTGCTGCTTTTTGATATATTTTCATGCAGTTTTAAAGAAGGACAAGCCATACTTGAGTCTGACATAATTTACCTAAAAATTTTGGAGATTTTGTTCATAATATTAACCTGCCATCTGAGATTCAGAGAATAATTGTTGTGAATTTCTAAATTTGTATCATGGCAGATTAATACTTTGCAGTTTGCCTACATGAAGTTGAATTGCCAAAGAAAGTGACTATTCTGTTGATACAGTGATGTCCAGTCGGCTCTGTGGTTGGTAAGTGGAATAATCAGTCACAGGAAGTCATAAGGAAATACAGATCCATTGGTTGCACAAAAATTAAGAGCACCATGTGCTCTTTCAAAATAAATGACTCGAAGTTAGTTTTCAGTTAAGATTCAGTTTTATCTTTAAACACATTCTTGTGGAAGTCTTCTTACATCAGTATTGGAAAAAGACCTGCTCAAAAGTCACATTTCTGCTTATTTTATACTTTCACTGTTATTATGAGAATTCTTTGGACACATTGCAGTGGAAATTGCTGGTGTTTTATAAATGTATCTGTACTTTCCTATTTATTTCGGTACCAAAGGGCCAATGGCAGTTATGTACAGTAATGCAAGTTCTTAACGCTTAAGTCTGGTCCTGCGTGTATAATAAATGAGATCTACTCTGAAGAATTTGGAAAGCCAGGAGGTTGCAGGGTTAGCCTGCTATGGAATACCAGGGGACTGAGGCCCTGATCCCCAGTCCATTCTTATTTGTAAAAGCACTTCAGCACATATGTATCTCTAGGCATGTGTTTAAGACCCATTGACATCAATGAGACTTTAGCTGATGCTTAACCTCTGAGCATATGCTTAAGTTTCCTGCCGAATAAGGAGGGCCTTGAGCATATGCTTAAAAATACCCTGCTGAATTGCTGATCTCCCTCAGGCCTCTAGCCTGCCCCAAGTACAAACCTTTCCTTGCTCCACTAGGTCACTTGTTTTGGCTTGGACTTCAGATTTTTTCTTTTTTAGCATTTCCTTTTCACTCAGCTGGCCAGATCTATTTTCTACAACCCCCATTATCACACACACATGGTGTTCATTATCACTCCACATTGCTCCACATTACAAAGTCAAGTACCCAGTTGGTTAATTTAATGCTTTCAGTGAAAGTGCTATCTATTTATAGTTTTCTGCAAATTTAAAATCGTATATGGAAAAAGCTGTTGTCAGTTAAACAAACATGTTGTTTATATTCAGGTGCTGCTGGGATACAAACCTTTCACTATAATCTTTTCACACTCTCACTGCATTAGGTGGGATATTTTAAAGTTTCCAAAAATCCATTGTAGCTCTCTCAGGCTTTTGGATAAATTGTAATTACTCTTGGCCACAGTATTTAGTGCAGAAGATTTTCTTACCAAAAATACTGTATTGTTAATGCTGACTTTTTATGGTGTTACTTTATTTCTACTGGAAATTTTCAATTTCCCACAGCAAACACATCCAAAATTTTTTTTCATACTAAATCATGTTTCATAAAGAAATATTTCTGAATCATTTTAATTCGTACTGTTAGGACTTTTTGGCAAAAGCCCTTGATATTTTGAATCAAAGTGAAACTAAAACACTCCTTTATAATTCTCAAGAATTTCCCATGATGAAAACCTGCAACTTCAAAGGAAAAAGTTCATATAAAGATTTCTTTTTTCACTTCCCATTGAAATAAAATGTTAACCATTCCTTTTACTTACTGTTAACAATGCAAAATTTACCTGGTGTCTTTTACTACTACCAAGAGAAGCTTGTGAAAAAATAACCTAAATATGGGCTGATTATTTCGAATTTTATGCAGTGGCCATTGTGTTCGAGGAACAACTGTGCTGATCCAAGTCATGAATGTGAAACCCCACAAAATTTGCGGGTCTCAGCGTAAGTGTTTCTTAGGTCTAGTAAAGGCTCTGAATGTGCCTGAAACTCATGATTTTCTGTTAGAACATAGGAGAATCTCAGCACACACCTTGGTGCACATGAAAAGATAAAACCCATCCCAATTCTAACAGTTGTCTTTGGAAATGAAAATGATTATTTACTTAAGTGTTGTTTTCATTATCTGATGTCCGCTTTCAGATGTTTGCCATTGAACATTCATGACTACAATGGTTTTCACTGCACATACTGATTGAATACATTTCTTGGATGAATCCAGAAAACCACCAATCAACGAACTGAAACTCGAGCTCCTACTCCACTTGTCAAGAGATTCTGGATCCTCACGTTACATCAAAAAATAACAAACTGCTAAGACCATTTCATGCTTTGTTGGCTTCAAATAAACCATAAGTACCCTGAAAAATGTTTCCTCCAACTTCCATCTGCATCTGAATTTGGTAAAGTTCAGATGTTTGGCACAATTTGCCCCCGGCTTCAGTCACTTCAACTTACTGGTAGGGCAGTGGATTTTCTTTTCCTTGCGAGTAAGGAAGACTCTTTTTTTTTTTTTTTTTTCATTGTAGCAGCATGGTTCAGGCATAAGGGGACATTTGTATCTTGCTCCCCACACAGGCCCACATCATTACAAGGTGTTGTCCCTGGCTAATGGAGTCCAAAGCCTCCATGCAGTGAGGGAATTTGCAGTATTGCTGCAGGCACATGGGTCCCATGCAAGTGCCAGGAACTGTCATGATCAGAGTGGGTATCTTCCAGGACAGATGGAATCCAACACATATTTTATGAGATTTGAGGACAGACTGGGTTCTTAATTCAATGAAAAAATCTTTCTGCTGCCTTTTTTTTTTCCTTCTTTTCGTTCCTTTCTTTTGCTGACTCAGCATATTGTTTGCAGCTGGGCTGGAGTGGGAATGCCTGTGTAGAAGAGTTATATGACTTTCTGGAAAAACTAACTAGTATGGAACTAATTGCAGCCCACCCAAACCTAGCAGGAGGCTGGGTTTTCCTTTCAATTAAAAGCATTCTGCTAGAAGGCAGCACACAAGAACTGATGTGTGTGTTCTGATGAACGCTTAATAACAGCTTTCATGGGCTTTGGAAAAAAAAAAAAAAAAGGTCTTCAGCAGTGAGGGCAAATAGGCCATGGAGTTTAAAGAGAAGTATTAACTAGGGGGTCCAGTTCCAAACTGGAAGCTAGGAATAACTTTCTTGAAAAGAATCTCATCTACTAAATAGAACTGAAAGGAAAAATTTAAAAGGTCATTATTAATTGGACTGTTCTCATTTATTAGAACTTCTGTAGCAAGCTGGCACTGCTGATCTTCTCAATTCCTCTTGTTAGCTAAATCTCTGATTCCTGCACCTCTCTTGCTTATTTGGAGTCAGGTAAAAGACATCAACTCCGTTCTGGTTGTAAGACAGATGGAGTTCGGAGAGCAATTATCTCTTAAGACACAGGGAGCTATGATTTAGGATAGGAATTTTACTGAGGAAAGCTCAGGAACAGCTTGGCTCAGTTAGCAATTGTGTTTGTGCTCTTATTACTCAAATTACTGACAAAACCAACTCATCCCCAAAAGGCTAAAGGATTTGGATTAAACATAGTGGAGGGGAACTCTTCAAAGCATGCTGTCTTGTCTTCCAGATGGTAAAAATGAGGTTTGAAGCTGCCTGCTGTACAAAAGAAATTTTGAGCAGGGAAGACAGGAATGGAAATGAAGCTGTGGAACAGCAGGGGGAGGTGAGCTGATCTCTAGATAGGCTAGAAATGGTGATGACTGAATGATTTACTCTCATGAAGTGGGAAAGGGATCTTTCACAAAGGGCTGGTAGAGAGGGAGAGGTAAGAAAGGCCGAGGGAGTCTGTGTGGAGCTTCTGATGGAAAAGAGCTTGAGGAATGCCCATGGTTCTGTGAGGCACTGGTGAGGAGGAGCACGTGAAATGTACTGGGCAGACTGAAAACCGATGTACAAGAAGCCCCCATGTCAGGGGGCTGTAGGAGTCTGCAAGCAGGGAAAGGACAGCTGGAGCCTGGTGGGTTAGAGGGGAGGACCACAGCACGATTGCTGCTCTGGCACAGCTGTGGACTGGGGGAACCAGGAGACCTACTGGAATTTTTGTGGTCCCACTGAAAGCTGGGCTACTCTACCACCATACACAGCCATTCTCACCCTCCTCATTATTTGGGGTGTTGTATGGAGAACCTTTCCTCCTCCTCTCTTAGAAATGTAACCAGTATTTTAAAAAATACTTTTTCATGCTTTTTAAGTGAAAGGGTCCTGCTGTCTGCTGAGAACCTCTGTCTGTCTTTGAAAAGTAGTGCTTGAATAAGGATTATTTTCCATCCAGTAATAACGGAGAAAGATGTAATCTTAGTATTGTGGTGCAAGTTGCAAAAATAATTTCTGCTTGCTTGGTAACTTCATCCTTTGAAGTATCCAGATTCTCTCAGGGGTGTATGTGACCTCACCTTCTAGTTACCAAACTTTTCCAAATGTCGGATTACACTCAACACCAGATTAGGAATGTGCTTGACATTTCTTTATAAGGTGCAGGAAAATATCTGGGTGGAGATGAAAGCAGATACAAGTGTAACTGGGATACTGGAATAAATTATATATTGCTACTATTACACTTCTCTTCCTGTGTTTCAGCCTACCTTTGTGCTAGATCTTTGGCTAACATTCAGTTGTCTGCAAACTTGCTGAGGATTCGTAAGAAATTTGTTCATTATTAATCTGAATCACCTGAGAAAAGGGACAGCAACACTTTACTCTTTAGCATTCATATTCAGGAAAGCTGACAGTCTATTTTTACACCCTTGACTATTTACGTATACCTCTTAAATTACAGGTGGTGTTCCTGGTGCCGTACAGCTGCCAGTTTGATGACTATGGACTACTGGAAATGCCAGCAGAGTGTTTGAATCTGCTGCTATTTGTATCCAATATTTATGTGTGGAAAACTGTAAAGCAGTGGCTGAAAATGCTTCAAAGAATTTTTGTTTTAAAATAATAAATATGATGAATACTTTTCAGAAGAGCCAATGACCAACCATGCATCTCACCAGGACCTATCTTCTGTCCTTCACCAATAAACCTTTTTAAAACCTCAGGACAAAACTTCACCATTTGGAATAGAAAAGAAACAGAAGTTTGCTGGAAGGTATGCTGGGCTACTCTATAGGAGTGCTGAGCTCTGGTTATGACATGAATAATAGAGGCATCATCAAGATAATAGTCTCCAGGCATTCAATATTTCTTATTCATTCGTATTCAATAGCATTCTTATGGTGCATTCAGTATTCAGTTGGCATGGCTTATGTTAATACATTATGGCTTTTTCTTAGGCAGCATAGGTCTTAATATTTATCATAACCTTGGTTAAATGAGTTCAATTCAATGAGGTGAAAAATAAACCAAGTGTGTCTGTTGAATGATATTTGCTGGTTTGTTTACTTTTCTTAGTAAGATTTTTACCTGTTTACTGCTTGCTCTTTTTTCCTGAACAGTCTCCCTTTTCCAGATGGGCGTGTGGCTAAAGGGTCCATTTAATTAATCTCTTGCATCTTGACCTCTTCCTTGTCTGAGCCTTAGTTTTGGTACTTACAGAAATGACCATTGTCTGTACCTTCTCACC
The DNA here is from genome assembly GCA_013399915.1 of Illadopsis cleaveri. NCBI lineage: Eukaryota > Metazoa > Chordata > Aves > Passeriformes > Timaliidae > Illadopsis > Illadopsis cleaveri. The sequence goes on along the minus strand of VXBB01024201.1, from coordinate 4,833 downwards.
AAGTGCTACTCTGGTTTTCTCTCTTAGCAAGTTCTTTCTCTCTGGCCACTGTCTGGTTACTTTAGCAAATTATCACTTGTGTCTCTCTTTTTGTTTTTTACAGAAAGCAATGCATGTGTTTTCTCTGCTATTTTCAGGCTTTTTTTCTCTTATGAACTAGCAGGAATGTCTGATTGTCAACAGATGATGTGGTTTTACCTTTTCATAGTATCTAATTCAGATTCAATGATCTTCTGTGAATGAGTTTGTAGCTGCCCATTCACTCTACTCCCTTCACAGTTCTTGAATAGCTGAGTTCCTCTGCCAAGCCTCAAGTCTCTCCTGCCAACAACACTTCAGCCCAGTGCTTTGGCTTCATACTGCTCAGAATCTCCCAAGGAAGAAGCTGTGACCTATGGACCTTCCTGACAGTGTAAACATCATTTTTGCTTCCTTCCAAACCATTAGATTGGACATCAGGATGAGTTTCTTTGTGGGAAGCATCATGCCCAATTCATTGGCTGCCCAGGGGAATGGTGGAGTCACCATCCCTGGATGCTCAAGAAACAACTGAACATGCCACTTAATGCTGTGATTTAGTTGACAACATGGTGTTCAGCCAAAGGGTGGACTTGATGATCTTGGAGGTCTTTTCCAACCCTAATGATTTTGTGGTTCTATTGTTACAGCCCCCAGTAGTTATCCACAGCCCTTCTTACCCTGCAGCTGGCTAGTGGGAATGTAAGGGTAGATTAGATGGGTTCAGTGCTGAGGCTTTACTGCCTGTGCCAGTACCAGGCTGTGGCCTTGTCTTACCATATCATCTGCTGTCACTCGCCCCGGGACTCCCAGTATGGTAGCTTATAAGACAGAAGCAAGTGATAAAGAGGATCTGCAGCTGAATAACACTGGGGTTAGCAGACCATAATGTTGACGGCTGATCAGTACTTGAGATTTAAGTCTTTACTCTTCTAATCGTTTTGAAACCTGCATGTGTCTGAATTACCTTGTACAATGCTTTATCTGCTGAAGCTTTAGATATAATCTTGATTTCTGAATTGACGGTTGTTTGAACAAGGGATCTCCAAGTGTTTCCTGAAAAGTAAAAGCAATTCATAAAATGACCAGATGGCCACAATGTTTTTTTGCCTTGTTCCTAGAAGGAGCACGGTGTGGGGGTTGCGTGTGTGCATCTGAGATTCAGGCAGTGCCTGTGGTCTCGCCCTGAATGATCAGTGTCACTTGTCAGGGCCCATACAATGCAAACTGAAGCATCTGCACAGGATAGGACTGGGTAAAGCACTCTGCAGCCAGCCTGTCCTGAGGAAAGTGGATGGCTCAAGGATATGCTCTGTGGTCACTGAACCTGCACATAACCTGTACAGTGGAGGTTGACCCCTGTCCCTGGCAGAAACCTGAGAGTGACTGTGAGCCTGTTGTTGCTGTTGACCTCTGTCTGTCAGGGATTATGTTTTTGTTTTGTTTTCACTATTGGCAATGTGCCCTGTTAAACTATAGTTAATTTTGAAGGTGCTATGAGGTTTTTTGGAAGGAAAGAGGTCACTTGTTTTCTCATGCAAATATTTAAGAATGATTGCTAACTTGTGACTGCTTTTCAAACCTGAGGGAACATTCCAGAGAGCACCAATATCTGCTGATTAGTTAGTGTTGATTTAAAAAATTGGAGACAAAGGACATTTGTGATATTGGAATTGCACTTCCTGAAAAACAGACCTGACTGTAACTCAGGCCGAGGCATTCCTCCTACACAACCCTGTCATTCAGATCTGTTTTGTAAGAGTTCTTGATAAATTATGCTTCTTCAAAACTGAGAAATAAGGAACAAGGATAACAGTGAGAAGGAATGGGAATCTTTTTGGGTTTCACAGGCTGAGGTCTGGTATGTGAAAAGATCAGGAAGAGAAGATCATAAGTGGATTGAAAGGAGCACGAAACTACTTGTGGAAGTAATGGAGGGAAGGGACCAGGGTGGGTATACTTAGCTTTGGGGGAATATTGGGGCTATTCATGTTAGGCCAGTGGGTAGAGTTCTGTTTTGTATCTGCATCTGAAGGAGCTGTTCTTGACTAACTGTGGAGAGAGCCAAGAGAAATTAACATCTCTAGGCTAAAACTAGCCTTACTGAAGTCTGCTTTAGGAAATGACTGAGCTCATCCACTCCACCATTTACTCCAGGGCAATTATCTACACTTATTTCAGGCACTGATGAAAGTTGTTTGTAAAACTCTTAATAGGTTGGGACTTACATTTCCACTGCACTACCTCACTAGTCTTGCTAGAAAAAGAAGTCTCTAATGTCAACTTCAACCTCTTTTGCTGTAAGTTCAGAGCATTTTTGACCAATTCAAAATCAGACGTTCATTGTAACTTGTTAATCTCCTTCATGTTGCACTACTCTATCTTTAAAGTATTATTACAATTCTGTGAATCAGTCTGGGTTTTTTTCCTAGATTTAAATATTCTGAGTTCCTTCAGCAATTCTTAATTTTCCTCATATTTCTAGACATCTTCTTCAGACTCTCTACAAAAGGCTGACATCTTTTGTGAAGTGCTGCACCACCATCTGATAATGAGACAAGGGTTGGAAGAATTACCGTTTTTGACAATGCCCTCATTGCTGCTTCTTTAAAGAACTGGACTCTTTTTCTTTCTAAGCTGTTAAAATGGCATTTCTTGGTAGCTGTTTTCCTAAATTCCGTTGTCCTCTTTGCTCTTTGCCACTTTGTCTTCTAATAATCCACAGTCACGAACTCACTTCCAAATTCTTTACGCCAACCCTCCCTATTCCTTAGAATGAAGTCCAGGCAAGTGCTGTCCTTTTTGTGCCAGGACAGATACAATTCAAGAACTTGCTGGAAAGGAGTCAGCTCATATATCCTACACATCTAGACATTGGGTATCTAGACCAGATGTCCAGGCTGTCTCTCCAGTCAGTGGATAGGAGCACTCCCAAGAGTGTGTGACTCCATTTAGAATATCAACCTAGGATTAATAGCTCTTGTCAAATATTTGTCTTTGTTCACTGACTATAAAAGTGTTTGAATATTTGGCCAACTTGAACAGGCCTTGTAATATTCCTTTTTTTCAGCTAAAGGTTGGGAAATTGGAAACACCACATTATACACTTGAGGTAATTTTTGTAGCAACTGTCACAAACTTTGCCGTGTGAATTTTCCAATGTGATATTATGCTGCGCTCTAATCCAAGACAGTCCCAATAGTCTTCTAACCCTTTTAGTATTGTCCAAAGGTCTTAAAGCAGCAAGTCTCTCTCTGTTTGGACTTCAGAGAAAGTGTATGCACGCTTAGTATGTCAGATCTTTCCTTTCCGCTGAACAAACTCTAACCTTCTCTAAATATACCATAATATTATCCAATGCTAATGAAATATTTCAATAAGGCCTTGGGCTCAACACTCTTTTCCCCTTAACTGGTTCACGGAAAAGAGATGGTTCATTGCCCACCATCGTCCTTTAGCCTCTATAATTTTAGTGAAAAATATACCTTTAATTATTTTAAGCCCTTCCTGTGGCTGCCCGCATTTAACCATTCCCTGAGAACTTAAGTTCAAGTGTCCAGCAGTTCTGGTTTAAGACTATGCTCACTGTGTTAGGAAGCCAGTGTGCAAATATATTGTTCTTTGTTAACAGGAAGATTAGGATCTGAGGGGAGATAGTGGAATGGTGAGTCACTGAGGAAAAAACCTGCAGAAGAGGTCAAAACACAAGCCTAAATCCATTTGACTTCAAAAGTATCAACAGAAATTTGAAAAACAAAATTAAAAACCAAGTTTCTATCCAAAATTTTGCAGTTCTGGCAAACCTCTTCACTAAACTAAAGTAAAATGCTAGTTTTTTCATGTTAGTTAGTCATCTCACATGAAAAAAAAAATTAGGTTTATTTTAACAAGATGGGTTTTCTTGTGGTTTGTTTCCAGTCTCTTTCATAGTGTGCTGATGCTAACAGAACTTGACAGTGCAGTAGAGAAGGACTTAAAAGTGTATGCGAAATGTAAAAGAGAGTAGAAGCTTGTCACTGGAACTTTTGTACTGCAGGGTAATTTGAAGCAGAGTTTTTCTTTATTCTAAAATTAGTTTGAGTCTGAGAGATCTTATAAGAACAAACCTACATGCCTGGCAGTGATCTATGTGATTTCCGTCTTCCTCCAGTGTGAAATGTTGTGTTCTAAGCAGGCAATGAAATTCTCTAATGCTCAAACTTTTTCCATTGGCCTTAGGAAAATGTCAAACCTGGTTGTGATTGTACTTCATTAAATAAAATAGCTGTTAAACAGTGTTTCATAGAATCACAGGATGGCTTGGCCTGGAAGAGACCATAGTTTCGATGAATTTCAGTTCATATCCAGTTACTAGAGAACTGGCCCCACCTAATGCATCCCATCAGACTTAAACAGCTTAACAGTTTTAAAATTCTGCGTTGATTGAAGAATTTCAGATGGTTGTTTGAACACCAGATTTGCAAGCAAGATATGGGATTATATTGGCCCCTCCTTGTGGAGAGGCAAAGCTGTTTGCAGTTTCAGCCTATATGTCACATCAAGCTCTCTGGAACTTTTTCTGTTGCACCCAAATCTGGTCTAAGCTCATTTGTGAGTCCTTCTGCTCAAGACTCCTGATGGATTCATGGCTGCTTTCTTTTGATGGCAGAGGAGTCTGTTGTATCCTCTTTCTTTTGTACCACTGGTGGCTCTAGGAATCGAAACCTTCTATGTGCTTGAAAAATTGCTGGATAAATGGTGTCAGTGATTTAGTAGACTGCCAAAATGACATGTGTCTGTATGTTACTGATGGCAGTGTCACCCTAAGTTTTCTTG
>VXBB01024200.1:414698-566735 GCA_013399915.1 Illadopsis cleaveri | reverse complement strand
CAACCTATCCTTGGGTTGAAAAATAAGTTCTTCTGTGTAAACAGTAAGATCTGTTCCATGAGAACCCATAAAGGAAAAATGTAAACAACCCAAATCTTAGCATGTACACACAAATCACCTTCTGACCAAAAAATGAAGTAGTAAGAAAACTACCAGCCAATAAGTGTTGCACACAAGCTCTGTGAAAACTGTATAAAATAAGTGATGTGAATAAAGAATTGGCTTTTCCTGCATAAAGAAAATGGAGTCTCGGCTAACTTACTACAATATCAACAATATCAATTTACTCCATACATTGAATACAAAGGAGCTGTAGAGCACTGCCAACAATTGTGGATTTCACTAAGTATATTCAACCCTTCCAGAGAGGCATAAAGCCTGATGTAAGTTAATATATTTTAATTGCTAGAATAAATGTATGTTTGATGCAGTCATGTTTCTGTTAGCTGACACTGCTCAATAGCACATTTGGTTTGTTTGGCGACATAAGGTTTATGGTTTTGTGAAAGATGCACATCACCCAACAGTTTAAAACACAAGTCTTAGGAGACCAGCATATTTAACTCTGGATTCCAACCAAACTCAGAAAACCTCTCAAACAACAGTGGAAATGGGTATCTAGACAATACAGAACCATAACCAGCAAGCTCCTTGGGAGCTGATTTGCATATAAATCATGATTATTATTTTTGACCTCATATGCAGGAGCCAAAACACATGAACTTGATTTTAGAACATCTGATCAAGATTCCTATCAAGGAACAAATTTCAAACTCATACCTGTTGAGTGGATGGTAGTCTCTGCTTTTTGTTCTGCCACTGTTTAAATCTGTCAAGGGCTTCATCCACAGAAATTGCCCCCTTTTTCACCTGTTCCTGCAAGTGGATGAGTTCTTCCTGTTCAGGAGGGATCTTGTGTACCACAGTGTCGTAAGTTACTGTCTCAGTGTGGCCTCTGTGTGCTTCTAAAACAAAATGCACAAAGTGAGAAATGCAACAAATCGGTGAGGATTCTATCAGTACTCTTTGGCAGCAGAGTTTCCAAACATTTCCTTCATTACTATTGCCCTGGTCCATGGATTCTCCATTAGTGTTGGTTCATAAAAGAGTTTCCTTCTAGCACTACAGTTACAGTACTGACATTTTAAAGGAATGGTTGCTATATAAAATATCCACAGTGCCTTTTTATCCCTTTCTTCTTCAACGTCACACATTACATATCTCAAAAGTTGTGGATGAAATTTGGTCAGGAAGCATCTTGAAATTTCACAAGACTGCCTTCCTCCAAGGAAGGAAATACATTATTAAATACATTGCAGCAACAAGGAAACACTGCAGCCCAGTGTTCCTGGAGATTATGATACAGTGCACATTTGAAGGGAGATGCGTGTTATCAGATTCACAGTTTGGCCCAGGGAGGTGTAGCACTGCTTCAGCACTGAAATGACTGATCCAGAAAACATGAGCAGCTGTGGAACAGGGGTTCTGAGCCCTCTATGAGGCTGCTGCACATGTCTCACTGCATGGGGAGTGTGGCCAGGATAAAAGTTTAAACCATCAGTATGATTTGGGTCAGTTTTTCTGTTACATCAGGCACCACTTCATTTCAAGCAAGGAAGGATTGTTCAAAGGGGTACCATTAATGGAATTTATAGTAGCAACATTTTAATGAGCTACAACTCAAATAACAACTGGACTGCCACAAGGAACAAATTTTATAGGCATCTTGGGGTACCCAGGAGAGAATGGTTGCTCCCCCCACTTCTGTCTTTCCATGGCTGGAATTGCTGCACAGGTGAGCCCTCTCGTCCTTCCTTTTCTTGGCTTTAATCACCATCATGAAGGGAAACAGAAAAAGTGTAAAGTAACTCTGACTCTACAAATCTTTCCTACAAGACTATAACTTTTATTCTTCTTTCTTTAATCTAATCTCTTAATGCTGCAATACCATTAAGGATATAAATCGTCGATGGCAAAACAGATGCTAAATCACCCAAAATCAAGTCACAGCAAAACTACTAGTTCAACTGAAAAATATCAAGGCAGTTAAAGAGCCAAATTAAATTCTGTACCAGGATTCCTGGCCTCACAGTATGTCCTGCTGTTGTCACTGGTTACTCGACAGGCCTTCTGCTGAAACACTGCAACAAAATTAAGAATATGAGGAAGTTGAAAAATGGCAATAAAAACTATCACACATTCTCAACAAAGGAAGGAGACTCATAAAAGCAGGCTGGAATACATATTTTGTTCTAGTCTAGGAGTATTTTTCCACCCACTTGTCAGTCTAATGTTAATTACTTGAAAAATTGTTCTGTTGCACAGAATGGCATGATTATTGATGTTAGAGAAATCATTACAAGAAGCTTTGAAGAAAATTAAAAGGATTTATCAAACTAGCATATTACTTGTTTAGAAGAAACAGCAGGATGTCAGAGTTCTTCACATGGTACAGATACTGTAGCTTAGTCCTTATTTTATGGGGAAACCTAAGGCAGAAAACCCCCCAATATTACCAGGTGAGAATAGTGACACTGCTGAAGAAAGCACAACCCTTCTGTTAGAGCAGCCCATCATTCCCAGTCCTGTCAAGTGCCCAGAGTACAGCCAGCATGAACACACCCTGAAATGCCACACTCAAACTTTTGCTGGCAGCATATGTAACACCCAGAAGGTGGGAATTGCTCAGTTTCTGACTTAGCCTGTGTGGCAGTAGCTTTCCCTAAAGTCTCAGTTCTGATTTTTTGCTAAACAAACTGACAATCTAGAACCTAGAATAATTCCTGCCAGTTAAATAAGCCTCTGTCATCACTGCAATGCAGCAAATGTGCCAGTTCAATGGAGCAAATATTTTCCTGGGGACCAAGGCCCAGGCCAAGGGAGCTCTGTTCAAGCAGCAGAGCAGGCATGCTCTCTGTTATGTCCCTAGCTCAGCCAAACACTGACAGATTTTAACTTTTTAAATACTTTCCTCTGTAATTATCAAAGAATTCTACTAAGTATGGTTGCAGTGTTTTCTACTTGAAATAGTATTCTCCTTTTAAAGATGAAACTAAAGTAATGAGTGCACAGAGGTAATGCAAGCAGCTTGAATTTTACTGCATAAGGAGGAAAAGGGACATTCTCAACAATGTGCCTGATTGGAAAGCACTTTAATTGATAGGCTTTGAAATTTCTGCTGAGTTTTGCAGTGTTGGAGTAATCAGAAATGGAATTACTCTTCCAGTGAAAAGTAAAATTGTTAAAACCACTTTATGTGCCGCATCTTGCTGAAATGATTTTAGTTGGCAGCAAGTGTTCAGTGTGGGTGAGGTCAATGAAAACAAACGCCTGTTTCTGGAATGCCTGGAAAGGCAGGAACACTCCACTCTACAACTGCCATAGGTTTAGGGAGAACTCTGGCAATTCACCCTTTCAATCCCACATTCCAATTACTTATGAACTACTTGAACACAGCAGTGAATTAAAAGAAACAAGTCATCTTGCACAGGGATATATACCATTATTTTTTGATGGAAGTTAGAGTAAATATTCCTTCAGTAAAGCAATATTAATATTAGGAATTTTTAAAGTGTCGGAACGTCACAGTCCTTCAAGTAAGGATATATTTCTTTTTATTTTCTGGGCCTCTCTGGCACAGATAATCTGATTAAAATGTTCCAATACTTCTATCGCACTTAACTGTGCACCCTTCAATAACATCTGTATGACCAGAAAGAGAATCTCTTTGGATTTTTAATCATGTTGTGACTGGCTAAAGTACCCATAGATGCTCGTAGGTGAAAATCTACATATTAAATGTCCTGACCCTATATATGCCATTTAATTTTTGTCTACAACAAACTTCTTTTGCAATTTCTCAGAATTAAAGGAGGCTGAGAGAACTAATAAGTAATTCCACTTCATTCCCTCTCCTCTCTTCAGCTGCTACAGGATACAGATGAAGCTTATTGCAAGCCCTGAATACATTTTCATGTCTCAGGCAGTAAGATTTCTCTTTAGGAATGTAATGTAACCTCAATATTCTTCCAGCAAAGCAAACTCAGAGAGAATGAAAATATTGCAATATTTTCTAATAGGACATGAAAACAGAAGACAACATTTAAAAAGTGGGACAAAACACAAATTTTGTGGCAAATATGCAGAACCCTGGGAAAATCCCTAGCGTAAGGCTTAGAAAGTGAGTGGGATCCAAGGAACTTTGAATTGCCTGTTTTATCTCAGACTAACTAAAGATGTTGTTTTAGGAACAGGAATTTGATTTTCTGAATTAACTGAAGTTCTAAGACAAAGCTGTAATGTTAAGGAGTAACAGATACACTATGACATTTCAAAAATTGCTTTGTGACATAATTAAGAAACACAGGAAATCAACATGGGAAGAGTTAGATCATGGGAGAGAAGAACTCAGCAGCTAAGAGGCAATGATCAACTAAGATATGGTTTCTAATTTATATTTTACTTTACTCATCTAAACTATGAGGGATGTTGCCTGATTTGTTGAATTGGTTGAATTTGTTGAATTGGTAACATTACCTCTAAAAATGAAACAAGTTTCTACTATGCACTAGTGATTCAAACAAAGCTAGACTGATGAAGCTACCCTCTGAAAGAATATATGAGCTAATCATACCTAATACATACTTACTTGACACTTTCAGTAGCACAAACACGAAGGAGAAAAGACACAGTGATTAAAAAAAATCCATCAATAAATACCACTATTTTGAATTCAGCTTGCTTAGGAAATTCATGATGCATTTATTCATCAGCTTCATTGAGCTGATGTTCCAAACAAAATTATCTATGAATGTTTTCCTTAGGAAACATTCAAAATTAAAATACAGGAAAACAAAATCTTTATATGAACACATGGCTAAGTGATAATTCAAATTAATTAGTACACTAGGGTTGCACTTAGTAACACAACTCAGTTGCAAATTACAGTGGGTTCGCAAGCTGCCTCCTTGTTCTTAGTAGGTTTTTGCTTCATTCATTTTAGAATCGTCATGTAATTAATTCATGATTAATGGAAGAATGGAGGAGGAGGGGTGAATTGCTGGTTAGGATATATTGCAGAGAGAGACTCCAGTCTCTGTCCATTCAATTTTTTCCACATTATTTAATCATTTTAACATTTAAATTGTGCATGCATAGTACCTAGGCAAATAAATCCTCCAAGTTCTTTTTTTCTGGTAGGGATTGGATTGTAAATTAGATGTAGCACAGCAAGAGATGACAAATACACAGAGAATACTAAGGAAGGAATATAGTAGAATGATGCTTATTATTCAGGAGAGGAGAACTCTGCAGATGTTTGTTCCCATCTTTTTAGATCTCATTTTCCTTTTGTCTGTTTTGTTTGCTAACATACTGAACATCACTCAGCATGAGGACTCCAGAGAGGTCATCAATGCAATGGTAACCAGTAAGTTTTGTAAGAGATGATTAATGACCCCAAACGTATACAAAATATTTCACATATTCAAAATTAAAACAAAAAATTCCAGTGACTCATAACATGAAATCACCTAAGGAAATGGGACCTTGTAAACAGACTTTTTTCTTTTCACAAGGCAAAGCAGCTGGGCATGGATTAAAAGCATAACATCATGGCTCATGAATTTGATCTAGGTAGGTCTGGGCATTGTGGAGAAGGGATGGCTGTGTGGTGAAAGGTAACAAAGGCTCAAGTCCCAGAAGCTGTCCTGTGAGGGCAGCATCGGTGTCTGGGTACCCCTACACCATGACAAAGCAAAGGGAAAAAGACTGAACAGCTTTAAGTGCATCAGAGCTGGAAAACAAGTGACCACATTTACACTGGTAGAGGAATTCTGATCAGGCCTAAATGGGCAGCCTGACACTCAAGACGTTTTTGAGAACACACAACAGCCATTTCATCAAAACAAAGACTAAGTGACGCCAAGTGCACCTGCAGAAACACCAACCTGCCACGTTGGTTCCTTATGTTGCCGGGACTTTTCAGTGACAGTATCACATCCACTCATCCTGACTTACACAGTCTATTGCCTGACTCTTCCTTCCACAGCTGTTTAGTTGGCTGAGAATGAACCACTCCATTTTCTCAGACCAAAAGCAAAATGAAGAAGAATTACGGTGTAATGTCAATGTGAAAGTATTAATCCAAAACTAAACTTCTGCTCACCAGCAATTCCCTTCACAATTTGCAGTGAGATTCTGAGTCTGACAAATATGAGCTCAAATCTCTTAATATCCCAGCAACTTCGGTCACAGAGGGACCTCAGGAGACTTTACAGAGATGACTCCCCTACACTGAAGCAAGATAACAGAAATAATACCAGAACTCCCTTCTTACAGAAGGGGTAAAGACTGAGTTAGAAGAAGAGGCACCAGTGATTAGTTTAAGGGGCTGCTCAGAGGGTGGTGTTGGTGTACTGTGTACCACAGTACCACACACAATGAAAACAACTCTCACACCTCTGTTCTTGTCAGAATTTTAACTTAGTGGGTCATGGAAGCATGATGGACTCTAGTGACATACTCAAGAGTATTTGCTCCAGCAGGTAAAACCTGAATATACTTCTTTAGTCCCATTTTTTCCTGAGTACAGAAAAGCAAAAAGGGAAAGACTCTATAAATGTTTTTACTACAAATACACTATTTGGAACAGTTTGGTTTGCAACCAGACAGCATCCCATAAATATTTTTTTCTCTGTGCACCTTATTCAGTACTTGTTTCAATCTACCAAAGTCCAGATAGCAAAAAATCTGATTGAATGAAGACAGTGGGTGAAGCTGGTATACCACTCCCAACCAGGTCTGTAAAATCAGTCTGTCAGCCAAACAGTGCTTCCTAGTATTTCATTCATGGAAAAACACCCTTAAGTTAGGAATACATAATGAAATTCATCTGCAGTGCAGTACTTTATACTCACTGTAGGAGAGTACTACAAAATCCCTCTGTGGGACATAAATGTTTTGCAATTTGCATGGCCCCTGAGGCTTCACTTTGGAAACCCCTGCTTTAGAGCATTTAAACAATTGGCATAATAAGAATTACTGGCTCAGGAATGTGATCACTGTATTTCCCAGTAATCAGCCTGATAAGTTTCCAAGACACTAACAGTTCTGTTCTGGATTTTATTTATTCACTTCAGTGGGTTTATGCTGTCTACTCTGTATGTGAGATATTTGGCTTCCCTAAAAATATCCACTGGATGCTACTTCTTCTGCATACCCTGTGATTTTGATGAGCAATGAGAATGTTATTCTCCACTGGAACAGTAACTGAAAAATATATTTTTCCACTTCTAATTTTTAACCCTAGGCTGAGGTCCCACAAACAGCCATCTTTAAATAGCCAAATGTTTTCAGTGCACAGAAGGGAAATAGATTCCTTCAAGGATTTCTGAGAGATTTGCAAAGAAATAAAGGCTATAGCATAGGAAATTTATGCTGTTGTAGGGTATCCTTGCTGCAGAGAAACCCTTTCATACTAGTGGTTTGTGATGAGAGGTAAATGATTAAACTATTTGTAATCCTTAACCCTGAGGGAGTCCTAGTAGGTCAGGCTTCAGAAATGGCAGGGGCATTGCAGAAACTCATGCATCTGTCCTACACGGAGGACTTTGGTTTCCAGCTCAACCAAACTTGGCATCAGTAGGGAACATTAAAATTGTACTCTAAACTGAAAACACAACACCTTCAGATGTTTATTTAACAGTTGTTTTGGCAGCAGAAAATTGAAAAACACTGAAATAACCTTCTGAGGAATACTAAGCACCCAAGGAATGGTAAGGTAGCACAGTAAGAGTGCACACCATCTGGACAATGAGCTACTTGGCACCAATTTGCAGCTCCACTGGTTGATGAGCCTTTCATACACAAGCTAAAATCCTTGCAGTGGTCTAAATTAAAGAACAAATGTACTCTCTGTTAATGATGCAGTCTGTTTACCAGTGTTCAATACAGCAGTTTGAATGTTCATTAAAATTTGAAAGTATAGTAAATGAAACTGAGTAAAAGCAATTAGAACCGTTATGTTTTAAATCTTTCAACTCCTCCATGTTTCCCAGAATCTATGTGTCAGCAAATTCAAGGCAGATGCTCAAACTGTAAATTGTGGTAGTTCAGTTATGACAACTTGCATCACTGAGTGTTCACTGCCTAAGTTTTGAAGTGTAGATCATGCTCTGAAAGTGACTCTTGTCAAGTCCCATGTTTGCTTTCTAGAGATCAACAGTTTACCTATTCTGCTCTGTAGAACACAAAGTGGAGTAATCTACAGGGAGCAGGCTTTCTGCCCAGTGTAAACTTGATATTCCATGTATTTGGAAGCTGCTAATTACCAAGAAGGCTATTTGTTTGCTTACTTCTTTCTTGCTATACTCATGGAAGCACCACTACTTTTGCTTAAAGGAGAAGACACTGTGTTGTATGTGTTGTAATGTCATGGCCTTCATTCAATGTGTGGTGAAAGCACTCATGGAAATTCAGCCACTTGATTTCTCCAGATGGATATAAAAATTAATTTAAAAGAGTCACCTGCATGCAATCCAGGAGGCAAAAGGCATTTCTGCTATGCAATGCTTACTTCCTCCCCACATAAATGAGCCTATCTATGGGTACATAAAGTGCAAGAAAAAAATCCTCCCCTTGCATCTCTGCACGGCACTATCATACCAGCCTCTGCAACCCTTGGGGCATGAAGCTTTCCATGAACTCCCAAAGTACATGGTGATCCATTTGGGAGCAAATGTGTAGCCTTAACACAGCCCCCCATCTGTACATCGTACTCCATTCTGTTTTTCCACAGGACCTGTGTCTCACTGAATGCCAGAAGGGAACAGTTCTGAAGATCAATCAGAACTGTGCAGTGAAGACAATCTGTTTCTCACAGGGGTATTAAATAATTTGTTTTATAAATTAAAAGGTATTTAGTAAATAGAAAGTGAATACAGAGGAGAGAAGGATGACTCAGTTAAGTAACTAAAAGTTGCTCTGCAGGACAGGACTTCTTTTTCCAATAAAACCCTTGCCAAAGGTCAGACAAGACATTTAAGGCAGCAATCTCACTTTTAATGCCTGACATCAGAGTACTGACATCAGAGTACTGACTAGACACAGTAAGGATTTAATCTGAAGTTCTGGGAACTCATAGTGGTCACTGAAATTAATGGTGTCTCTGCTTTGAATGAGTAAAGTGTTATGTAATGCTGTTCACCTCCAGAATCTCAGTTACTTCATACTGGGCATCCCAAAACTCAGTGGATGCAGAATCAAAAGGTTTATAATAGGAGGGTCTGAAACAACCCATGGGGCCTAGGAGCTGCCATGAATTATATTTTAAACAAAATGAGAGTGAAAAACACTGAAGTTTTTTATGCTCACCCACTTTAAACACTAGATGAAATGAAAGAAAATATCTGAGATAAACAGCTGTATATGGCTACCTACTTATTACTGTATTATAATGTTCCTGGCAGGGAGAAAGGGTAAAACTACCTCAATTCTAACTTTTTGATTATTTGACTTTGCAATATCTGCAATGCTCTTTTTAATATAATAGATGAAAACAACTCCCCAAACCATCATCAATTTATTTGCTGGATGAAAAATGTGTATATGCATAACTAGAGTGTTTTACACTGCTAAAATTATAAAGGAAGGGCTGCAGACACATGCAGATTTTAATGATGGACTGGAATGAAGTTTTATGGTTCATACAGATGAAACAATCTTTTTTTAATCAAATATAAGCAGTCAAAAATAATAAATTGGAAATTGGGATGTTGCTGGACTGGAGAGGGAATTTTTTAACCAATGTGGGGGAAAAATTGCTGATCCAAGTAGCAAGAAAAAAATCTTTCAGCTGAAGATATATCCCTTCTGTCTAAAATTGCACTAGCTCTCTCAGGAATCCCTGGACAAAAATGAGATATTCTAGGTCTGGAACCAGCAGGATAGGTAGGAAAACAGAGACCTGAGTGGTCAGCTGAAGCTTTCTTGAAGTGTTTCCGTTTTCCCTCATGTATTGTGTAGGCAAAGGAACATGAGCCAGAGGTTGATTTCACAGAACTACTGGAAAATAATTTGTCTACCACTACACACTTATGAAAGCAAAGGTAAAAAATTTGTGTGTATACATATGAATATATACATATGGTGAACCACAGCCCCATCAGAGCAGTTCCTCTGATAGCATGTCTGCCTTGACCAACAAAGAAAGCCGAAAAACTCCAGTGCAAGAGAAGACAGCAAAAGCCATCTCCCAAATAAAGCATCTCCACTTAGGATTTCCAAGTCACTGGCCTATCTGTGATGATGGGTGACCAAGATTTGAGACACTGCTCCAGCAACCTCAGTAAAAGCAGCCATTTCATCACTTCTGTAGTTGTAACAGGCCCCCTATACCCATCCATTCTTGGATTACACTGTAATGATTCATACTTATACTTCCTGAATATGCTGAAGAAAGAGCAACTAAATGATGAATGCATTAGCCCATGCATTCTGGCCCTAACCTGGAGTTCCCACAGCCTGGAGGAAGAGAGCTAGCAAGGAAGAATAAAAGAAACCACTGACTGAGATAGGCATGAAAGAGGCGCTGCTCTGTATTTGGTAGGATGTTCTGGATAGTATTAATTCTGTTTTAGTGTAAAACATGCACAGCATGAAGCAAGCAATCTAATGGTGTCCTTTGACAGCCTATTTTTTTACCACCTATTTTTATGCATTGGCAGGCTTTTGTAGAAGAGGCTGGAGATGCAGGCAGGATGGATTTTGGAACTTACAAAGAGATCTCTGCAGTATATTCTCTGAAGTCCTTTTGTTACTTTCAAATTTGGTTTCAGCCTGAATTGGATTACAAAGATATCTGAATTCCTTTGAAATAGCTCAAAAAATTTTCCAGTTTTCATAGAAGTGGTAGAAGGTCATAATTTTTCCTTCAAGAAATACAATGATCCTACCTAGAGATGCCCATTTCTGGCACCTCAAATTGGAGAAAACATATTTGAAAAGGGAATCCTCACACAGGCATTTCTCCCAGAAAAGAGAATTCTTCTCATTAGAAAAAAATATCTAAGAGAGAGATTTTAGCCTTAAGTAAAACCATTTTGATAAAGAAACTGGAAAGAAAGTAATTTCAAATAGCACATTCTACATTGCATTGCTCTAACAGATACACTCACACCTAACCCAGTGATTTTTCATTTTCTATCATATTGTCATAATTTTTTAAAAGCTAAATAAAAATACTATCAGAGATACTATCTCTGAAGCAAACTGAAAACTATTCTCAGCTCATTTGTAGGGTGAGAATAGGTTGACTGAAACAAACAGTGTGTTCGTTTGAAGGCAGCTGAACAGGGATTTTAGTCTTTTAGGAGGTGTTACTGCTCAAAGAGACCAAGAGAAGAGTCTACATTCTCCCAGAAAACATTGACACAGCAGCAGCACCGACCTTGTACTATGTAGGGAGTGCTCTCCTCTCTGACCGGTGAGCACACGGGCCGGGGCGCAGGGGCTGGCGGCCTGTTCATGATGAAGGACCTGCAGTGCTTCCTTTTCTCCTCCTCCTGCTCCTCCTGCCCCAGGATGAGGTCGTACACACGCTCATCCAGTGCCACACAGGTGTAGGGATGCTCCTCCTCCTCGCTGTCCTCCTCACAGGTACCTTGGTCTTCTCCGCAGCATGCAGCTGTGAGTCCATCACCCTGTTCTCTTTTACTCCTGTCCATCACAAAATTCCTCTCTGAAAAAGGAAGGAATTCTTTTGCATACACATTATGACTTACCTTAAAGCTTTAGGGTTTCCTAAAGTAGCTCAGAGACCTCACTTCACTTCTAAACTAAAGCACTCTCATTTTCAGAGGCTTCTGATCATCTAACTCAGTAGAGAGGATGTTCCAAAGGAATAATTCCAACGCCAGGGCCTCCTCATGATTTCACATCCGATTATCAATGCAGATGCTTAGTTATTAGCCACAAAATAAATGGATTTATTTTGCAGAAATACTGGGTGCCCCAGTTGCTCTCACCAGAGTTACACCAACATGTAACTAACTGTAACTAACATGGTGAAGCCAAGCAGGATCTGTGGCCCTTGGCATTCTGGAAAGTCAAGCTGTTTGTTACCTGTTGCAAAAATGACTTAAGAATTGAAACTTAATTGAGGAAATGTTGGATTTTGTGTTTCCTACCTCTTCAATATCCCACCGCGTTTTGAGGGCTTTACAGATCTACTGTAGGCCAAGGTGAAAAAGAAATTGAAAAGCCCTTTGCAATGTAGGTAAAATGTATCACCTCTTACAATCTCTGCTAAGGCTATCCAACCCTCCCCCCTCCAAAAACTTCCTCTGCATTGTATCTTTATGTACACCTCTCTGTATTCCCCATACTTCATATATTTCATAGTACAACTACTCAGAACTTACTTTTCTCTAGTTTTTGCCTTTTACAGCATTAAAAGGCATTGATTTTACAGCATTAAATTGTATCCCCGATACCTGGGTTTGTTTTGATTTGTTTTAAAACATCCACAAACCGCTAAGAGTTAGAAGCTGTCACTCAGGCTGGTGTTCCCATAAATGTTTATAACTTCCTTGGCATGATTACCCGTCTTTCCTGCAAAAACAGTAGACCTGCCTGGAATTCCTGTACTGACTCATGTTTCCCTTAGGCTGTAATTTAGTGCCTGTACATATGTGTATCTGCTAAACTCGATTGTGGTCACTACCACTGTTTTCAATCCTTTGGCTGCTATTTAAAGAATTACCTCTTTATGAGTTCAGAGAAGCTAAACAACCTTTGCAAGTGGGATATATTTGTTAATGAGATCTATTAATAATAGTATGTACTATTAACATGCATTGTGGCTAAGATACATGTTTTAAAACCACAAGTGGTGTCAATACTCCTTCCATGTATAATATGAATAATATTTTGTTTCCAGGTCACTGTATAAGTTCTGTTTCTTTCTCTGTAGGACATTCTTTCTTTCAACTCCCACAGGGGGCACTCTCAGGCTGCTGCCAAAACACAAACTTGAAGAAGAGGGGACTTGCCTTCGAGGTACTCCACAGCTATTCCTAAAAGCAACCAGCTGGCTGAAAATATGTAGCAGTAACTCACTACAGCTCCTCTTTGAAAGGAAGCATTACCCTCATCTAGAGGAATTCTGATACCCTATTCCCCAGTGATGAAATCGCAGCTAAACGCAGAATAATTCTGAACATGTGTTAAATTTACTATTCCCACAAGATCATTTTTAGATGAACTCTGCTTTACCAGCACAGGAGTTGGCACAGGACACCAGGAAACTTTCTCTGCTTGCACCCACATGCAGACAGAGGACATTTGGCAGAGAGGGTCACATTACTGTGGTGATGTAGCCATATAAGAACTATTCCAAGACAGGCACTTACAACAAACCTACACCAACAAATCCTGTGTGCCAAAACTGATCCTTCATTTATACACACATCCTTCATTTATACTCAACATGCAGTTGAGTGTTTTCTGGGAAGCAAAACACACCTTTAATGTTAATTTTATTCCGTCCCTTTTTCTCTTAGAATTCACTTATGACTTTCTACCTAAAGCCATTTCTTTCTTGCACAGCAGAACACAGGATAAAACCCTACCTATAGCAAGGTATTTCTGCCTAATTATGTGAACATCAGAGTGTTGGGTGATGGTAATTTAAGACTCTAATAGGTTACACCACGTTTGAAAACAGAGTTAACAGTAATAAGCTGTGGAGAAACTGAAAAGAAATTTGTGTGCACACTTATCAGCAGTGTCTACGACAAATAAGAAGGGTTCTTTTTCCCCTATGCAACTATTTAAAACTGGTATTTAAGCTTGAATTATTTTGTGTACTTGTTTTTCCCAATGAGAAAATTTGATGATCAGCCCTCCTGAAACAGATGAAATACTACTTTGAGTTTCTCATCACTTTACCCAAACCACAACACAAAATTTTAGATTCTTACACTGGGGCAGATGTATTTAAAAAACGGAAAAAAAGGCAAAGCATTTGTCAGAATTTCTGCCTTTTATTTCAATCTGCAATACAACTTTTTACTTCTAAGTAACTACAACATCAGCTAAAATGTAGTAAGATACTGTTACTTCTCTCTGCATGGCCACTTTCTATTAATTCTACCTGTGAAACTTCTGTGTATTGAATATTATTAAATATTTCTATATTAAATCACAATAGCATTTAATGTTTTAAAATTGTGAATAATGAAGTCAGCCTGACAAAAATACAGGCTTCATTTTTGTTTCAAGCTTCTCTTGTATGTAAATCCAGTGTACCATGCACTATTTGGCAGCTCTTTGAGATAGGTGGAGTGAGGAAAAGCTGAACCCAGCAGCCCATACCACAATGTTACCTGACAAACCTGGTCATGAGTATTTTGATGCAGCAAAGGTCACTGCAGATGCTTGTTTTGCAGAATTAGGGCCTCATATGCACAAGCTTGCTTTGTAGCATTAGGGCCATCCTGCCCAGCTACAAGTGATCAAACCAATCTCTATGGCAGGACATTGCCTGCCCTTGCACATGTGTGTATCCGGGGTTATTTTCCTCCCAAGATCCTACCTTGTGATGAGTAATGCAGATCGTCCTGTCTTTGGATGCCAGGCAGATTTCGAGGGGGAGGAGGGGGTGGCCTCTTGCAGAAAAAGAAATCTCTCCTGCTCTCTTTGAGCTCATTCCCTACATTAACATACAAACTTCCAGGACTGTTGTGAAGGCTGTATGAATCCTCCTCTTCCTCATCTTCATATTCTGTCTCCTCTCTGCTGTCTTTTAGGTCATCCTCCTTTTCTGCATCCACCTCGACTTCTTGTTGACATCTCAATCCAATTTCATATTGATCTCTTGAGTTCTGCTTGGCTTTTAATATTAAAGAAAGCATTATTTCATTTGAAGATTGCCATCGGGAAGCATTTCCTGTTTCAAGGATTCTTACAGAAGCAACACAATGGCTAATAAAACTTTTATGAACTGATACAGCAGGAAAGCTGTCAAATTCATACCATCAGTGAAGAGCTTTTTAAATATTTACTAAATCAACAGTGGAAGTTTTCGTTGTATCTCGCTACTCTGATACACACCATCTTCGTGTGTGCAGTGTTAAACTTTTCTAGAGCAGCTGTCAGAATGAAATCACACACATTTTCCCTGCCTCCAGAATTTCTATTACCTGACTTTCAAAGTAGCAACACTTTACAAAATAAAGCTGTAACTCACACATCTGTGTTACTGCTTTTTGTACAATGGGATTTGGGTGCTAATTTGAATCTCTCTAAAATGAAATAGACATTGTCCATGGGAGACATGACTGTAGACTTGCGGAAACAGAGCTCTTCTGTCTCTAGTGACCCACAGACCAAGAACAAAGTGGAGGGACATGAAAGTGTGCATTTTAATCACTACGTACAGCATCAAAATGTTAGTAGTGAACCTCAGTAATGTAATAGAGTAAACAACGCAATCTGTCAACAGACTTTACTGAGCCCTTGAGGTAGGTTTCCATTCTGAGTTTTCCTTTGGTGATGCCTGCCTTTCACCACTGATTCAAATGGGAGGTTAGGGCATTTACCTGGCTAATGTGGTACAATTCATGCTCTTTTCCCAGGTGTTCATCCTGAGCTGTTCCCATATACAATGTGACAGGGGCAGTGAAAATTTTATCAGAGCAAACCTGTTTTTCCACAGTGTCTATCATCCACCTCTATGTGCTAAAGCAACCAGTTTGAACTTAGAAAGTAAGAAACATCTTTTTCATATGTATGAGACAGTTGAAAAAATAAAATTGTCAACAAGATAAAAAGAGGATTAAATTTAGTCTCATAGATCCATGATACTGTAAGATATATGCAAAATATATGCCATGGGTAAATGCAAACAAGCAACTCTGCAGTTTTCAAGGGGAATGCATACGACCACACAGATCATCAACAGGCTTGTCACCAATCAATGCTTGGAAGTAGGAACATCAAGCTGCAAAATGTCAACTTTTTGTTGTCAAAAGCTGTGCCTCCACACAGGACTTGACTGCACCTGTAGGCAGTGCCTCCCCTTTTATGAAGGTTCTTCTCTGAGAGCTTGGGGAATTCAGCAGTTTTATAGGTTCAGAGTGGAGATCACAAGTTTCCAGAGTTTAAAAGGAAGGGTGGTTGCACTGAGGTCTCTCTTATGGAGCAAGAACTTTATTATCCCAACTGAATCCCTCAACTTCCTTCTCCTTTTAGGACATCTGCCCTCCCTGGAAAGTTGCAGTGTTAGAGTAACTTGCCCTCTCTGCCCATGAACTCATTCATTTGATACAGCACACCATACATTCATTTGACCACTACCAACAAAGCTCTCTAACAACATGACTTACCCACAGCTGGTGGAGTTTCTGAGCCTAACATAAGTTCACAAGTGTTGCTGTCTTCCACTTCCTCCTTGCAATTGGTGAAATCACTTGCTGCATAATTCTAGAAAGAAAAAACAAAGGAGAATATTTGTTTTAGTAGCATCATCTCCTGCCTTCACATTTTGCCATTGAAATAGTATACAACATTCTGCTAGGAGGAAAGTTAAGACAGAACCACCATGCATTTGCAGCCGTGTAGTGGTATACACATGGCAGGCAAAAGGACTGTGTATCTCTGACACAGTGAAAGGACACAGTGTTCTGACATCAAACACCAAGTTTGCAAAGAAAGGCTTTAAGCTCATTGACCTTTTGCTTTCCCTAGCACTTTGCTGGGCTGTCCAGGCAGTTCCCAACTCTGCTCCCAACTGTGAAGCACTCAAAGATTAAGAGAAAGATCAGCAACAGAGAAACATGAAGTCGACAGGGCATGACTGAAGAACTCAAGGGTGCAAGAAATCTCTGGGGAGCTCATTACAGTGGTTTGTACCAAAAGCCACATGTGCACTGAAAAAACAGAAATGGGACTGCAAAGCATGTTTGGAGTTCTACCTCAGTGACCAAATGTGGCAGAGTGGTATTGTGTTCCTCTAGAAAGCTGTTATGTTCACACAGTGCTATGCAAAATTAGCCCAAGGAGGGTCAGAACAATTGGTTCTCTAAAACATTATCAGTATCTTTTCTCAAGCTGAAGAGGTAAAAACTTCTGCTCACCAGTGCAAAGCAAGCCTGTAATGCAACTACAAACAGTTCTGCTGTCTAGAATATAGAACACACATTTGTTAATTGCTGGAACAACTGGAATTTCAAAAAGTGTCAGTTTTTTTAAAGAAACCCAGCAGGACCTTGATTCTCATGTAAGTGTGATATGAAACTATCCTCTATAGACACAATGGAGCCCTCAATAATTAATCAGGAGTTTTGAATAACAAAATACTAACTCCAAAGGTTTTAATATGCCAACCCTAAAGCAGGTAGGGAAACAGCACGGTCCATATATCATCCAGACGGCAAGATTTATTACAAGTAGAATAGTGGACATTGAAGTCAAGAGGAAGAACTGATAAGCAGTTACACCCTCCTGCATGGCACAGAGAATGATTCTCAGGAGCTCATGCCAGACTCTCAAGAAGTTCGTTCCAAGTATCCTGCTGCCTCCTGGCACCCACAGCCAGTGCCTAGGGACAGAGTTCTCACTGCATGAAAGAGGAAAATATTTTGAGAAATAGCAGGTTTTTCTGGGGAACTGAAAACACCTTCTTCCCTGCTGCTGTTTTACACAGCCATCTTCTGACTACCAGTCTGAAGACACTGTAGCCACCAGACTGTGCAATAGGTGCCTCCCTGGCTTGCTTTACTGCTTTACAAACACACCTGTATCTTTACACAGCTATACTCACCTTCAGTAACAGAGGATTCATCCCTGCCTCCTATGCTCATATAATGTGTGCATCAGAGAGAGAATTTTGTTTTTCTTAAACTTCCCTATTATTTATGTAGTTCCTTTGTGCTTCACAAGAACAGGATACCTCTCAAAAGCCCCAAAGCTAGGGCTTTTCAGAATATTTTCAAAAGATTTAGGCCTGCATGTGCTAAATGTAAGTGCACACTGTGTGAGTAAAAAAGGACTTTGATATGTTTCCTGTGAAGAGAAGATATGTGTAGAAGAAATCAAGTAAGGAGAGATCTAGATATATTAAGTTCTCCTGCTATGACACTAGAGTACCACACCCAGGAAATTCTTTCAAGGTGAAATTTGAATGTTTCAGAAGACTGAAAGTCAGCTGTCCTGCTAGTTTATAGCTGCTCCACTGATAATGCTGAGTCATAGGGAATTCAGGATGCAATTCAGAAGTTTAGCCCCTGACTACACTTTCTAAAAGTCTCCTGGACCTGTGAGACACAGAAAAGCTGAACAGATGGAAAGTCTTTAACTAAATATGTTTATACTAGAAAAAAAATCTGTATAATGAACACATTATTGTCAGAAGTTTCCTCTGACACTAAGCATGTTGACATCATGCAGCTGAAAATTGTGCAGTGTCTCCAAAGGCAGTGGAAAGTGTCCTTATTTAAGAATGCAAAGCAATATAACTAAATTGGAATAATGCCATGGCTCAGCTTGCAAACCTTGCCATGATGCCCTGAATGAATGCCCATTACTTTTTAAGTTTTAAGTGTCTTTTATATGGGCTGGGTCATGTAACTTGAACGTAGTAGCACAGCTGAACTTCCAAGTCATTTGAGCCTCTTTGGCTCAATCGATCTTTGATTTACTCTAGAGATTTCAAGTTGTTGCTGTCAGGACAAAACTGCTCACAACAGACTATGGAAAAGGACTCTGAATGTTTGAAACTAGTTTATACGTTAGCAAAATAATTTTCTCACCTCAGGATGCAACAGGAATGCTGGCATGCATTGAAAGTCCTCAGAGAGACTGAAATTTCAAGTCCCAAGATTAAATGCCACCTTTCCACATCAAAATGTAGATGCCTAATTTTCTTTCAATTATGTATTTTAACTGTCCGGATTAACTGACTTTCAAAAAGGTAAAGTTTTTTAATAGCTTCAAAACTGTTCCTCTTATACAAAGCCCGAACTGATTTATCTCAGTACCTTACTCAGGAATTCATTAGGAAAATTATTATAACCATCCGATCAGCATTTTTTACAATGCTTTTCTGAAGAGCCATCTTTGTAAGGCACATTTTTGAAAGATTTTCTCCTTGTTGAACTGAGACAGAGTCATCCACACTGGCAAGGGCTGACACCATTGAAATTAGGTGCATTTAGCTTATTGTATAGTGAGGAGTGAAACGTTAAAGCATTCAGAGGAATCTAACCCAACAGTGATGTTGTATCAAGTTATGGCAAGAGCAAGAAGCATCTGGACATCAGCACTTCATTTATAAATAGTTACTCACAGGTAAACATATCAATCACAGCTCACATTAGCTTTCATGTATAAGATATAAGTGGATATATCTAAAATATATCCATACCTTGTATTTCTAGAAACAAAGTAAGAATTTCTGATTTGTGTAGGGCAGTTTGATCTTCTGGATTCTCGGGCATTTCCAGCTGCCTGTTGGATAGAATTCAGGCTTGCAAGTAGACATAAAATCTATTACAACCCAAAAATATCCTCTAGTCACACTAAGGCCTATTCTGGCAAGGCTGAGACAAATATGGTTGCCTGATTTGTTTATAACATGTCACCACATCATTTCTTCTTATCCCACTCCCAACATTCAAAGTTTGCAGTTCTGCCAGGAGATGTGTTTTTCATTTGTCTGTCTCCCACTATCCTGTAGCTCAGCATTTCAGAACAGAGGACAACTGTGGCATGGCTGTCTTACAGGCACAGTTTTAGGCATCCTCTTCTGACTGTTAAGTAACAAGATAACATTGCCAGTCACTGCCAGTCACCTGGAGTTGAACCTGTGTTGATCACCAGGAAACACCAATTTCTACTACGTGACTTCCTTGAGACGCACCAGTCTGAAAGATTCCAGCAGCTGCCCTCTCCCTCTGCTGATCTGCAGCCCTGATCCTCCTGGGATTTCGAGAAACAAATTGTCAAATGCTGCTTAAAGCTACCACAGTCTATATGGGCTTGCTAGAAAGGCTGCAAGAGCATGTAGAGCCCAGATCCAAGTTCAGCAGTGCTTTTAAAAGTATCTGATACCAACTAAGTAGGTATGTGCATGTCTATGTCTTTGAAGTCAGGGCATCAAATAAAATAAGTATTTTCTCTAAATATCATTAGAGAAGAAAACCAAGAGGAGATGGCCTCATTTGCACTTTTTCTTTCAGCACCTTTTGTCTCGTTTTTCTCTTTAGTGCACATCTCAATGAGGCAAACAGTCCTTTCTGAATAGTAAAATCAACAGCTTTGAAAACCTAGAAGCTGATGTGAACTGCAAACACTTCAAAATTTCATGTAACTGTATTAAGAGTGTGCCCACTCAAAAATCACTACACTGGATCATGGACTTGGAAGGAATTTGAAAAATCTTTCTATTATTTAAATTGCTAATAGGGTACCGAATAGTACAAGAACCAGGATGACACTAATTAACAAGCCTTCCATTTTCACAATGAATTGTTGAAAAATACCCTTATAAAAACATTTCTTATTACTTCTCATTTCTAGTTAGCTCCATTTTGTGCCTTGGTCTTTCTCACAGTATTCTTAAGTGTCTATGGTACAATTCTATCTTGACCTTAGTAACCTGATACAGCTTCTACTTCCTGTGGACTTCATTCTCCTACTTGGCATTGTTCTCCTGATACTCTTTCAACCTTTACTTCACAATGAGGTAAGTATGCACTCAGACATGCTTTTTTTTTAAAATGCTGTTATTATGTTGTTATTTTTCATTCCTGTCATAGAAACTAGATACAATAACATATCCTAGATTGCTCTCACCAAGGTTACCCTGTCGGGACAACTTCAATGATTTTCTCTTCTTTGTTTACACAGAAAAGAGCCCTCTAGCCGTTTCCTTCACTTAAAATATCAAAACCTTATTGATGCATTTAAAAACTTGTTGGATAATGTCTTCTGCTGTATTCCTTTCCAGGCAGATGCTGGTGACCTGGACCTCAGCAAAAACCTACGTGCTGAACACGTAGAACACTGAAACACACTGAAAATGTCCTCAAACTGGGAGTGAATTTAAGCACAGAAGAAAAGGGGATGTAAATAGGGTAAGACATTTCAGGACCTCAAGACAGAAAAAATTGTTTTCCTTGGCTGGATGTCTCCTCCATTTCTTTGTCATAGGCATACCAGATTTGCTTTCTAATGTTTTTGCTTTCAGAGAAACTGGACTGGACTTTCAGTTGGATTTTTTCCCCTTGCCTCAGGTGATTTGCTCGTACCACTCCTCAGACCTTCCAGCACTGGCTGCTTACACTCTTGGTGAGGCAACTTAGAGCAAGAGGAATATATTTCAATTCAGCATCTATCTTCACAGTTTTTGCTCCTTTTCTCTCAGCCTCACTGTGGTGTAGCCTACACTATGCCCATTATCACTGCCCAGCCAGAGCTTTCCAGAATCCAGAGGTGAGAACTACTATACCGTAGGAAATATTTTCCATTTGCACTCTCAGTTCTTCATTAAATGCAAGCAGGCAATCTGGCAAATGCTTTTTTTTCATTCAGTTCCAACTGTATTCCTGAGCCTAGTGACCAGCTACTCTGGTTATAAAAATTTTTCTAACTCTCAAGTCTGCATTAATTACTAATATTCACATATTCCACAATGTAAAATATTCATCAAAGTACTGAAAGTGTTTAAGTATTTATGGCTCATTTTTTCCAGGGTCCTGTATGAGCACCTGGAGAAATGACTGAAAAAGTGAGCTTCATAAAAGTGATCGCATGCATGGGGACAGCTTCAACATTGTTGTTCATTAGCTTTATTAATGTCAAACACCTTTACTACCCTATTAGCTTGCTTAATAACTCAGGCTTGGAAAAAAACACGAGAAAACCCTAAAGCATAAGGGCAATGAAATATTCAATACAGTGTTACAATCCAAGACAAAAACCAACCTGGTTGTGAAGCAAGGCAGGTGGGAAGAACAGTGGTGGAAAGAAGCTTTTCTGCACATGTTCTGCCATGCAATACTGAAACAGACGGTAGTTTAAAGCAGTGTGGGCTGCACAGCCCAGGGGCTGAATCCAGCCCGTGAAACACTTGAATTCGGCCTCCTGACATAAGCAAGACTTGTCTTAGAAAAAGCCAAGAACAGGATATATTATCCTTCCAGTCAAAACTGCTGCTGCTGTCTGCTTGCTCCCCATGTGTCAAAGCAAGCTGATGGGCAAGGCAGTCTGCCCTCTCAGGAAGCATGGCTGAGGCAGCCCTGTTTACTCTACTCTGCTGCCCAGCTGGGTGTCAGCTTTGCCCTCTGCTTCACCACAGGTGAGAACACAGAGCCTCAGCCCCACACCACACCTCACACTCGTGCACGTCTCAGGCTGTGCCCAGAAGCTGCACATGCAGCAGCATTGCTGACCCAGAGAGATCAGTGCATCCAACTCCCAGAAATGAATTAGAAGACCCTCCCCTGCTCTACTTGTTTACAGGAAAAGTGTGAGGGCATTAGAAGTCCCTGGGACTTTTCTCACTGATGCCTTTGAATGTTACGTTTCCCACAATTTCCCTTCAGTTAACTGTGCCTTATTGAGGCCTGGCAACATCAATACCAGATATCAGAACTCATAGTGTCACTAACATCCATTAGCCAGCTGGGCAAGAGGCAACTGACTTAAAACTGTGTGTGCCACACAAGTTAGACCACAAAAAGAATAGGTATTTAACGTCAGTACCTGTTGTTGAATAAAGTTGCCCATTCTAGGAACAAAAGGCAATGACTGATCTGTTACTCAGAATGAATTCTCAGAGTAGCAGGCAGTCATTGCAAACCCCTCATGCCTTCCTCACACAGCTGCTTATATCATGTGGCTTTTCATTAGATGTCTGTACATAATAAACACAACAGTGTTGTGGAGTCTTGAATATATATGACCCCTATCCCCTTTTGCCTTTGACATACCTCCATTAGGCCTTTAACTCCCAACAGTTTTAAGTGTTCAAGGTCAGGATGGAGAGAGTTTTAAGCAATACAATCTAGTGGAAAATGTTCCTGCCCATGGCAGGTGGGTTGGACTAGATGATCTTTAAAATACCCTTCTGATTCTACCTGAGCAGGACACAAGACTTTTGAATCTTTCAGAGGCACGTTCCTGCTGTGTAAAACTGCAGCACTATCATTCCCAGATTTCTTTTATGGGGTCATAGGTGTGTGCATAATTGCTTCCTTTATCTATATGGGTTTCAGTTTAACCCAACAGTTTCTACTTTTCTCATGCTAATTCAAATCAGGAGTATCACATGATCTGATGGACAAGAATACTTAAGTGCTGATTACACTAATCCTAACACATTAGAACATAAAAAACATATACCAAGTAAGGTACAAAACCAAGCAAGGACACAGGATGACAGTAAAAATAATACTGTGACATTCACAGTAATTTGTAAAATTCCCTCTGCATGAAATTTGTCAGAAGTCTCACCTGCTACCATGTTTTCTGCACTACTGAAAGATAACAAAATGCTAGAGTTCTCATTCCATTATGCTAAAGGTACATAAAATGTACATAACTACCAAAGATAGATTACATAGAATAAATGAGAAATAAAATGCTTCACTGCCAAAATCTAATAATTTTACGATCAGTCGAGCAAATGCATGACTGAAACAAATGATTTGTACTATATAAGAAACTAAACAAATTAAAACATCAATGAATACCCCACTTTGGGCTCAGAGATTTTAATAACAGCAAAAAAAGGAATTTTTAAATTTGAAATAATCTATTGTAATCTTACATTTCCTTCTGGGCTCCCTTATTAAACCATTTTATTTATATGTCTGGTTTAACTTCATTACAAGCAGATCTACTGCACTGCATATCAGCCAGCATCCCTGAACTGATCCCTACTTGCAACATTATTTTGTGCAATTTCACGCTTACTTTGTGTGCTTGTCTATCAAATCATAGCAAACTTTCTGCAACTTTTTAAACTCCTGCTTTTCACTGAGTTTCTGGGGGAAAAAAGCACGCCCTCTTTATGTAGGAATTCACACCCACTGGGAAACAAATATACAAAAAAGACCCGGAATAAGTAAAGGCTTGGTGTGTTGATAGCTGTTCACTTATTATACAGCCTTCATGACTATGGCTGTGAGAGAGAAACATTTACTGCAAGAGAAACAAAAGGAGACTTCCAATCATACAACTAAATTTACTGGTATATACAAAAATATGTTTTTTAAAATCAAATTGCTGCAGTCTCCATTTGAAGAATTTTTGCTCACTTTCCCTCTTCTGTGCATTTAAGCTGTTCTCTAATCTATCTACTGAGTAGCAAGGGATTTTTCTTCTGAACATTCAAGAATAAAATTTCTCCTCAGACTCATTTTAGCTCATTTCTTCTTTAATGACAATTCTTGTTACTTCACTTTTCACACACCCACACATTTTTTGAAAGACTTTCAAATCTTATAGAGTACTGATTCTGCTGAACAAAATATCCACTGCTGTTTGACAGGCTCTGTAATCATTGCAAACTCCACAAAAGCACTCCCATCCCTCACACAGGTTAATTTTTCAGTCTAGCAGGGTAAGATTTTTTTTCTTGCTTTTCTGATTTTTTTTCCTGGGCAAAGCAATAACCATTCTCCAGAGAGCTTCTCTGTCACTTGATGACTGTGATTACACTGTTTGAACTCTCAGTGTAGTTACTAAATTATCACTCCCTTAGCAGATCGAGCAGTAGCAGAGAGAGAATCACAGAATCATTCAGGTTGGAAAAGACCTCCCAGATCATCAAGTCCAACCACAAACCTAACATTGCTAAGTCCCTCTAGGCCCAGTTCCTAAGAGCTGTGGCAGTTTGCGGGACTAAAACCTGAACCAGCTCCACTCCTTTGCCAAGCCAGCACCTGCTGACCATCTGTCTGTTGAACTTCACGGCTGTTAATTTTCCCTCCACTTATTTCTTTAATGCCTGGGAGATTTTGCATTACATTTGCTGAGATCAGTTCATTAAAATACTAATTTCAAGTGACAATTTTCTGCTGGTGAGCACTGCCTGTGGAACCAGTGGTAGTACTGATACACTCTCAGCTGCAGGAGAGTTCATAGATGCTCAGGTCCCTGGAAGTGGAAGAGGAGGTTGAAGATAATTAAGTGACTGACTGACAGGAAATAGAACAGCATTTTACATCTCATACCTGTTTATTTCTGCTTTTGTTTCTCGTAGATGGTACATATGAAAGCTGAACTTATTTTTTTTTTGAAATCCAAGACAAGAAAGTCATTGGCTCTGAAAATCTCTTCAATTCTCTTAACAAATTCTATAAGCAGGTAGGAATTTTGCCTTTGTAAAGGCATAATTATGTTTTGGATGATCACAGTATCATCCAGGAGTGTGAAATGTTTCAAATACTGCAGAGTAAGTAACAGCTAGACAAAAACACACCTGAAAGTGTAATGAGCAAGTGGAAGAGCAACGCTTGAGATTAAGTAATCTTAATCAGCTAATGCTTAAGTAAGAAGAGTAAAAAAATGGCATTTTGGGCTCCTGAAAGAATCAGTGAATATCTGGAAGAAAAGGAAGAGGATGCATTGAGTAAATGCATCGAATGTGGTCATAGCCCAAGCAACTTTCAGCTCCTTTTCATGTAATGAGGAAAGCATGGTCTGGCTGAGGAAAAAAACATTCAGTACTGTTTGTTTCAAAGCCCTGTGCTCCAGATAACTGAAAGGATGTCATGGGCCAGACTCCAAGATAGCTGCATAGATGCTCCTGGCAGAACATTTATGATTTATCACTGGTCTCAGGCTCTCCAGCATCAATACATCATCATTCCTCATTTTCTACTGTCTCCTATGGATACACTGCAGCTGATGTATTTTGCATGAGAACTCCATTTTAGATACTGAGAGTCACAGTATTGTCATTTGAACTCAAGTAACAGAAATTTCTAAGTTCTCTGGTGACTTCTGAGATTCTGCTCTTCTGCCCTGAATCTTGGTAAACACACAGAAATTTTTCTTCTTTTACAGAAACTAGCAGGAGTTTTGCTCTATCGAGGCAACTTTTTAAAATATATTGAATGAAAGGGGAATAGGATAAAGTGTCTAAATCTGTGAAATAGCATGGTATTTCTAAAATATGTTCCACATACATGTGCTAACAATAGTCAGAGTTTTCAGATACGGGTTTTTGTATTCAGGTGCTTAAAATCTTTGCATTCCTGAACAATAGCTAAGCTAAAGAATGAGAAAAGCAGTTGAAATAAGTAGTTATTACCTGTACTGCATCCAACTATGTCTATTAAAAACATAAACCATAGACAAACCCAGCAAAAATTATCTAGTGAAGCACTTCTGTGGGAAAACACTGGTACAGCATGTGGTAATATCAGGCACTTTATAATAAACAAAAGCAGGAAAAATGTAAAAGGCAAATGTAAGAAACGTATAAAAAGAGCAAACCTTTTTCCCTCTGAAACAGGTATCTTGTAAATTACACCCCTAGTCAACCAGATAAATAATTAGCCTCTGCAGAATTTAGTCTTCAAACCCTTCTCTTATTTTCGCTTGATTCTAAATGGATCTAAACATGGTGCATGCATTTGCTTTCAGATTCAACTATTATAAACTTGCCACTAGTACTCTGGCCATTCTGCATTATTCTTTCAGTTCAGGTACATCTTGCAATTTATCAACTAAAGGATGGTGATACTGTAGTTAAAGAAAGCAAATGAGATGACAGGTTCTGCCCGATAGTTTATCTCCTTTTTTCCTAGAATAGAGATGATAATTTTTTTATTCTGTAAGCAAGTTTCAGGACTTGACAACAGCCGGCAAACTTTGAGAACTCTGGACATCAACTTAAAAGAAAGCTCTTCTCTCTCTCCCAAAAAGACAATCTATGCATTTGGTCAGTGACCTCTACACTGCTATGTTCACACAAATCATTTAATTTTAAGGTGCTTTGCTGATTTCACATATTTCAGTGACAGCTGGTTTTATTTTATGGCTGTATATTTACCACTTTCAAACTGTATCCACTGTCTCAGAAATACACTCTGCATTTACAGAAAACAGAATCTAATTTGGGTCCATTTTGCATACAGCACACAAGCAACATGATGTTCATCTTTCTGGCTTCTACAAGCCCTCTGACAATCCAGATCCTGAAACAGAGGAAAGAAGGTAGCAGTAGAAGAAAAGAATGCCAAGCCTCTTCTAAAAAGTCCAATAAAAGTACTTGCAACTCAGCAAAATAAAATTCTTTTCAATGATCTGTTATGTAATACAAAGTATCCTTGTGTTTCATCTGAATATTTCCACTGTAGAATCACAGAATAGACAGGGTTGAAAGAGACTTTAAAGATCATCTCCCTTGCTTGAGCAGAGACCCCTTCTGCTAGAGCAGGTTGCCCAGAGCCCCATCCAACCTGCCTTGAACACTTCCAAGGATGGCGCATCCACAGCTTCTCTGGGCAGCCTGTTCCAGCGTCTCAGCAACCTCAGTAATGAATTTGTTCCTTACATCTAATCTAATCCCATCCTATTTCAGTTTGAAGGCATTCCCCCTTGTCTTATCCCTACATGTTCTTGTAAAAATGCTCTCTGTCTTTCTTGTAGGCCCCCTTCAGGCACTGGAAGGCCACGATTAGGTCACCCAAAGCCTTCTCTTTTCCAGGCTGAACTATCCCAATTCTCAAGTCTTTTCTCATAGGACAGGTGCTCCATTTCTCTAACCATCTTGTTCGCTATGAAGAGAAACTCCTGATGTTTGAGCAAGAAATTATGCAACGTGAAATGTGAGTTAACAGAAGATGCTACTGAAATAAATAGAGATTTACTTGTTTTAGTTTTATATTTCTCTCTGAAATGCTCCCATATCTTAAGGAAAATGCCTAGTTCTCTTAGTTTTGTTTGCTTACTGAACAGTAACAAACTATCAGTGAGCAGTCACCTGTTCTTCCAGTTTTTCTGAGAGTAGATCTATAGCATTTGTACCTGGGATCACACACACTAGTGAAACCTGCTGTGGTATGGGGTCTCTGCCCCTAGACAAGACCATCCTACTGACCTATGGTGTGGCCTCCCTTCCATCTTCACCACAGCCTGATTTCAACTGTAACTGCTTTCCATGTAATCCCCCAAAGCAGATAGATTTATAAATTCAGCATTGTATACTCTCAGAATTTTACATGAACAAATATGGGTCTAACAGCCCAATGCACTGAATTGTGTGCTATATATCATAAAATGTGTCTCACCTGAGGAAAGGCTAAACAAATGTAAGTGTTTTCCATAAATCCAAAAGAAATATATTCCCTGACTGATGAATCAGATACAATTAGTGGCTGCTTGAAGGTGAATGAGTATCTGCTAAAAGCCATAAAAATCACCTTTGATGGTATGACATGCACTGAGACCTACTTCTGCTTCAAGAGAGACATAAAGACATATAACTATGTAATTTCTGTTCAAAAAAGTGAGTAACAGCTTTTCTTCTCAATTTTGGGTGGGGAGAGCCAATCAAACTGGAGTAATCAGCCTGCTTCTATGCTAGTAACATCAGTATTAGGAAATGCTTAGCAAGCACAGCTCACTAAAACTGTATTTGACAGCCATTTTAATGGCAGCTGCTACAAGATTATAACTTGACATGAATACAGATCTCAGATATTACCTTTTCAGTGAGCACTTTCAGTTCTCAAGACAAGAATGAAGGAGCAAATGACAAAAAGAGCTGAGGAAAACATTAAAGCATGAGAGAAAAAGGGCAAAACAACCTACATCTGACACCCAGTGTGGGGTTTCCTGCAACATCATGTTCTTATTTAATACCAGCAATGTTAGTCTACTGCAATTACCTGCTCAGTCCATTACATGTTTCTAATCCACAGTCAGGAACCAGAAGTGTAGTTACTGAGGTTTATCATTTACAGCAGTGGGCCAAGCTTTGCATTATGCAGACACACCTCCTGTAAAATGAGATGCTAATGAACCTGGGATATAATGCATTAGCGGACTGGGTTTTTTTCCTGCTCCCATCTCTCTTTCAGACACCTTGTAGCCACTACTATGAATAATACCACACTATATAACAAAAAAGCCATTTAAACAGGCTACTGTTAAGCCATTGGATTCTACCTTTTCACTTTAATTTTTAAGGAGAATTTCTGTTTTTTCCTAATAAGATGTACAACAGTTTTTAACTCATTCCCCTTCACCTTCTCTGTCCTCAGCACCACAGAGAAAGTAGCTATTGAGTGTAAAGACTGGGTAACTTTACAAGAACTCGGGAGCTGAAAGGATGCAAGCAGCAGATGGAAGAAGAGTAGCAGCCAGTTACAAAAGGAGTTCCATTTTACTCTTTCCCCTGAGGCCTCCGCCAGTCATGCTGTGCACACTCTGCTGTATGTGCATGCTGGGCAACGCTCTTGGGGCAGATCTCTGAATGTAGTAAAATGTGTGTCAGCCTCAAAAGGACTGTGACACTTTACACAAAGCTTTACAATCTATTTTTTTTTTCCTAAATATGTGTAACAGTGTAGGAAGAATGTCTGAATCTAAAGATCTATACAATGCACCTATAAATATGTGTCTGTGGAGGAAAAAATTGACCAATGGACTACTGCTATCAACTATCACTTGAAGGTCACTTCAACACAACTGTCCTCCTATTAAATGTGGTTACTTTGGCAAGCAGTAACAATACAGTTGGCACTGTATTTATTACCTGTTGCCCATAGCACTCTGGTATTGTTTTTTAATTGACTGCTTAGTGTCCTGCCTTATCTTTTTGTTTCACTGTTAGTGTGTAAATTCCATTTTGTGGAAATTTAATAAGGCATCTAAACTCTGTCATGCAATTCCTGTGATGGGTAAATCTTGGTTATTCACATTTCACTGAACAAACTCACAGTATGTGTAACTTCATGCAGCAGCGTGTGATGCTGAGCAGGTTTAGAAATTGGATTTATAGTGGATTTATTTTAAAATAATCTCTAATGCTGAAGAGAGGTTATTACCACAGCAGGCAATTGTGGGACATTGAGAGAACTTTGCTGGTTAAGGAGGAATGAGTGAACAGTGTGAATAGGAAACTTTAAAATTCAATATGTGCTGAAATTCAAAATCTTTAGTGAAACCATAAAGAAGACACAATGCTATTGCAGGGGAATTACAGTTTAAAGAATATGAAAACCAGCAAGACCCAAGTGTATTTCATATTGAGATTTCCATTCCTGCCTAAAATGCTTGAAAGGTTTGTATTCTCTGAGTCCTGCTTGAATTGTTGCATTGATGAGTGCTGAGGAACTCAAGAATAAAAAAAATAGCAATTTGTTTTGCCTTGTTTTGAGACCCAAGAGGCAAGAGAGATACAAAAGACCAAATGTCTTGCTTTAACAAACTGGTTAAAAATACCTAAACATTCCTGAAAAACAGGAAGTCACATCGGAGATTAATATGAAACAAGCAATCTCCAGGCTGTCTCTACTTCAGCAGCAAGGTAGTTAGGACAGACTGACAGAAGAGAGAGGTACAGATTGAGAGATAAACAAGAACCTTGGGGCCTGAGTCATGAATTCATTGACTTGGTGCACTGTGGAGCACCAGGCCCTGGCTAACTTATGCTGAACTAGTGAGCAGCAAACACCACCCAGGAAGAGAGATGATCAATACAGAAGATTCAGGGCTTTGACCCTTGGTCATGCCTGCAGTTCAGTGTTGCATGGGCAATCGGTTCACACCTCTTACCCGGGGCTGGCTGAGACTATTGCACTTGTGTTTCTTGTAGAAGAGTTTAGATTAATAAAGGAAAACAAGCTCACAAGTACTGAGCACACCCCAGCTGATTTAATAATTTCTTCACTATCAATTCAAATGGGATGTCTTCCCTTCAGTACAGCAGGTATTGCAGTCATACAACTGCTTTGTATGACTGATGCAATGGAAATACCAAAAGAGTAAGTTAAATTTTGACACTTCACTAAAAGCCATTTCACTAACGATGACAGTGATTTGGCACATCTGGAAGAAAGGAGAAAAGCACTGACATACAAGCAGATTCTCTTGCTTAGGAGTTCTTCCCAAGATCTGCACATGACTCATAACCTGCCAGCATGCTGCAAAAAACAAATCATAGAACGGGACTCTATAGCCCAAGGGACACACACCTCACATCATTTTCCTTTCCCATTAGAGAAGGCAAAGTTGGAAAAAAATAATAAAATCATACCTCTCTCCTGCACAGTTTTGGAAACAATGGAGTCCTCTGTGACCTAGGTTTGTCCGTGATGTGAGTGAACAGAAGAGGCAATAAAATGTTTAAGAGAAGGATGAGAGAACAGATGAACAAGAGAACAGATGAACACACACTACCAAACTCAGTGTCTACCAACAAATGATTCAACATAGGAGACTGAACTGAAGTTTTTATACATCAGTAGTCCTCCATTGTAGAAACTCAGGATGGGTGTTTACTGACTCAATTAAAAGCTTAATAGATGAATGACAACTTTGTTGACAAGGCATTGATGTTTCTAGGGAGAGGAAGTTTTAGTACTTAATACTACTTTTACATTGTAGTATACCAAGGAAACTGCCAAAGTTAACACAAAAGACTCATCTGAGATGGAAAAGAAATGTTACCTGAAGAGATTATTAAAGGAAATGTGATGGTTTTCTTCATCATAACCCACGTCTTCACACTGAAATAGCAACTATGACTCTTCAGCCTGATTCAGTGAAATAAACAATTTAGAAGCTTTAGGGACAGCTTTTATGTACATTTTTATATTTCACTTCATTTTGCTCTACATGTTCAGCTGTTGAACTAGTCAGGACATTCAGATTTTCCTTCTTCACCAGTTTAACTTTTTGATTGCCTCATATAATAAAACACCATCAATGTTCAAGATGGAAATGTACAGTTTAGAAAAAAAACATGCAACATCCAAATTGCTTTTGATAATGTAAGAAAAACGATTAAAGTAGAGCTCTGCAGAACTCTAAATATTGACACAAAAATGGCTTGGGGCAAGGCTCTTTTCCCTCCAAACACCTTGAGAAGCTTAAACAAATAATTTGTCCTCACAGTTCTCAGTGCAGGATTGTGTATCCCAAAACTCACACCCAAGCCATGCACCCACTGGGTTAAAATGGAGGCAGATAACGAGGAGAAACATATTAAGACCAACAGAAAGAAATTCTAGGGAATGAGCTGTCTCATGTTTAATGCCTTGAAGGTCTCTTATCTAATCAATGTACCAGAATGTCCTTTACCAGCCCAGTAGATTTTAAGGTAATATCCTATATAGCCAGAACAGAAAAAGTGGCCAGAGAAATTCTTCGTGTAAACCTTTTGTTTCACAAAGCATCTAGAAAGGGTGCCAGTCCCTCAAAGACTGTTTTTCATTGTAGTTTTCTGTCATATTAATCCGTGTGAATATAGATATCACAACCTGAAATACTGTGCATTCTCCAAAATAACATATGTATTAATGCACTGTAATTACAGAAGTTCATCTGCATCATCACATCTTGTTGAATTCCCAAGTCATAGAAAAGTCTCTGTGGGGTGTATATGAACAGGCTTTCACTGAATTACAAGGCAAAAAAATTTCAATAAACCGAATTCTCTTTTATATTCAGTAGTGAAGCTGTCACTGTTGTCAACTGTTGCAATGTTTTAAGCACAGAACTCAATAGGAAACAGGCATTTCCAAAAAAAAAAAANAAAAAAAAAAAAGGAAAGAAGAAAACAAAAAACCAGAAAATGAAAAAATAGGAAAAAGGAAAATGAGAAAAAGAAAAGATAAAAATTACCAAACCAGTGAAAGATTTACCAGAAAAATATAAATAGCCACCAAAACCAGAGAAAATTAAAAAGAGAGACAAAAAGGAGTACCATTAAAAAGAGAAAGCAATTTACAAAGCAAGAAAAAATAACATTCAAACCAAACTGTTGCTTTTCAACATAACAGTCGGAATACTATGCCTTCTCTTCAGGCAGTCTTAAGAGAAGACAACCCTCAAACCTTAAATCTGGCAAGTTAGATAGTTCATGCTCTTCATATGAAAAGAGAGCTTTGTTTTTACACACATGGGATATTTATGACACCACTTGTGGCATCTGTGGCTGAAGATAAACAGTTCCTGTGTTACAAGCAGTACTTTGAAAACATAGTAATTCCTTAAACATCAGTGGAGCAGCACAGCCATCTCCAGTCCTTTATATTTAGCAGGCCAAGCTGAAGACAAGGTTTTTGTCTCTTTTGTGGGGTTCAAAAAGACTAATGACACTGAGAGTATGTGGAGATAGCTGCTGTGACCCTTGGGAAAGAGCTGGAAACACCAGCAATGAGAAAATCCTGTAGGAGCTCTAGTGGGCAGTAGAGCAGCCATCCTGATATACTGACTGAGTTTGATGCAGAAGAACAATCCTGTGCACACAAAACAAAAGGTAGCAGCAGACCTTTCTTGACCAACAAAAAGACCAGTGGTATAAACACAGGGAGGCAACTTCCTACAAATAGAGAGAAGTACACAAGTCATGCCCCAACACCCACTGAAGCAAACAAGTTTTGCACAGAGAACTGATGCCATTTTTATCTCCTGTCAACCACAAACATCACCACTAAAACTTCCTCTTTCAAAACCAAGAATTAGCACTGGAAAATTGTTTCAGTGGTGAAGAAAAGAATGCTATCTTTTACTCAGACTCACAATAGGGAGACCATTTCCCTGCATTTTTATCCTTGCAGACACATAAAAAACAGTTCTGGTAAATACAGAGACAAAATGGCTTTTTTTCTTCTCCTATCATACTTTAAGATGATTAAAAAGAAAAAAAAAAAAAAAAGCTGAAGCTGAAATGTATGATATTGAAAAGCCCCACAACTTAATAAACAAAAGAAGAATCAAATTCTGCTCATTTTCTGAAAACTAGAGTTCTTAGCTGTTTATACAAGGTGCTATATGGTCTCAATTATATCCTATGCCAGATAGCCATATCTTTGCTTTGGTGTCCCCCAACGTTTAGGCTGCTTGGTTTAATCCCTTAGATCCCTACAAAACCTCCACTTTCTTTCTCTGGTGCTCTTGCTTGGTAGAGACTGGTTATTACACCTTTCCTAGGACTGCAGTGTGAGGGCTGTACGAGCAGGCTTTAATTCCTTAGGCATTAATCTGTCCCAAGCTCCAGCCTTGACCATAAGGGGACAATTTAAAGT
The DNA here is from genome assembly GCA_013399915.1 of Illadopsis cleaveri. Lineage (NCBI taxonomy): Eukaryota > Metazoa > Chordata > Aves > Passeriformes > Timaliidae > Illadopsis > Illadopsis cleaveri. Next base: position 532,464 of record VXBB01024200.1, on the reverse strand, counting down.
TTATACAATCTCTAAATTTTTCAAGGTGTCTAGACTCTTTACCTAATGAAGTGACATTAAAAAAATACAAATATCTGTGAAACAACAGATGCTCACATGCCCTACTGCACTCCAAATTCCTTGCTATATTTCAGCATTCCTTGGTGCTAGATCAGAGGTTCAACACACAGCTTTTCTGGAGAAAAGGGCACCAGTTTCCCCTTTTTATGGCGGTCTGTTCCCTTTTCTTCTCCTCTCCAAACCTCCTTACTTCAACCACTTTTGTTTTATAACCCCCTCCTCCTCACCTGGGGACTCTTCCATCAGCCTCCTTAGGTCAGCCAAGTCCCACCACCTGATCTGTTGCTAAGTTACTACTCCTCCGTGTTTCAGACTCAAGAAATGATCTGTCTGGGGCAACAGCCAACTTTTTGTAAAATATCACTCTAAATACATGCTCACTGTAGTTAAAATGACCTGTTATTTTTGCTCTCTGGCATTGCAGATACTCTCTCTCTTCTCCCTGGTAGATTTTATAACAATATAGGAACAAAAGACTGCCAAGAAAGAAACCATGCTCCTTGGTTTTCTACAGGCTTGTTGTAGACTCTGTTCCCAGCACTGAAGAGAAGTCCCATGCTGCACAACAACTGAACCCAGAGCCCACCCTCTCCCTCCCATTTTAACAGCATGAGACAAACTTGGAGAACATGTTCAGAGCAGGTGTGTTTGCTTTACATGAAGCTAATTGTGCCAGCTGTATTTTGGTGTAGCAAATGGATGGACTTGTATGTATGGACTTGTTCTGCTATTTTCATCTGAACTCAAATCCATTACAATTTGACCTTTCAAAGTTCCCAGATCTTACATATTTTTCCCCAAAATCTGCAGTTACAGCCTGATTCTTATCTCCCAGTTATTAACTGTAAGCCCCACTAATCCCCCCATCTCCCCTGAATTATTCTACAGTCCCTGAGCATCCATGAGTGGAGAACTGAGAAATTAAGAGAAAATGAGACAATTTTTTTCCTCTTTCTTGATTCCTGCAGGCAAAAACTGTCTACAAGAGATTTGATGAGCACTAGACCCATATCTCAGTCTTTGTTCTTAGAGAGGCTGTTAGTGTTTCCAGTTTGCGACAAAATGTTTTTCAAACTCCTCCCTACATCCAGTCGTGAATTTTACAACTGCAATACAAAATTCTGTGCAGTTTTTGTTTTGGATTCCTCTCTTTTTTTTTCTTGCTTGGGATGGCAAGAACACTGCCAGTTTACCTTGCAGATACACCACCTGACACGCATTCCTCACAATGGCTTCTTTCTCCAACTAACCACATGGAAATTGCTACCTTTTTATTTCCAACTAAGCACATGGAATAACTTACTAAACAAAGACAGAAGGCTGCTTGTTAAAGATCTGTATCAAAAATCTTGCTTCTCCCCTGTCTACCAAATAAGTTAATAGGGGTTTTTCAACTGTCTGCAGCAGGAATTTGATGTTACTCCTACAGCATCAGGAGCTGAACCTAGCAATTTAGGAGAAGATATTATCATGCCCTTAAAAAAAATGACAAAAGGAATAGAAAATTAATTTAGCAGTAAGCTCAGCCATGAGTGCAAGGTTCAAATAGAATCTATTTCCAACAGCCTCATTTTCAACAGGTAGTAGTATATTCTTGTATTTTTCAATGCAAGTGTTTGCAAGACTACTAACAGTGAATAAAGGCATGAAAATTCTGGTCTCAACAGGGTTAAAAGTGTTAAAAGTGTTAAAAATAATCTAGCTGATAGAGATACACAAAAGCAACCTAAAATAGCTAAAAATGGTGGAAGGCCACAGAATGAACTTGCGTGTGCAATTGTTTCAAGATTGTTGTTCCAGACGCCATTTTATTCTGGAAAGCAGTTTTTGTTATCTGTCTAGACCACTTCCAGTGACCACAGAGGGGACTGACCAGCAAGCACAATTGCTCCCTTCCCACATGTACTTCTGCATTTCCTGCCAAGAGGACTTCCAGAGATCCTGCCTGGGAATCCAGACTGAGACACATCCTGCAGGTATCTGCCCTGCAATGTAAATTCAGCCTTTATGTATTTTTCAGCTGCTGTCTCACAAGAGACTCTTACTCTGGAAGCCACGCATTTGTCACTAATGTCTCCACAGTCACAGAAGGGGATGAGGTCTGCAGGCTGATTGGAAAATCATTTATTACCCCAAAGCAGGGAGCCATGAGGCACTGTGTGCATCCAAGCACGCCACCACTGCCATCAGCAGGAACTGTGTGCCAGGTGGGAATTTAGGTCAAAGCCAGGATTTTTTTCCCTATTGTTAGTGTTAGGATTCTTCAAGAATCCTTTCTTCTGAAAACAAAGTTTTTTTGTATTTATATTTTGGCATTCAACACATTGCTTTGTCTCTGTTCTACCTGTGCTTCCACCTCTAAAAATCCTACCTCAGTTAGCACTGAGAAACAATAATGAAATTTCAATAAAGCATTAAAAAAGTAAGAATAATAAAAAACCCCCAACAACAACAACAACCCCAAAAAACCCCATACCAACAAAAAACCCCAAACACCAACAAAAAAACCCCAACAACAACAAACCAAACACTCCAAAAAACCAACCAAACAAAAAACCCAAACAAAGACAAACCACAGGGTTTTCACTGAGAGGAGATGAAAGTTCCACAAGGGACCTTACTATTGCTATCAATTCTTATGCTGAAAGCTGGAAGTTAACGCAGTAAGGAGTGATACTACACAAACCTAAAATAGAAGTCTCTCTCTATGCAACAATTATAACTTAAAGATGTTGAATGTTTGTGACTGTGCACACAACCCTTGACTGTGTTATATTCTGTGGGGCACATCCTCAGATAGCAATTTGGAGTCATGAAAACAATTTATGTCATCTGAGGAGCTGCCTTAAGAGTCTGACACTTTATTAAGCTGAGAATATCAGTGCACTTAGTTACTTCTGTACCTCTGGACTAGAAGTTGAATTATTATTCAGGGAATTTAATGGACTATATTCATGGCTACTGGTATTGTTCAGAGTGTCATTTTAACTGCTTTGAAACTGAGATACATAACACAACTTTTACAAGTGGTTGCATAACCTGCTGTCCCAACGCATCCCCATTTTCTTGACTGGTTACATTAACTCACACATACACAGAGACTGCTAATTCTGACACTGGGGAATGACATTCACATCGCCAGTAAGATTTTTTGTTCCCTGTGAAAAATGCACTTTTATCCCAAATTACTCTATATTAGGGGAAAACAAGGAGAAACAAATGCAATGACTCCATGAAGGATTGGTGTGTGTATCCTTTTGGGGGCAACTAGTTCCAGAGCTGCAGTCAAACACATGCCTAGTGTTTAGTTTCACAGGTTTTGATCAACTGAAGTTGCTTTAAAGGTCTGTTCACATTCTCTTCTAATCTAAGACTATCTATGCATTCAGCCTGCATTTTGAGCTATATCACACACTTGGATTCCCCTCTTACCAAAATATCAATTCAGTGTACTGGGAAGAAAAGCGGCATCCTAGTTAAAGCAAGAGAATAGCTAGCCTCACTTTTTCTCAATATTCAAAGAAACTGTAAATATTATCTGATGTAAAGCAGTCTCTACTAAGCTCTTCCTTTGTCTACAGCCAAGTCTGCTAAAAACTTCAAAGTCAATGTGAAGTAGCCACAGACATGCATGGCGTGTTTAGAAACATCTAAACTAGCTCACTGAAGGCTTATGCAGCACAGTCCAAGCCACAGCCAATGTTCTCTCCTGTCCAGCTGGTGACTGGACATGGGACACGAACACAGCATTTCCAAAGCCTGCAAACAGAGCATGAGGTTTGCCTCAATTGCCCAAAATGAAACTGCCTCATTTTCCTAAAAACACTACAGAGTGGTGAACCCCCCTCCCCCCACTCCAACCTAAAGAGTAGTAAAATGCAGGCAAGGGTAGACACGTGAAACACTGAATCCTACAGGGAACAATTTGGGGACTGTTAAAGGACGAAGTGGGAATTAAAAGCCACTCTCCCATTTTGAGGTTGAGATGAAATTGTAGCTCCCAGGGTGACTTTCTGCAGAATACTCTGGCTACCTCTGTGTCTACTTTGATGTGCAAGGGAAGCTGTGTTTTCCACTTCTCGCATGGATTGAAGCAATTTCTATTCAACACGGCTCAATCCAATTCAGCTTCGCCAAAGCAAAGAAGAAAAAGTTTAAATCTTAAGAGGTGCACGTAGGTGTGAAGCACATACAACCTCACATCATACTTTGCTGCAACAAAGTGTAGACCTGTCCTGCACTATTTCACCACCACTTTCTTTAAAGCAAAACACTCTGGGCTCTGAACAAAGCCCCTTTGTTAAATAACAATCCAACATGTAGAGGACTCTCATTTCATACTTTCTCCATTAAAATGCAAATCTCTGCCTTGACACAACGACACTCAAAATGGAATCCTGTACAAGTAATGCTGCACTGCAGAGCTTATGTCATCTACTGATAATGACTACTTTTGCAACCATTTAAATTGCTTTCATTGTTTATAATTTTGTGGATACATTTTCTTCAGGAGAGAATAGTTTTTAACACAGTCTTAACAAGAAAGACATATACTACAAGATGTGAGCTCAATTAAGTTTTCTGATCGAAAACAATAAATTCCATGATAAATTAACAGAAACAATAAAACAAGTGGCAAAACATGATTAATAGGAGAATTCTAGCCAATAGGATCTTCTAATCTGGGGATCTGACAGTTCCATAAGAATAGCAGACAAGAAGAAATAATGGCAAAGTTAAAATCACAACAATGGTAATATATATTAAACCATGTATTTCAAAAGATTATGTTGCAAGTGAAACTTTGTACCAAAATTTATTGATCAAAAAAATGCCTCTCTATAAATTTATCTTTCACTTCTTGTTCTTGTACATATGGAAATCAGAAAAGCCCCAGATCTTTAACTACACAGCAAACTGGCCCAGCTAGAGAATTTACACAGTCAACCGAATAAAGCAGGAAGAAACTCTAACCACAGGAGACCTGTGGTTAAAGACACAGTACTTTATGAAAATCTACACTAGCACTCATTTCTGGATGTCTGTCAAAGAATATTGCTGTAAATACTGAACTGGTATCTCGCAAGAGGCATAATTCTGCTCTGCTCTTTGGAATTTAAATGCTGTTAAGTGTCTTTGCTTCTTTTTAGTCTGCAGATCAAGTAATCACCTTTATGAAGGTAAAACCATACAGGAAAATTCTGCTGTTAGAGCATCAGAAAGAAAGAATATTAGTGAGTCTGGACCCACTTTCCTTTTCCACTCAACAAGTCAGTCAAGGGTCAGTGTCAGAAGGGGTTTGATATAAGCTCCAGTTGCAAGTTCTTTTCGTGATAGCCTGGTGTAGCCCCCATGTGCTGCCCTGTTAGACCCCTGTGTACTACTCACCTTTACACCATTACTACTCACCAACTCAGCTGGCATCCCAGGGCAAACAAACTGTCTTAGAACATTTAATTCCATTAGAAAACAGAAACAGAAAATGAACAGACTGATTCAAAGCAGTTCCAGCCGGACATAAACACCTCTGATACTCTTTGTATCAACTATTTTTTAGCTCAAGAGATTTCCTGTTTCCCTCTACTTATTAACCCACCATGACTTTCTCTTCCAAGTACTAACCCAACCTTCCACCGACCTAAGGGACACACTTTTAAACTCTGAGCATTCACAACACCCTGTGGGAATAATTTTCAGAAGTACAATACCTGCTCTGCAAAAAACCAACATTTTTAACTCAGCTCTTGCTGGTTTCACCCAGTGTTCTCTAGCTCCTGCACCAGAGAGATGCTGATGGAAGGATGCCCACCTGCCCACTCCCTGCCTCTCAACATGCCTCTATCCCCCACATTGCTGAAAAACACTACTTGTGTAAAGCAAGTTCTTCCAAAAGCACGCATTCGGAAAAAAATGCATTAGTATTGCCCCAAAACTGATAAAGAAATCCTAATTTTACCTATACTCACCGTTTTTACTGTGATTAAAAATTAATTAATAGATCTGGCTCAGTGCTCATGTAACAGTATCTCCTTTTCCAAAATAAACTACAAACTTTTGAGCTGCCACAAATATCCTGCCCTGAGAGATGTGATTTTTCTATGTAAATTGCACCAAGCAATAAAAAGGTCCATAACAATACTACTATATGCTAAAACCTCTTGTCGACAGTATTGCCAAGCTCTTGACAGAACTGTATTTTATTCATGGGAACTTAAAAAAAAAAAAGTAATAAAAATCCTTCTGGCTGTTTCTGAATTATAAAATATAAAAATGCAAACAACATTCTTCAGTTCTATCCACATTAAAAATTCCTGCTTAAGAGATGTAATAAATTATTCTTCCAGGACCTGGATTATAAAGCAACTTTTTGTAAGTCGTAAAATCATGGAATAACTTTTGTCAGCATGACAGTATTTTGTCAATAAAACTCACATAACTTAAAACTTTCTCACCATACAGAGCAGCATCATGTTATGTCACACACTCCTTCGAAAACTCTACTTTTTATTGCAATAGGATGATGTGGGGTAATATAAACAAAACACAATTATTTTGGTTGCTTTGCCCTTTTAGCTCATGTTTGGAATCTATATCTTAGCATTTCCATGGTAATAGTGGATAGGGCAAACCATAATTTCAGTGTTTCTCTACAAAACAGACTTGTGTTAGTCTGCACTCGCTTTTATTGTCAAGAAAACCTTGTGTCTTGAACTCACCTATGTTGTTTCAGCCTAACCCTCAGCTGATTTACAGAGTAACAATTTCACTGCAGACCCAAGAGCTGTAATGAAATCAACACCAGTCCTTAATGATTCACATCACTGAGCTGTCATGCAGGATCAGTTTCTGCTTCTTCACCTTCAAACACCCAGAAAATGCAGCAAACTCTCAAGACCAGATTTTCCCCACAAATTTGAATGAAATAAGCCAGGAATATCACCACCACTACTGCCATCATTGTGTATAAGGGTCAATGGACTTCCATAAATTCTGCTCTGAAAAGTTAGGAATTCCTTTCAAGGTAAAATATCTAACTGATTCCGATTTCACTTTTATTGGCAGCCTATCAGTTAAAAAGAATACAAAGGTTACAGCTCAGCTATAGGGATAAAATCAGGGAAAGTTAAAAAAACCCACTCTCATTCAAAGAACTTAAATATTCAATCTTGGGTTTCTGGGGTTTCTCACCCAAGATTTAGGTGGTGGTTTGGGGTGGTGGTTCGAGTTAGTCTTTTTAGCCCTCTGAAGGCTTTGAGTCTGGTGTGAGAATGAACCAGAGTCTCAAGGTCTTGTTGTTTCTTGGTTTCTCACGTTGTTTATTAATTCTTATCTTACAAATTTCTCTGTGCCCAGTCAAAATGTTCACAGCAGCTTGGACACAGGGCGACTCCTGACTCCTCCCACGATGGGAGGTCGTTACCTCTTATACAGAAAATTACGTGTACTTTATTTACAATTCCTTGCCAATGCCTATCACCTACACTGCAAGGGTCACCTCTAGTCTGACCCAATCTTCTTGTACTACTTTGTGCCCGCGTCACTGCAGAAGATGGATGCCAAGGGAGAAGAAGAAGAACCCAGGGCACCGCCCTAAAATCTCCATCTTGTCCCCTATTCAGCTCTATTCCAAAAACTCAAAACTACACAATTTTCCATCTGGTGATAAACTACACTACTGTCTTTCACACATTTGTGACTTGCAATTCTTCTCTGTGTTGAAAGCTTTTTCCATTGACTAAAATCAAAGCCTGTGTCTTCCTGGGCTCTGTGCCAGGCAAACCCCCCTGCGCAGACCCCCCTGTCCAGGATTCAAACCCTCTTTCTCGGGTCCCAGACCCCTTTACCGAGGTCTGTGACCATCCAGGGCAGTCAGAGGAATGCCCTGGACTCCGACATGGCAAGTTCTATCAAAAATACTTAAAATTTTTAAAGTCATAGATGCTTTTGCAAACCCACTGCATACAGCTAGACAGCATCCTATGAATTTTGCATGCTTTGCTATCAATTTAAGTAGTGAACTGCAATGAATCTGGGCCAGAGATTTTTGCTGAATCAGGTCTCCTCATTTTGCAGGAACAAACACTTTTGGAACTGCCATTAAGCAAGGTACCATAACTTCATTTAAAGGACACAATTTCTTTTGTTCCAGATAACATAGAAAGCTATGAAACATTAACATGCTCAACTACTCCCCACATCAAATCCAGGTTTTGAGAGTGAGACATCAAAACACGCCTGCAGTCAAAAGGCTGCAAATGAGCACAGTGGAAGCTGGCAATCCTGTTTTCATTTTCTCATAGCACTGTCCAGACTTTGTGATATCAGCCCCAGCAAATATCTGCCATAGTGAGACCTGCTGTGACCCTGAGACAATGCCAGTGAGCTCCATTATTAAAAAACACTGTGAGCAATGCAGCTGTGTTTTGGTGCTAGTATGTCCCCAGCTCATTTTTCTGCTGAAGTACACAAAACAGTATTAAATATATTCCACTAGAATAGAGCACTGAAATAGTTTAGCATTTTGTTGTGAAATCACACCCAGTGAGAATACATTTACTACAGTTTGGCCCTGGAGAGCAGAACAATCAGCAAATGGATTTTACAGCTAGGAGCTCCCTGAATCGAGAAAATCAGAAGCCTGGGTCTTTGTCATGCTTCAATGAAGTGAAGCACTGGGATATACAGCGAGCTCAGAAATCATCGCAAGAGAGGCAAGAGAGAGTATTGTGAGGGGTGAAATGAGTAAATGGGCTTTTAGAGCCAGTCCCCATTCAGAACAGACATGTTGCTATTAATCTCTGACAACTGCATTTGTCCTTGTAACTGAAAAAAAGGAATGTATAGCTTTCCATTAATTAGGCTGGAGTGTTTTTTCAGGAAAAGGGTGTAACAAAAAAAATTCTTTTAATTGCATGGCTTGAATGTGGTGATGATTCTGAATGTTAATTCCAAATTATTACACATTATAGTCTCCTACCTTTCCCACTGCATTATTTCCCAAGATAGCAAATCTATAAAATAACTGTGTAAGAACTGGGAGTGGATTATTCAAAACTTTCCAGTTGTTTCACAATTTTCTGATAGGCTTAACAATCTAAGGATAGAAATACCATTTCAGGCTGACAACATACGCAGCCACCGTGATCACAACACCTGACAGATCTGGCCATCTGAATTAATCTTTGGCCTGGAAATGTCAGTATTTGTCTCTTCCCTAGTTTTTGTTTTAGTCAGATGGATCACATGAGAGATCACTTCAGAAGCATTACAATTGCAAAGTTATTCTGACACCAACTTAGCCTTTAATCATGGTAACTTAAAACTTGATTTTTTGATTTGATTGGTAACTTAAGGTTTTGAAGCTGCACCTACTTTGAGCCACTTTGCTGAAAGTATAGGACCCAGTGAAGCAAACTTCTGTGAAAATACTTGGGCTAAACAAGTATTGCTGTAAATAGGGACAGGCACTGAGTGGAAAATAGGTGTGAGATAAGCAGTCTTGAGCTGATCTAATGTTCAGAGGACAAAAAAGTAGAAGAGGAAATGAGCTGCACCTGTGCATATTTTTGGCCCTTATTCTGTGTATGTGTTTTCTGTGTTTACGAATACTACGTGCTCATCACCCATTTACAGGCAACACTGCTCACTTCAGAGCTTGAAGAAGCAGAAGAGCTTGACCCCCACCTAAGTTACTTATTTCACACACACATGCTAAGTGCAAAAACAGTTCTAGTCACACCATCCTTCTACTGCATTTGGTTTTGACCAACTCAGACCAAATAAACAGCTCAAAATACTATTTTGAATAATCACTTAAGAGGCTCAACATCTGAGCCTAAATTTTGCTCCACTGAAAACTTTCAATGTTCATACTGCTAGAATTATCCTGGGGAGACACTGTATAGACCTATTTCCCATTTTATGAAATATCTAAAGATCAAAGGACTCCATTTGGAATAAACTTACATAAGGAATCACATACAAATAAAAAAGTGTCTTACTATTTCTAAGGAAATAACAGCAGCAATGAACATAAACTAGAATGTACTTCCCTCCATAGGTCACAAAAGAACAAAAAACAAGACATCTTAGAAAAAGGTCATATTTCAGTATACCTCCTTTAAATGTATTCTATATTCTGTTTTGTCTGTTACATTGCACAGTAAATACATTTGATTTTAGCTTTCTTTAATGAGATTATATTGACCAGGGGGGTGAGGGAAGCAGTAAGAATTGCCCTTTTATCTCTGTGTGCATCTTGGTCTCAGGTAAGGCATGTGACCTGTTCATTGTACAAGATTCCATGATTCATACTAAATGGAAATGGATTTAGTTGTGGTCTCTGCTCCTAAAGGTAAGATTAATTACAGCAGTATGAAGTCTGCAACATAACCTCCCCTAGAACTGGCCTCAAATGACAGGAAACAGAGACAGCTGGAATGAGGAGCAAACTTTCCGTTATCTGGTATAGTCAAACTCCAAGCAAAGCTTTTTCCTCATTCACATGGACAGCTTGTGTGTTGAGTAACAGGGCATGAGCTCACATGGGCATTCATCCCTGGAGCACAATCTCAAAGGTCTCTGCTCCACACTTGTCATTTCTTCTTACTAAATCTGCAGAAAGCAAACACCTTTACAAGGTAATGGTAGTTAAATTCCTTTCCACCAAATGCTAAATCTTTCATCATAGTCATTTGGAAATGAACTGCTAAACCTAAGACCAGGTTTGCTTTTATAGCTGTGGTGAAACTTGCATGGAAAAGATTATGTTTACGCATTTTTTCAGGATTACCAACTCATCTACGTAAACTATTGCAAATGATCAGAAAAAACCCTTTGTACTGACATCCTGAAGACACTTTGAAAATACACATAATACAACAATAAAAGTGGCTACCATACATTATGTATTTCCAGCTGAACACAATAAAATTCCAGAAATACATATCCACTGGTAGTACATTACAATAACATGACTAAAAGCAATTTCTTACACTATGTTCTTGCTATGCTACCTTTGCATATATCCGAGCTATTGTATAGCTCAGCTGCTCAAATTTCTTTTTCTAAACTGATGTCCTAAATGTGGTGGCAATAAGCAATAACAATGTGGGATGTAAGTGTTCTCTGCATGTAAAACTGCTAATTGTAGTACGTAGTTTTCCCTGTTTCTTCGGCTCTGTGTTTTATAAAAGGAGAAAACACTTTTCACACTATCAAGGCAAACAAGGCATGCCACATGAGCTTTCCTCTGTCACAACTGGTTAGGTGTGCTGCAGCACTCCTCCAAGCAGACAGGCACAAAGAGGCTTGTCAAAACACTGACGACTTCTTCAGACCTGGCTTTTAGGATTTACTTTGATGTGGAAAACTATCACTCTGCATGCCCTGAACAAATTAATAGACAACACTGACACTTCATGTGTACTAAATAGGTAGATGCAATTATAATTTTTGGCTAGGTCAGCATTGTTTCTCGAACATATACCTTCTTTGCAAAAAATATAAAGATTATTTTTATTTTTTAATCTGTTTTTCTGGTTTCAATCCAAAACAGACTTGTTTTTCTTCTAAGTATTGTACCATAGAATTGCTGGTCAAGTAAGTGTAAAACATGCAAGGTGTAATTTTTTTAAAAAGTATTCTTTTTATCAGATTATATAACACCAGCAAAGCATTTGCCATTCCACACAATAATAACAAGAAACAATTCTGAGAAAATCCACTCATAAATACCTGCTATTTTTGTACAATACATATCTTCTTTGGAACATGTCATTAACACATTTGTTTGAACCTCTCAAGACTTTATTCTTCTGTCTTTCAGGTTCCAAGTAAGCCATAAAACTCCAATCTGCAAGCACCTGACAGGAAACTAGCTCCACTGAAAACTAAGCAAGTATGTGGTGCTTATGTGGAAGAAGGTTCTAAATCTTGGTTATACCTCTCAAATAAGTCCCAACAAAAATATTTTGGTAGCCTAAGGGCTTGTAACAATTCAAATAAACTAATATCAGAAAAGATACTCTACTAGCTCACACAGAGAGGAGCAAATGCAGGATTGTGTTCATAATACACACAGGGGTATCATAACAAGTTGTTTTCTACACAGCCTTCGACAAAATTCTACAAAATTTAAACTTAGAAGATCTATCACTCCTCAATAACATGCAAAGGTAAAAACCTAAATAATGAAGTTCATCTCTCAATGGAAAAATACCTCCAATTTATCACTGCTTGTCCTATCACAGAGCTGCAGAACAGTCAGAGTGCTTGTCAAGTATGTTCACCTGCCACATCAACACTGAGAGCTTTTAGAAGACTGCAAAGACAAGTAACAGTCACAACACAATATTCAAAACATAAAACTAGCAAGAAGTGTTCACCTTGCATTCACAGACCACTCACTGCTACCTAATGTAGCCAAAAGAGTTACCTATAAACAGTAGGAAATCCAGACAAATGGATGTGTGGTCTCTGCAATGTTCTTGAATCAGTCCTTGACACAGATAATGGGAAAAGACTCAAAGTCTTTTGAATGGTTAAATTCTAAATTTATGGTTAATCTGTTGAATTATGACTAGAAGCTCTCCATTTTGTATTTTTGAACAAAGCTTACAAAAGAAATATAAAAAAGAACAAACCAGACAAATGACAAACGGCGAACTCATATTATGCATATTCTTTTTTTTTAATATGTATTTTTACAACACATACCTTGCTTTTACCTAGTATATGAGTAATTATCATCCAAGACAAGAAACAGGATGTAGGGGACCAAAGGTCCAAGCTCAAAAGCCAAATCTCTACTCTTCTGCAAACAAAGCTCTGTTGTTATAAATGTATTTTTCTACAAATCAATAATCTATTCTTTTGACTTTTTCTTCTTCTCATATATTACTTTTAAGAAAACAGTAAAGTGCCAGTATTTGGGATCCACTGGGCTTGCTAGAGTTGTTTACAGTCAACTTCATATTTTTACTGTTAGCAGCACTTTTTACATCAGCTGATGTAACAAATAAAAGACTGAAGACAGAATAGGAAACTGGGAAAATTAAATTAACATAACCAAACTCTAACCTGTACATAGAACTATGACATATTGAGAGTTCAGTGGTCACTGAACATGAACTGGAAGTATTATCATTTTCTGGCTGCCAGCTTATTGTTCTGTGTTTGTGCATAAAAATCAAGTCCCCACAAATCTTCCAAATGTATGGAAGAGAAAATTAAACTCAAGCCTGATATTTAATTCCAAATGGTATCTAAGTGAAATGTACTACCCTGAAATCTGACTCGTGCCCTTCTGATTTGAAAAACATTACTTTCAATATGTTAAAGCACACAAGTATAACTGATATAAGGTTTGCCAGATGCAATAAAATTCTGCAATCATCATATCATCATTTTGTGGAGCAGAAAGTCATTTTGGGTTATTCCTAAAGAGAAAAGATAACTCTAGCAAGCTGCATTCACTCCCTTGGCCAAATACACAAGTTTTTAAACATGCTTAAAATGTTGTTCTCTTACCCAATTTATCAATTGATGCTTTAAATTCTCTTAAGTCTACTACTATTTGACAGACTGCAATTCTGTGTTCTTTTTTCTTAATGTAGTAGCTGGAGGTAATGTGAGTCTCTTTATTCAATTGCTTTATAACACCAAGTAAACTCTGAACAGCAACTACATCAGTGTCTTAATCTAGTCACCTCATCCAGACAAGAATAGGAACAGACAAGCACACAAGTGCCTTTCAGGTGCAGAGCTTCACTTGGAGTTCTTCAGTGAAGAACCCTGTAATGAAGTTTTTACCAAGTCATTATTGGAATAACGTATGGGGACCATCTGTCCAAACAACTCTGTGGCTAAGTCATCCGAGTATGGTCTTAGAGGAGTAGCACACTCCTCTGAGCATGGTAGCCTGCCCACATTTTGACACCATTGATTTTTTTCTTTTACATCATTGTATAATTAGCAATAATGCTGTGCTTGGATGCATCACACTCTCACTCTTCTGACAGGTATTTAAAATACTGCATGTATCAAAACTCCTCCCCAGTTGCTTCCCCCCACCCATGAACTGCATTCAACCTTTTGCCTTCTGTTTTTGTTTATAAGCCCATTAGAGGCTAAGTTCCATGTATTTGTGTTTATCCCTACTTCTTTAATAATCCCCCCAATCATTTATAAGCAGATGTGAGTGTGGAAGTGTGGACCATGTCTTAGTAAACAAAGGCTCCAAAGCCTCTTAGAAAACAGAAATTTCAGAAAACTACAAAACTACAGAGATTTACTGTCAAGAAAATCAAAACAGGAGAAAAGTCATTTTCTACCATACATCAGGCTGAACAGTAAGAATCCCAATGAAATGAGTAGAAAATAAACCATAATGTTAACACATATTACTGCAAATCCATCATCATGGACAAGAACTCTGGAGCCCTACATGCTGTCACAGACTAGAAACATTTTTCTGCTCTTGAATCCATGAGTCCATACAGGGTGATTTCTTCAGTTCAGTGCTGCCTCCTGTCTTTCCCTACAATTCTGCTATATTACTGCATTTTTCCTTTCAGTCAAGTTACCAGGCAAATAATGTTCTGAAAAGTTGTTCTATATATACAATCCTATATTAATAAAAATTAATTCCAGCATGCCAATATAGCATTGCTTGTAATCTCTTCAAGTGTTTTCATGGTTACTGATGAAAGAGTTGTAGATGTTATTCTTTTAACATTTAAGAAACATCCGGTGCATGTCTCACAGAGACAGTAAATAATCAGTTGAGGCTGTTTTATTTGTTTGTTTAGCGGTGGGAGAGAAACTGTACAGATTTTTCTCACTGTTCTGCCTGTAAACTGCAGATCAGAAGTCCATCACCAAAAAGAACATGTTTTGGCCCTTCCACTGAGATGTTCAACAAAGACATCAAGTAAATAAACTGGTGGCAGCATTCTGCAAAAGTAATACAAAGAACAAAAGCTAAATTAAATTCTAGCTGCCGCTTTTCTGCTGATCTGTGCTGACCTGAATAGCTCATCTAGACAGATGGCACTGCAGGTAGAAAACCATTTAGCTTCATACCACAAACACAAATTTCTACATAGATCTACCTAACATGAAGTAAATCAAGGACAAATTTACTCTTTGTACAACAGCATTCCTTTTCCTTCAAGTTTAATTAGGCAAGGAAATTAAACACTACGCAACACAGACAATTACTCTCCTACAGTAGTGTAAAAGGATGGCTTGAACACAGAACAGCTTAACCCTTTGGGTAATGGACAGCCAATTTCAATTAAAAGTAAGGAGTTGGTTAGCATCACAAAAAGCAGAAACAGCTCCCACATTTGCTGGACTACATCCTCCTGGTGCTGTACATGTTATTCTAGTATCATTTGTCCACCCCCATCTCTGCTTATGTCAACACCAATGATGAGTGCCCAGCACTGTGCTGTACGGCTAGCTAGAACAGAGATTTGAGCTGCTGCTGTCCATCATCTGTTCCCTCTCCACCTACAAACTCAAAAGTGAAGGAAAGAAACTCCCTGCCAGCATCCATTTTCAGACTTCAGAGGAATGAAATCTGAAAATATCCAAAGCAGCTATGGTGCTTCTTTCTGCCCTGCCTTTTGTCTCCTGTATCTTCTAACTTCAGAGGATTTTCTTTCTGCCACAACTGGGAGTTACTCAGTCCTCTATGGGACTCAGAAGGTGAGAAAGGGAATAAATACACTATTACATAAAGCCCTGTGTGACAGATGCACTTGAAACCATAACCAAGCCAGCAACATTTTGGTAAAGGTCTGAGCTGTAGCCAGGCCAAGAACTCCTCTAGTTTCAATCTGTTCTCCGAAAACACATAAAGCAGTGCAGAGTGACATTGTGACCATCAACACAAAGGAGCTTAGGAAATTGGAATACTGACCATGCATATAACACAAGAATAGCAGGTGACTTTTCCAAGAATCATTTATCAAGGAGCACAGGAAGCTGTGGGTTACAAGGAGTCTCATGCACACCTTTCCCATTGCATGTAATCCGACTGCAAGGCAGTGAGTTTATCCCAAATGAGCCTTCCTTGAGCTCTCCCTGCTAGGCAGCCATGGCTGCATGGTAATGATCTCCTCTTGAACTGGGACAACCAAACTCTCGAGTTTGGTCCTAGAGACAGAGACCTATGGCAGATTAGGGGTAAGTGACCAATATCACACATAACCTTGTATAGTATAGTATAGTATAGTATAGTATAGTATAGTATAGTATAGTATAGTATAGTATAGTATAGTAACTTTCATTTGTGCCTTGGTAGTTTTGAATCATTGTTCAAATGATTGTGCTGTACAGTAAAAGTGAACCTTGCCATTGAGCTGCACTCCTAAAACACCATATTAAAACCACTCTTGCTAATACCTCTGACTGTGATGCTTTCAGCAATTTAAATCACCCCTATGCAACACCTCAATCCTCTCCTTCTACCTGCAGGCCTTATGGGAAGCACTATTCTAGCACAGATATTTCTGTAAGACACAACTGAAATTGGAGGAAGTACATTGCATTAATCCTGGGGGCCATACCAGTTCCAGAGCTGAAAGGTCAGCACAGCAGCACTAGTAAAAGAAGAAACAATGCAGGGTATTTGTATAATGAACTCTGTCTCTTCTGAACTTCAAATATGAACTCAAGTTGTACAGTCCTATCAAAAAAACCCCTTCACAACATAACCTTTAAGTTACTGCCTTACGTGAACATTGTCTGTGATTTATATCCACTGGGTGAGGGGGTGAGGTCTCTGCCTTCACATTCGGGGTACATTGCATATGTTTCCTGGAAAATGACATCATCTGTAAACTGGAAGATTGCCTGCACACTTCACAAGATCCTCAATGCATCATCCAAACTGAGTAGCCCACAAGTCCATGGCAAGAGCACACATATGTAAACCTCTGCCTTAGTGTTTCCACCAAGGCTCCGGAGAGCCATGCTGTAGCCTAATGGATCCGTGGCTTTGAAAGACAGAGTATCTGATTCCAAACACTGGAGAATATCTGCCTTCTCATCCCTATACACCTGAGTCTAATGCCATCAAAGCAAGCTTTTTTCAGGAAACAGATTCTCTACTCTTTTGGTATCCTTGTAGTGAGAGGAAGTAAAGTGGAGTACAATTTGTCTCTCCAGCTCTGTGCATGGCTACTTACAGTACTGTAACCAATACAAAGCAAACATGACACAAGCCAACCCACTCAGCCATACATACAGCATATTTGTGATAAAACCCTACATACCTGTATAAACAGGTCCAGTTTAATGAGATGAGACATGGATAAAGAGCATAA
Source organism: Illadopsis cleaveri (assembly GCA_013399915.1). Taxonomy (NCBI): domain Eukaryota; kingdom Metazoa; phylum Chordata; class Aves; order Passeriformes; family Timaliidae; genus Illadopsis; species Illadopsis cleaveri. Next base: position 515,068 of record VXBB01024200.1, on the reverse strand, counting down.
GATTGTAGCTGCACCCCAATATTCTGTTATATATGCATTAGAATTATGAAAGTTTTCTTTTCATACTGCAACTTCTGCAGAGGTTAGAAGAAACTGTTTCATTATTCAGATAACTTCTGACTCAGGTCAGGAACTTCCTCATCTCCAAACTCCAGCTGTTGTTGAAAGATTTTGGAAAATTCTTTTACTTCTAAAAATTGGAGAAATGTGGTAACTGCTCTTCTTTACTAAAACAAGAAAAAGAAGGATGCAGAAAATGGCAATCTTTTAGCCTGTCTGATGGAATGAAAAGAACTGTATACTGGCATTAGTTCCACAATTAGGATCAAATTAATCAATGCTTGAGTCATAAAAAGCAGACAATTCTTTTCAATAAGTGCTAACAAAATAAAAATGAAAATAATTACAAATGGCTTGAAGAAAGTTCTGTGAAATCATCACTAAAGCTGAAAGGTAAAATGACAACACTTTCTGGTCAGAAAAGTTTTAATATTAATTTTCCCCTATTTTCCTATTATTTAAAAAATATAGGAGTAGGGGAAGACAAACCCATGTTGATAAAAAACAACAACAGATGTCTTCTGCCACTTATCAAATCAAATTAAATCTATGCTCTACAATGTATTTCAGCCATGAATACTGAGCTGCTGTCATACACATCTCTTGAACAAGCATGCTTGAGACATTCTGAAAAAACCACTTCCCACATACATAAGCCCTCTGAACATATTTGAACCAGTTCAGACTGTGCTGCTAGAACTAAGATCACCAGTACCGTAAAATCTGGAAACACCTGCTTAGAAAACATTATCAAGTCCTGTGATATAAGATTCTTCCTCAGCAGTGTTTTTACAGTGAGCATCCAATATTTTTAGCCAAAGCTATCTTCAAAATCACAGCTAATACAGCATTTAAAGTATGTATAAGCACACAGAGAATCTTAAATAAGGAACTAGGCCCTAATCAGTAAGAGTATTTTAAAACATGCCAAATAACTTAAAATTAGAACACCCTCATGTTCTCTGAGAGCTCTCCTATTCCTTACAAGTTCACTGTCATCTTTGCATTGACTTTATTGCAGCCCTGCATTGTTTTGCTCACAGCTTAAGACAAATAAACAAATAGGAAAAAAGCCCCAATGAACAAATACGCAACATCTGGGAGTGAAGTTGCTCAACTAGCAATTATGAAAGTATCCAAAGAAAGGCATTTTGTTAAATATTGTTATACAGCAGAGAGATAACAGGGCTTTATAGAGAAGATACTTCTTATCAACCTGTTTGCCTTGGTTGTAATCTCTTATACGGGTGTAAATGAGAGTCACTACTGAAATCTGCCACGAAAGTGCCATAACAAATAATTCTGGCCACTCCATAATGGGATATTTCACACTCTGAAAACCTCACACTGCTTGCATCAAGTTTTAGCTATTTCTGGTGTTTCAGCATTTTCTGCAACAGTCACAGAAAAGAAACATTAAAAAAGGAGAAAACACAAAACACTTCATAAAGAACCACAGTATTTTTTTTTTCTTCCTAAATAATGGGGTTTTTTTTGTTTTTAGAAATGTATCTATATCAGCTTGGTATGTCTAACATTTCAGCTTCCTTAAAAAGTATCTTACAAAGAGGAAGTTCTCTACTAATACACAGGCCTTTCTGGAAAAGCAAAAACTAACTCTTTGTAACTGAGAAATCAGTAAAATTTGCTAATGGCAGGCAGATCTCCTGCATACAATAGGCTAAAGAGAGACTAACTCCAGGAGTAAGGGAAATGAAATTAAAAGAAATATCCAAGGGATTAATTTGATGAGTAATAAAGCATAAGGATAATACATTATAACCATCGCTAATGTTAGAGCATATTACTAATGATTGGACATAATATGGTGCTATATTAGTTAAAATTATTATGGGTTCAGAACTAAAACCCAGTAATTCTTACCATTAGGCTAAAACCCAATAATTTGCATTTAAATTCACATTTGTCAAGCTTCTTTTTCTCTCAGCCTCCTCTATTCTGAACCATTAAGTGATGCAGCTATTTCCCCAAGCAATTAAATCAGCGACAGCTAGTATGCATTCTTCATATCACAAGACTCTGCAGAACCTCCTGTGTGATTTAGTTCCATTTCTAGTGCCAAGAGTGTTAATAGTCTCACAAGAAGAGTGTGACTCATCCCTGTTCGTGAAATGAGTAACCCAGAACAGAGTGGGGAATCCCAACCCCCAAATATGGATTAGCAAACATCAGATTAGCAAATTCAGATAGGCACTGGTGTCTACACTGGATTAAAAATACACATACTAGCATGCAAAAATGGAGCCAGAAGGAACCTTCTGCACAAGCCCGAGCAGTTCTGATACTAACAAATTCCATGATATTACTCTGAAATCCTCAGTAAACGAGTATTAGTCTATGTTTCCAAAGTGCTGCAGTATAAAAATCACAAATTCATTTATGCAATTTATCAGCATCAAAAGAGGGTGGTAAAAATTCTGCTGGCCTACCTGCAAGTAGTCTTAAATTTCTCCCAGTGTTTGAATGCTGGCCTTTTCCTGTGATCCCAGACAGGAACGATCTTATAAGCATTGACATAAGGGAACCTGGTCTGGACAGCTGTGCCCAAATTTACAACAAACCATCCCTCTCCTCACACTGAAGCAAGAAAAGGACAGGGAGACTCCTCCCTCCATTGGTAGGAGACATGGCAGATCCACAATATCAGAAACTGAAACCATAACATTCCTTGAAGTCAAAACTCCTTCCTTAACCTGCAGTTTCACCAGAGAGAGAGAGGGGCTCCTGCACCAGTCACAAATCTTGAGCTCCTACTGCAAGAATCCCTGCCAAACTTAATTTGTCTGTTTAGTATGAAATGTATAAACGATACAGTAACAGTTACTGAAACAGCTGTGACTGAATCATCAGCTACAGTAAACATCATTTAGAAAGCCCCAATCGAAACATCTTGATAATACTGCAAGATTTGGGAACTGCAAACACAGAAATAGACTTGCACATCTGCTGCTCTCTGGATCCTTCAAAATCATTCTAAGAAGGAAGAGAGGTGGGGCAAAGCAGAAAAAGTGGCAGGGAAAGCAATTCCTTTCCTTTGCCTTACTTTTTCCCTCATAGACAACTAGTTTGTAGAATGGAGATTGGAGAGTGATAACCTCTCCTCAAGCTCCTCATTTACAGTCTGACCTCTCAAAACCCCCTGCCTTCTCACTGCATACTTGACAACACACCAGCCACTTCCTCCAGTTTGGTGAAGAACAGCCTACAGTTTCTTGTGGAAACAAGAGACAAGGTACCATGTGCGATTCAATTTTGGACATGACTCAGAAGCCAAAAAAAGCACAAACCTTTCTCTACTGACTACATTTTATTGGTCACAGAAGTACAAAAACCAAGGAGGAGCCTTGTCATGCTGTCTCCACCAGATGCAAAATATAGTTTCCAGGACTAATTTTGTTCAGAAGTACTTCCTTCTGATATTTTCTATATAGATTGCCACTGTTTTTCATCACTTAGATCTAGCTATTCATTGCTTTTAGATAAAGACATAGCAAATTACAGAATATATAATGAATCATATAATTGTAAGGGAATAGATAACACAACTCAGTTGTCACTGAAGTTACTCTGTTCCCATAATAAAGTTGCAAATTTTGTGACTGTATACTTAACATAATTAATCTAAAAAATGTTCTCAAAGTATCACTGTAATACACAGTGGAATTCATAGAATGAGAATTCTGTGGGTCCTTAAACCACTTACATGTCCATAGACTTTGTGGCAGGGAAAAGGACAAAGAGAAACTGTACCCGGCAAAACACACCAAAACAAATGCAAAAGTCTATCTAGATTTCTTAAGCTTCAAAATATATTTTACTTCTGCAAAAACAGTTTTTACTTCCTCAGTCCTTCACACTCAGAAGTGTGTAACTTTTCACTTATTTGAGCCCACCTGCACAGGCATCCTTTTTGAATATATTTGATCTGCAAACAGAGGCTTACATAAGTAATTTTTTAGCTACATTCATCTCTAGCTCTCCATCTCCAGTCTACTGCTAGATTTACAGCAGGACTAAGACTTGGAAGCACCTAAAACATACTTATTGTCAAATAATATCATCCTGTCTGCCAGGTTTTAATACTGCAGATTTACCTAGAGTGCATAAAATTAATTTTCTATGCTGTCATGTAAGTGCTCAAGTTTTTTTTAAAGGACATCTACAGGGTACACACATACAGACACAGGAACACCTTGCACTGCTAGCTACAACATGCCAGAGATAATTTCTTGAGGGTACTACGTTTATTTAGCTAAGTGAGGATATGGAAGATACAGAAGTTTAATCATAAGATCTCTATATAGAACAGCTGCTGTTTGCTATTTAGAGAATAACATATTTCACTCAGAAGATCAGTATGATCAAAAAAGTGCACTGCAACAAGAAACAAGAATTTCTGGTAAGATGACTACTTTTCCCATGAACTCACAAGAAAGACAGACTTGAATTTTAATTTTGAATTTAGCAGTCATGTCTCCTTTGCCATGAAGCCGGTTAACCTTTCCAGTAATTTTCTTGAAAAACACATTGATTTACTTGGAGAATGAGTTTAGTTGCAAATTTTTTGACAACATTCACACTAGCATACAAAACCAGAACAAAATGCTCTTATCCCTCTTTGTTCATCACTATTAACTGCAGAACGCCTCCTTTTTTTTTTTTTTCTTTTCTCTCCCCTTTTCTAAGCTAGCTGCATTGTTTTCCCAGAGCATTGTCTGCTTTTCTCTCCACATCCAGGAAGACAAGGCATGTGTCATACAAACAGATTCCTTCTCTTCAGAAACAATGCTCTAACTTGCATTACCATCCAATTAGGTACCTGCCTAGCTCAGGTGCCCTGTGTTCACAAACTATCAGGTCTCTGTGATCTGAACATCAAATCCCTGGCTGCCTTGATATTCCCTGAAGTGTGGCAAACAGAAATACAGCTGTTGTTGGAGCAGATCACTGCAGCTTGCTATTACAGAAATGTCAGGTGAAGCTATGCTCCAACCTCTTCTCCAGCCATTTTTTCTTTTCCTCTTTTCGTGTGCTGATAAACAATACAAGCGGTATTGGACAGGGTAACCCATCACTTCAAAAGGGCAGATTTGATGCCTTTTTTTTCCAGACCTCGAAGCTATTTCAGGGGTACTTTCCAAGGGTACTATAATTTAGATGTACAGTGAACCCCTCTGAGGAGGAGTGGAGTTACAAAGGGGGAGAGAGAAGTCAGGACCCATATCTCAAGCTAAAAGAGACTCTTCTGATGGGAAGGTGTAAAACATTTCTCTATGTGGAATAGGAACATGTAAGGCTGAACAACAGCTCTGTCATGTTCCAGTTTCACCACTCAGCACTACTAAGAGAAAGAAAACAGCTTTACACCTTCTTAACATATCCATGTTGTACATAATTAATACAACAGCATCTTATACAAACACCATCATTTTATTAGCATATATAATTTAGGTAGCAATAACCAAAAAACTCACATACATAAAAAAAATCTATGCGTACATAAGCTGCAGATTTCTACTCTCTTTATTTTTCTCAAATCCTAGAAAACACCCTCCCATTACTTCTGTGTGGAAAATAAAATCTAACAGCCCCAAAGGTGTCCAGCTTTTTCTTAATAAGTGTTGCAATACCTTGATCAAGAGAAAAATTAACATAATTTTGACTGAGAGAAGAAGTGACAAAGAAGAAATGACAGTCAAAGCACCTGAACTACCACAAGTTTATTGAGGGGCTGGAACTACAGAACAGTCATAGCAAAATGCAGTAGTTGTGAATAAATTGATAAACTGAATAGATATTTAAAATAATCAAAACAATGGTTTACAATGAAAATAGCAACCAGGTCTAACAAAAATTTACTCAGTTACTTTGATAACTTTGTATTCAGTTGGGAGTTTGACTCTTTATCTACCCAGTCTCCTGGGACAGAATCATCTACCTGCTCAGCCCAAAGAACATAAGCCCACAGGCAAACTGTCACTTGCCAAAATTATAAAGAATTGGGTAGATGCTCACAAATCCATCATTATTACATTAATATATAAAGTATTAGAAATCTTGGTGTGGGGCAGACAAAACAAACAAAATTATCAATTACCAACCTAAATTTTACATACATAACTTCTGTGAAATAGAATTGGTTGATAGCGTAGAAATCAGATTAGATTTCTGCAATGATTCCTCCTCCTTCCATGGGCCCTGGCACAGCCCATGGATTAATGCCGCATCTACATTTTGCCTTCTGCTCAGCACTGTCCTATTCTTTGCAAATAATCTTAGGACTCTGACCTAATCATTCCTTTTGCTTTAATTTAATTTTTGTTTTTTACTTTTTTTACTCCAGCCCTTTTCATATAAAAGGGTTAGGGAAGGAAGTTTTTTCTGAAGAAGGACTGAAGAACTTTTCTGAAGGAGATTTTCTCCATTCCAAGTCCTAAACCATGATGGTTTAGAGATCTAATACTCCATTTGCTGAGTAGTCTCAAAGACTGAATAACTGTCAGAGTGCAAAGCACAGTGCAAGACTAAGCTGAAACAGAGGCTGATTTAAAGATGCCTGACACATTAACAATTTTTTTACCAGATTGCAGTGCATGAAGTTAAAGTAATTGTAAAAAGACAGAAGAAGACAGAAGAAGGGGACTGACAAAAATTAAAACGTGTCTTCAAGAGTCACTCAGAGGAAAAATTTAGCTTTTCCACATAACTGGGTTCTCAACAAAACATGTTACCCAGAACTATATCTATTAAAGGCTTCTCCCAGAACATAAAGACTTTTCCTGGACAACATTTAGGCCTCTTCCATCTCAAACTAACCAACCTCACTCAGCCATAACACCTAACCATCATGTACAGACTGAAAAAGGGAAAGAGGATCCACTATCACAAAAGAGACAGAGAATTTTGTGTTCCTGCAAATGCTATTCAAAAGCTGAACATCACTATTATGATTTTGAGTGTTGTTGGTATTGGGGTTTTTTGTGTAGAATAAAGTTCTTATGAATGATGTTAAAATAAATACTATCCTAGTGTTAATGGGAAAACCTACACTGAAACTGCATCCCACTCCTAATCTGCAGCATATCAAAAAAGGTGATTATAATGAGAAATATATTAAAAAGCCCAAAGAAAACATGACTTTTTATTGAAGCAGGTATGTTAGATCCTCATGGCTATGCCCTGTTTCAGAGATTAGCTGAGATGGGAGTAACAGAGAGGCAGATCCAGACTCAGAGGCTTGCAAATACACAGGAAGGCACTGCTCTGACATTCACTCTCTCTAGCTACAGACAGCAAAATTATGGAACATGTTAAGTTTGTGATTCAAATAATTTGTCTCTATCCTTCTTCTGTACCCAGACATAATATATGATCTTAATGGTTCAGGGGCAACAGTTTTGTTGGGATTTCCAAAATTAGATTTCCAGTCATTTCTGCAGACCATTAAAGGTGACAGGAACAGAGGCTGTCTAATCTGTCTAATTTGTATATTTACCAAATAAGCTTCTAACTTTAATCTTGAAAAAAATTAGTATACTCTGAGCATGCAATGCTTAAAAGAGACAGGAGCTGGGAGAAAAATTTAGTATACAGTTCAGCAATTAACCATTGATGTACAGGATGACAAACACTGGCAGATTTTTGTAATGTGAGATAATTCTAGCTGTAACTCATAACATCACATCCTAATGCATAAAGTTTCATGTATCTGAGCTCTAGGAAAGATCACCATGTACTTTTACATATAAGCTACGTTGATATGTAAATATTACATCCAAAGCAACAGTCGAAGGATAAAAAGAAGAACATTTTTAGAATTACTAAGTGTTTTGCTAAAAACAGAATTGCAAATGTTATAAGCCAAAGACTAGAATAACTTCATTAAATCACACTATTGACACCAATTTAGCTATAGGGATATTCATATACATTTCCTCTCAATGTTGAGATCAAAAATTGAAGACATCAATATCCATGGAAATATTTACTCTCCAAGTCACTCTGGGGCCATTCTAAACCACATTTCTATTGTCTATACTGTCAAGTTATGAGCTCAGTGTAGTACCAATAGAATCAGTAACACTGGTAAGATCATTACAGCAATCTGTGTACCAATCTAACACAAAACTTCCTCCAATCAGGGAAATCTGTGGATTAATCTACAGTTACTATCTAAACAAATAAGACATATTCAATTAACATTTCAATGTTAACTGAATTGTAATGAACACAATGGAGTTCCAATGTATTATATATGCAAACTTGCTTCTTTGTTGTTTTATTTACTAAAAACCTGGTAGAAAATGTAATCTTTCTCTCTGCATCACACAGGTGTTTTTAATATGCACAAAAGAAAAAAGTTAAAAATAGAAACCCTAGTCTTTAATTAATAATCTAGAAAAAATGATAGTTCTCACCAATCATGACTGATTTAAAAATTCTGAAATTATGTGTTCTGGATTTTTCAGAAGGGTTTTTTTCTTGTTCTGTATGTGCACGACTAACTCAGCCTTGCACCTGGGTCTGTCTTGCTTAACTGTTATGAAGAGAAGAAAGAATTATTCACTAGCTTTTACAGTTAAAACTTCACTGATTGTGTTGTCAGTGATGACAGGTGTTCCTGGGACACAGTGGCCAGAATTGACTGCAGATCTATATACCTGTACTAGATGTTGTCACCTTTAAACCTCTTTTCCTTGCAACACGAGACTTTAATTAATTTGGAAAGCACCTTGCAGTCATACTGTCTCCATGGAAACTTTTGTTCAGTTCTTTGACCCATTTATGTAAGACAGTATAGGCCATCAACTGGTAGCGTTTTTTAAAAATACATCTAATTAAAAAGGATCTTTGAAGGTTTGATTGAGTGATCCAGTTAGGAGTCAAACTTACTCTATTACTTCCATGGTGGCACACATCCTCATTTCTGTTTTCCTCAGTAGCCTAAGGGGGACTAGCTAGTGTCTTCCGTATGGCGGGAGCCATCTCCACCTACCTTTTTTTTATAGGCTTCTTAGAAAGTTGCATTTATTAACAGCAGATTAACCCAGTTGGAATTCAAAAGGCCACAGGTGGCCAACTGCAAGTCCTAAGCAGTCATCTAATATTTCAAGGATGGCTCCCAGGTCACGTCCCAAGGCTATACAGGAGCAGCAAAATAGTCTGAAGTCTCAGGAGCAAGTAAAATCACGCCAACATGGCTCTGAAGGTTGGCATCATCGAGTGCTAAAATCCAGTTATGTGCCTCACATTCACAGTGAGAGCTGTGGGGAGCCTTCAACAACTGACCAGGAACAGCTCCCAAATCTCTGACATGTGAAGATGAAGATTCTGGCATGTGGCTTGTGGGGTTGAGGAGGTCTGCTCACATCTGCTACATACGCAACATAAATTTCAACTACAGTGATTGTGATGGTTATTTAACATATATCATAAAGCAATCTTAGCAGTTACATTGGCTTTCTCCCCAAAAAAGCAATCTTTATGTCAACTGCTGCATGTTCTTAGGAGTTTGGTAGAGTGTGGGAACTCAGAAAACATTTTTAAGGTCCCATCAAAGAGCAGAAATGAAAATTATTATTGCTAGAGACTCTATAGCTCTTGCAATGAAATACTAAATCGTTTATTGTAAAACATATGGGGACAGGAAGAACCGAAGGCAAAATAAAGAGTGTGCCTTCTGTGCAGGGTCGTCAGACAGAATTATAAATTGAGACCTTGGAGGGCTGTGTTAAACGGAACTAACACTATGCAGGGCAGAAATGGATTTTCTTAAGCAGTTTCCATATAATGGGCTTGGTAGCTTTGAGAAATGACTTTCCCTAATGGTCATCCTATTGATGTGGAGCCCAGTGACAATTTTTCTAATTAAGCAATAAATTACAGCTGCAGCAAAGCCTGGTAACTCACTATTAGATCTATGCAGATCACTGAAATTTCAGATTGCTAAGGACTCAGCAAACCTCTTACCTAACTTTACTCATTAATTCTTGCTTCTCCACCTAATTTTTCTTAGGGCTCTTAGATCAAAACTCTTCCCTCAGACCTCACAATGTCACTCAAAATGTAGGTAGTTTTGGCTTGCAGATTGTAATTATCACAATAATTTTAACAGCTCTCCTAGTCTTGCTTCACTTACCCCCATGAAATTGAAAGAGCGTTATTACTGGATTTTTCTCTGTGATGGTCTTTCTTTATTTGTAATTTTTTTAAATTCTGTTTTTTTTCCTTCTGAGGAGCTGGAGAAAGACACTGCTGATATGCTTGCTTTGTGCTCAACAACTTGTAAGGTATGACAGTGTTTGATTCCTCACAGAACACTGGGAGGCAGCCAAAGGGCATATTCCAGATAATCAGGCTGGCAGTACATGCTATGTAAAAGTAAATCTGCTGCTTGACAGTCACACATATACTTTCAAATTGCTTCAACTGACAGAGGCAAGACCTAAAACTTGCTTCTAGACTTTCCATTGAAATGCCCAGCAACCCTTCCTTCTGCAGCAAACTGGCTAGCAGACAATTTCATAAAACTTCACTTTTTTCTTTGTGTTGTAAGGCTTCTGAGATGTCTGTATTTAAGAAAGAAGACCTCCACACCTAATACTACAGTTAGTGATATCGCCAGTGCAGGCAGGTTGATTGAAAGGGGATAGGAACATTTGTCAAAATGGAAAATTGCGGGGTATTCTCTCCTTGGGAAAATTTCTTGCTTAACTTCACACAACTGGTTTGTAACTTGGGTAGGGGATTCATGCCCTCACAATGAAAACACACTACATTGTGACTGAAAGTTCTCAACATCCATAAAAACCTCTAGCCTTTTACAAGCTTCCTATGCTTCTAGCTTCAGCAGTTTCTAAATAAGCTGAATAGAAAAATGACACCTTATACACAACAGAATTTCATGTCCAATTTGGTCACTTTCCATGACAGAGGTTAGGCAGAAGCAGCTCATTTTCTAGCACATCCTCAAGCTAGGGCAGAGTCTTTATCTACTTCAACTTATTCATATCCACATGTATTTGTAGATGCAGAGGCCAGGTTTGACATAGGCATGCCATTGATTTCTACAACAACATAACATGGTTACTTATTTTCTCTCTCTCCTATAAAGAATTGCATTTGCATTTCTTCATTCACATAAACAGCTCAGCCTAATGTTTTTTAAATGTTCAAACAAATTCAGAGCTTAATAATGCAGGTAAATGACAAGAATGGTTCTTTTCAGCCTGCAGAGTACTTCTGAAAAACAGGACACTCCCCATCCCACCTTCCCAAACGGTCCCTTAGCCATGACTATTTGCAGATGTCACACCAACAAACAGTCGGAAAAACCTGTGAAAATCCGTATTTTAGCTTTTACAATCCCAAATACATTTAAGAACTGAGGTATCATCACGGAATCCTTTTGCATTTCCCCTACCTCAAATTCACCAGCATTTCCATTAGTGAAATTCCATTCGTATTCAAGCTTCCATTAAAAATTGTAAAAGCTTTTACAAATAGGAAATTGCAAATAACTGACTTCCACTGTGTCACTGCAATAGTTACAGAATATCAGAAGATGAGACAAAATACCAGACAATTCTTTGGAGAAAGTATTCTCATTCATTCTAAATTACACACAAATTTCAACAGGCATCTTATACAAAAGTAAGGTTTCCAAATCTGCAGTTCCACTTATCTTTCTTTTAGCAAGAAGGTTGCACTCAATTGCAGTTATTGACAAGAGATGTAATCACAGTTAAGGTGCAAGGTTCTAGCCTGAATAAAAGTCAATACAAAAACTTTAAAAAAGTGTGTGTAGTAGTGTAATGACTGGTTTTTCAAAATGAAAAATCTAGCCTTTCCTCCTTGAAGCTAAAATTCTCTGTGCTCAGTCTGTACCTCATTGCTTCACTAAAGCATAAATTGCCTGACCTGAAAAGGCAGTATATGCTAGCAAGTTTTTATTACAGGAAGCACGTCCCTCTGAGAACACATGAAAAAGAGGAGAAATCTTGTCACTTAGTAAAATAAATTCCTTAAACCAAATCTTAAACATAAAACACCAAGACCTGATAATTGGAAGCCTCTCTTGAAGAATTTGATTTGTGAATATCCACTCAGTAAAGAGTATCAAAGAATACAGTCAGTCACTTATTCATTTCAGCTAGGTAACTTCCAGTGTACCAAAGAATGCATGTAATTGATATTGCTGAGCACTAAAATATTGTGGCAGGAATTAAATCCCAGCAGGCTTCACCAAGGACTCACTGGTGGATTAGAAGGAATTTCAGAAACCAGACTAATCGTCTTCTCTGTCACATAGTCTACCACATATTTGAAAGCAATGAACTATGGGCCAGTGCAATACGGCAATAGCATTTGAAGTAATTAAAGAAATATTGACAGCAATCAGATTCATTTAAGATTGTTCATCTTTCTACATGTGATCTTCCTGGACAGAAAATTAATAGCTCAGGAAGATGTTGCAAATGGATGTAAAAATCTGTTTCTTGCTGAGGAGCTCTGCCACATTACATAGCCTTTTACAGGAACACAAAGCTAAAAATAAATGGAAGAATGATATTTCTGTGTTCATAAAGCACTGATTCCTGATGAGCTTCTAGAATTCCCTAGTAAATTATGAGAATCCTTGTTGAAGGGATTCCTGCAGTCTAAGGATTTCCTGTCATTTGACAATAGTAGCTACAAAGCCATGTAAGATTTTTTTCACATAAAACAACTGAGACAAAAAGTACCCTCAATTTCCACAATACCATGTTTTTGTAGACTATTTTCTATTTCATCAAGTTGAAGATATTTCAAGAGATTCTGTATTGTGGTTCAGCCACGCACTTCAAAGTAAGAGATGAAAGGGGAGAGGTGTACAATGATGAATTACTTCTCAACCTACATTTCTGCCCATCCTTTAAGTTTGCTGTGATTTATAAAAATATAGCTTGGCATTTCAGGAACAAAAATTTCTTTCCTCCCTCCCCTGCTATCTAAAACATATATCTTCCATAAAACAGTCTCTTAGTGAAAATTATGACCAGCTGTAAGATTGTGTTTCTCTCTGCTACTGAGGAAATTTCTAACAGCAGTGAACTCAGTAACTGAGGGTCTGGACTGCAGGATGTACCTCAGAAGAGTCAGAATTGCTGTAACTCTGGAAAGAAAACAAGCTTCTTCTGAACAGCCATGCAGGGCAATCTCAATCTATGCCGTTCTAAAGGAACTTCCACCAATATGTACAGAATTAAATACCTATTGTATTTTTAATAGCTGCCTAAAGGATGCCTCAAGCAGGAAGACAAAAAATTAAGTTAAACAAGAAATCCACACAGAGTTTTGCTAGTGGCAGAGGAAGAAGATTTTTCTATCAGCCTCCTGTTCTGCTGCAGATTGTTAGAGACCTGGTGACAGGATAGGTTAAAAAAAGTTCAATTAACCTGTATTTTCTGCCTTAGACTTCTGGTAACCAATTCTGAAATGTCAGAAGGTATTTTAAAAATAAAATTTAATTTGTGCCGTCTCAAATGTGTGGTGACAACATGAAATGATGTTTTCATTTTTTATATTTAAATAATGTTTATGCCATCTCTAGGAATCTGCTTCAAAGGCTGAAGCCTGAAATCAGAAAGTATTTACATCAACCAACCAATAAAATATTTTCTGAATTGTGTTTTTTTTAGAACCTGTGATGTATATATACCACAGTGGTACATGGTAATATTCCTGGCTATGACACATTCAGCTACATAGCTCTTATTAAAAGAAAGGAGAAATCAGAAACCCAAAGAGCTGGAACAAAGAATTACACCCATGCCAAAGCACAAATGCCTGAACTGGCTACCAGTGTGACCTCCAATTTTAAATGGTCAGGTCACACATTGAATGTACTCCCCTCCTTACTCACCTAGATGAGAGAAGATTTCTAAGCATTATTTTTAAAGTCTTCCTTTGTGTGTTGGATAAGAACATAATTTCAGTGATTTTTTTAAAATCTGGAGGTAGAATTTTTACATAGACTTAGAAAGCCACAGCTGGTGGCAAGAACAAGCTCATGTCAAAGCAGCTTTCAGAGACAGAGCATATGCAGAAGGCAAACATCTGAAATACAGCCCTGATATCCCAGAAAACTGCTGTCACTTAACAAGGTACTCCCTGTCACAGGTACTGGAACAGCTGACTGCAGGTATGTTTTGACCTGTGGCTAATGGAAAACATTTCCTACTGGCATTTGAGCCATCAGCTGGATCAACTGAGCTCCAAGGGCTCAAATACAAGGACTCCTGCCAGTATTCCTACCAAATGTCTCTTACTCTTTTAAATTCACTTGATTCAAGCAATTCAGCCTATAAGCAATTGTGGAAAACATTCAAATACTTGAAGGTATAGGGGAATAAAAATCAGAAGACTAACAATTCAGGATGTTATTGCCTAATGTTAAGTGATATCCCTCTTTTATGGTACAGAAGAGGCAATTACATTATCTGAACGAAACATGAAGAAATTAGAAATAAATACCCATTGAGGTGGCTTTGTGTTAAAATGCAAAAAAAATTACAATTTGCTTGAAAAACTGTTGGCACATTTGAAACTGAGTTTCATTATAATTCCCTCTGAAAACTCTTTCAGACACAGTTTCACCAATTTAGTACATTTAATACAAGCCATTCAAGTACTGTAGTGTTCCCTCACCAGACCAGACTGAAGCAGAGCATCTGAAATGCAGGAATTCTGACAGAGAAGGCAGACATGACTATGGTGGAAACGCAGATATATACAGGACCCTAACGGGTGTGAGGTTTTAGCATTTAATGACCCTGCACTGCACTTAACACTGGTACTAAAAGCTGAAAAATCTCTTCTGTCTCATACAACTGAGGAGCATGCCTCCTGGTGTGGGATCCTTCCCTTATGCTCTGCTTTGACACCAGGATATCAGCTCCCAGCATCCACCAGGCACTCCAGATTTGTTTTCCGTGGCTGTAACATTCCCCACATCGACACTGCCCAGCTGCAGAAAGAGGTTTTCCCTTCAAACAAGGACAGGGCACTCGTGACATTCAGATGACCCCGTGTGAAAGCCAGCCAACTCCCATGGCTCACCTTTGCCAATAGAGCCCTGAGCACCTTTCCACTAAGCCTGCTGGACAGGGAAGCTAGAGGGCCTTAGCAACAAAGCAGCAGCAGCTAAAAGCCCTGAGCATTGATCTGCTCAGCAGACACCAAAAAGGGCTGTACAGCCCTGCACAGCCTGCTGGGCTTGAAGGTAGAAAGAGTAGCTGAGTTGCTGCTGCTTCATCTTTTGATGCTCTCTCTCTAATCATCTCAGGGAAGTCTTACTCCCCAAAGAATTCTCCAGCTCAAAATGACACTTTTGGGGTTTGGTTTTTTTTGTTGTTGTTTTTCTCCAGCAAATGAAAGATACTTTGCAGGATTTTTGAAAAATCAAATGTATGTTTTAATGCATTCATTTTTCTGGAACACTACTGCTCTTTAAGATAGAAGCAATAATTTACTATGTGTATTTTGGGGCTATTCCTAAAAGGAACAACCAAACACAAGTAACACTTTTAAAACAGTGAGAGGTATGCCAAATGCAAAAGTACTTTTATTGTAATAATAAGTAATGTCAACACTACAGCTGTAATGGGAAGTTCCAGGAACATGGTTAAACTAAATTCTTCTTGGCTCAGAGCCAAGCAAATATTTCTTTTCCACATTCCCATCAATTACAGAGGTACAGTAAGTGTTTTTGTGCTTAAGTGCTCTAATATAGGGGACACAAATAAGCCATTTTTCTTCCAGTGGTTGGAGCTAAGATTTCTATAATATCATATTACATTTGGCAGACTTGAAGCACAGATTTTTACTTGTGTTGCATTAGTATGCCACACCATTTGAATCAACTGAAAACAGGTAGTACAACTGCATGTCCTATCCAGACTACACATGTTTATAGTATCTATACAGTAGGTTTTACTTCAATACTAGTATAAGTA
The DNA here is from genome assembly GCA_013399915.1 of Illadopsis cleaveri. Taxonomy (NCBI): domain Eukaryota; kingdom Metazoa; phylum Chordata; class Aves; order Passeriformes; family Timaliidae; genus Illadopsis; species Illadopsis cleaveri. The sequence continues at coordinate 498,992 of VXBB01024200.1, read as the reverse complement.
TTCACACTTGAGAAAGCAGAGAACAATTACTGTTAACTGTTTATGTGCAAACAATAGCAGGTATGCACCATGAGAGAAGTGTGTTAATGAAAAATTACACTGTAGAGCTCAGTTGCCATTTTAAAAACATGTTTTTGACTGATAAATTTATACTTAGGACAATTAACAATCGTATTAATAAAGAAAAGCTAACCAGAGGTATGCACACACAGAGGTATGCACACACTTTACATGCTTTTTAGAGTGAAATAAATCACCCTCACAAGCACTGCCTTCCATCACTGACAAAGTCTATTAAAATGTGAGAAGACTGTAGAATTGCAATGTACTCTCTGCATTTCCGCTTAGTCTGCCTGTACCACGCATTCTTGTCTTCCCTTGAAGAAGCCCCAAATCAAAGTATGAGTGCATTAGGGTAAGAACAAAATTACCCATTTTCTGAAGCTTCCAGTTCCATGTGGAGTGCACAACAAAGACACATCAGAAACTGAGTTTCTACAACACTAGTGTAAAAAATTAAATGTCCTATGGAATTAATCATTATCAATAAACATGAAAATATATCAACGGAAACCATGTTTCCAAAATGTTTTTTCATCCATGTTTCAACGCTTCAGCTCATATGACCATCTTAGAAAAGAAATCAAGGTATTTCACCAATTCTGCCTGTTCTTACCAATCCTTTACACACAACTTTACTGGGAGTATCTGACCATACAAAGACAGCACCCAGCCAGATACACAGGTAGGGAGGTTAGGGAATACAGTTCCATTCTCTTCAAGCCAAACTGCTAAACTCCAAGAACTGAAAAGCCTGACCTTACAGTCAGTAGCCTGACTGCTACTAGCAGAAGGTTTCTTACCAGTTCAAGGATGATTGTGAGGCAACTACAGCAGTTAGAAATTGTTAAACGTGAATTACTGACATGGTGATCCAGGAAGACAGCATGGTTTTATGGACAGCTTTATGCTGGATGGTAAAGAGGAACATATTTTCTTGAGTTAAACTTGATCTCAATTGCAGTATCAAAACCTGGAGAATTATCATATCTGCATGTATTACAGTAAGCACAAAAAGAGCTGAAATAGGCCAATGCTCTCAAATGTCACTACAGTACATTGCGTTTTTACTGCAATTCTGTTAGGTTCTATTTGCAATAATTTGCATGGTAGAACTATCCAGAGACCTTATTTTTCTATTACCTTTCACACGGAAAGGCAACTATTGCCCCAAACCCCTCCTGCATACCCAGATGAAGAAATATTTACTCCATCTAAAGGCAATAAAATTTACCCTTCCTTCACAGTGGCACGAACAACCAAGGCAGGGAAACAACTCTCTTTTGAATGGTGAAGAGCTGCAGTGCTAAGAGAGTTCATAGTCCCTTTCAAAGTGACCTTCCAAGAAGTCTTTATATCCTACTCTAGACAGCTGGTCCAGACTATCTACAGTATAACCATTGTTTGGGTGCTGAAAAGACCAATCTAACCAGGCCACATAAGGTACTTCTGGCTCATTGTTCCTCCTTCCATTACACGCCTAAAATTCGAGCAGTGCAAAAGCTCTGATCTTCACCATCAGTGCACAAAGAAAGTGGCTGTAGCCCATTTTGACCCCTCTTTCTGAGACAAGAGTACAACAATATTTTCAGACAGAAGGACTACAACATATTTATCTTTACAAGAAGATACAATGGGATCTCAGTAGTACAACATCATAGCCCCCTAGTTGTAGATGACATATGGAAAACACATGGACTTACTGACAATTCTTTGATTAATTTTCTTAATTCCTTGTGTCTGTGCTTCTTCGCAATACTTTCTGGATCATCTCCATATTTATTGGTTATTTTGCAAGCCTGTGTGGCCTCAGGACAACTGAGGAGAAATGTTGCAAGGTTCTTCAAGCCAAATCTGGCTGCACAGTGAAGTAGGGTAGGAAATTCTTCCAAATGGCTATCTGTATAATGGAAACAGAGTCTTAAGAAACAGAAGTTCTGCTTTTATAGAACACCTTCTTCTATAAACATGTTTTGAATATTAGTGCAGCAGAATCGCAGTTATCAAGCTTCCAGTATTGAACTAACACGCAAAGAATTATTTTTTAATTAACAGTTTTACAGTGCCTATACATGTAACAATAAAGGTGCCTTTGGTGTAACTGAGAAATCTCATTTTTATCCTGACAGAGGGATTTTAAAGCACGTCAGTTCTATTGAGAAATAAGGTTTCTTGCAAAGGGCAGAAAATTCTACAGCCAAGACATGCTTTTGCTTAGGTAGAATATTTTTGAGTGGGACATTCTTACAGGTTTATGATGCTACATTTTGATATTAAAAATAATTGCTAAAAATTCACAGGACTACTAGACACTTGGAAAAAATTGCTTATCCCTGTAATGAAAAATCAGAGAATTTAAAGATGAATGTATTAGACAAAAGTTTTTTAGGAATTATCTGAGATAACATGATATTGATTTCTATCAAAACCCATTTTTGCATTGGAGAACTGGGACATTCAGCATCTTCCTGTCTTTTAACTCCATGAGTGACCACAAGTTGCATATAACAACAACAAAACAAGCAACAACAAAGAAAAAGAGTTCAAGCATAAAAAATACTTCTCTCTGCATTCACACTCTACTTTCTGATTACTTGTGGTTTGCTGTGTACCAACTGGTCTATAAATCAGCATGCAGTGTATCTCTTCTCCAGGCATGCATCCAGCCTGCCCCAGGCACCATCAACTTTCTGCACCCTGAGGGTCTTTCCTACCCCAGTGCGTGAAGCAAAGCTCCTCCTAGTTTGCTTTGAGCCTGGCTCCTGCTAGGGTTCAACTAACAGTCCCTAATTCATCTTATTCTGCATTACTGTCTGCCCTCTATGCAATTCCAGTGATTTACTCGTTCCCATAATTTATTTCTTGAAGAGCTTCAGTCTAGTTAATTGGGCCCTGTAGAGAACCAATTCCACCACACACTGCTCTCTCTTCAACCCTCTCCAGCTTTACTGTAATTATTTTGAGATGACAGGAGAATAGCTGCATATAATACTCAACTTTGGGGTGAGCCATGTAATTCATGCATTGCCAAAATTATGTCCTGTTTTGTTCTCAATTCCTTTTCTAATAATTCCTAGTATTTCATTAGCTTTTTGATCTGCTGCCTAGCAACAAGTTGATGATTTCATAGAACTGCACGGTCTTATTCCTCAGCACTAATAGCCTGCTGAAATCCTCACATTTTGGATACCATAGGACTGCTTTTTTTCACTTGCACCACTTTGGTTTTACCTGTAATGAATATCATCTGACATTTTACTGCATAATTACTAAGTCTCTCATTCCCCGCCCCCCATAAGCCTTTTTCCTTACTACCCCGAATACCTTGTATCACTAGCAAAAAAAGATTTTTCCCAATTGCCTGCTTCCTAATTTTGGTCAGTTATTCATCAGTGAGTCAGTTACTGACCTAACCAGGTTTACTGACTCTTAAAAAAACCTACAAGAGACTCATAAAGCCAGACTTCACATTACAGAAGACTTATTTTATTAACACTCCTTTTAGTTTGTCCCGTAGAGATAACACATTAACCTGCTTCTAGGTCACAAGGTCACCTGAGAAACTGGGTTTTGGCATCAACTCCTGGTTTGGTCACACCACCTAGTACTAAAGAAATGAAATATTGTATTGTTAGAAACCCAGATATTCTACTTTAAAATTTCCTCAGAGCTCTTAAAGAATGCCACTTAGTCCTGATAATTTCTTTGTGTTCAACCTGCCTGTTTTTGCAATAACTTCATGGTCCCTTCAACTCCAGACTGTCTATTTTCACATGTCTCCTATCCAGGACTATAGCTTAGGAATTTACACAGTTCCCTCTATCTTTCTTGAGTTTTATTTTATATCCCTGTCATCAGTTGTCCTACAGGTTAGCCAGCACATTTTCAGCCCCTAGTGTGCTGAAAGGAGCTATGACACTTTTTGGAAATCTCTTAGCTGCCAGTCTTAAACAAACTTTCTAATTTTTACATTCTTCTGCATAGTGAAATTTGGCTCAGCAGTGGTGAATCTGTGAACCTCCCTGCCCACCCTTTTGCTCCAGCAGAATCATAATATGGGAGAGAGTAAAATGTCACCCCATCATTAAATATAAGGAACAAGAGCAATTCTTGGAATAGGCATAGCTGAGTACTAACTGAGAAAAAAAATGTTAGGACAATTTTGACTGCATTTTGGACAAAGAATATTCCAGCACTATCCCACTCCAATATTATTTTGACAGGAGGAATTTGAGTGGGCTACAATTTAATCAAAAGTCCCATGAACAACCGTAAACTGTTTTTTAAACAAATTTAGTGTTGCCTATCTTTTATTTCCACTAGGCAAAGAAAAATCTAATCAAGAAACTGTAAATACACAACACCTGTGTAAATCAAACCACTTGTTTTAGAAGCCTTGGCAGGTTGAACTTCCAAAAACAAGAGTATGTGTTGTAGTTTATATTCCCACAGACAACTGAGCTACAGTAACTTAAGACAGTTCTCAATACTGTGATTTTCAGGCACTCAACTGGCAGCACTCTGCACTCACACAAAGTAGGACACAATCTTCAAGGGCTAAACTTTCCCAGTCTTGCTGGTAAACTCTCCCCCAAAGCAATGAACTACTTGAGGCCACCTCGGTACAACTGTTGACTTGGTAAATGCCATGCTGACAGTAGAGATGGCTGCTGGGTTGTTTCAGCAACCTCAGCAATATTTCAATGACCATTTCTGTATGCAACTGTGGTACCAGTAGTCACCTTCTGCTAATAATAGCTAGCAATAATTAGCTAGTAATAATTAACTAACAGCTTTGTCTCCCATGAAGTGAAGGGAAAAAGATGTCCTTGAGCTTGGCCTCTCAGAAATTTCTCCCCCAAATCCATACATAATTATGAAATATAGTAAGGGTAATGACCTCAAAAGAGATGACTGAAGTCTCCTGGCCTTTGTTTTCTGCCCTCATTCTGAAAAGAGACACCACTAACTTTTTGAACCCCTCCCAAGTCACTAGGACAAGGTGAAGAGCTTCTCTCTTTCCACCAGGTTCTAGAGCAGAAATCAATGATGACTATGGGTACAACCGTCAAAATAACAGGTAAGAAAGGCCCACTACAAGATCTGTTTGTGTTTGATTTTTAAATTATAATTGTTCTTTAATTGCCAATTTTCAAAATTGAGCTGAGCTCTTAAGACAAACTAGATGTTCTGCTGTAAAGAAAATCGCATCATTTAACCACTTTAAATAAAGTTTTGTATTATACACAGTAGGAAGAGGCTGTCATTATTTGAAAGCCCACATGTTTCAGGCAGAAAATACCATTCCTGAACTTGCAAGTTTGTCACACTGAATTGGTGAAAATTGCTGAAAATTTGTCTGCTGCGAAACTGGAACAACTGGTACATTTCAGCTAACTATACAGAACTGAGAAAAAGCAGTAGTTGTAAGGGTAAAGTAATGAACAGCTTTTACTCATCATTGGTCCTTTAATGGAGAATGTTAACAGAGAAAAGCTGTGGCTGTTTGGCATCTACATTAAGAACTGGTTAGCTGGAAGGAAAGGTTAAAGGGCAAGTCCTCAAGTGGCACAAGTGCTTTAAGGTGGCTTCTTCAACTGTCAACTTACATTGAGGCCAGTGCTTGCTTTTAATTAAAGTTCTATTTGATATACACAAGGTTAAGAGGGAATTACCAGGGTTTTTTTCGTATGTTTTGCTCTGCCATAATCCCTTCTCTTCTCTGCAGAGAATTCTGGAAAACCTCAGCCATAAAACAGAGCACAAAATCTAATATTACTGTATCATACCATTGTCTTTGCCTGCGGGAATTTTCATAAAATTGCAGTAAGGAAACAGCAGTCTAGAGTGATATTTCTGCACATCTTGTAAGACATCCTTCTTTTATTTCCCAAATTATTGAAACAGGACATGTTTTTTTTTCTTAGCAATTTAAATAGCCTAAGATTTAAATAACCTAAGATGACTTCTACAGTGCCAATACCACTACCTTCTCCCTCCCACTATTATTCTACTAGAAGCTAAAAACCCAGACTCTATTTCTTCTTTTGGAATAGATGTTTCAACTTGGAAAAGAATTACGGAAATCAGGATAGGATTTGCTATGTTGCTAGCAGTTCTGGGTGACAAAAAGCACTGTTTTCTACAAAGCAAGCTCAGGACTTTTCATAAGCATCAGTAGTCGAGTTTAATTAGAGACATAGATAACATGTAAAAAAAAGAAAATTAATTAATAGTGGAAATTGAAACAGGTTTTCCTCAAGTAAATTGTTATTTCTTGGACAGGAAACAGTGCAACGAAAATTCCCAAATCTGAGGATTCTAAGAATCAGGGCTTTCCAAGAAGAAACATATTCCTCAAGAAATATTTTGAAATATGAGTTTGGATTTGTTAGTATGCTTTGACTGGATTCTATTACTAGAATATAAAGGAATAATTTACATATATAGCCTGAAATCAACTCAGTATGGAATGTACAGTATTTCAGACAGCATTTCCACCTTTAGTTACATTCTTTTACAAGGGATGACACCACCACGAAAAATCCCAGACAAGTCTTGGCTTTGTCTCCAGTTAATGGTGTTTGTTAAACACAGTATTTACCAGTGGTTTCTATTCAGTCTGCATTTAGCTTGCTCCTCTGTATCAGAGTTAACCTTTTGCATCTTTGCCATCTATCTAGACTTTACCAGCCTAGACACTGACTGCTCACAAGTACTGCACTAGCATACCAAAAAAATGTTGAACAGTCATTTTGGGGATGGGAGAGGCTCCTTAAAAATTATGTAAGCAAACATGCATCTCATGATGTTTTGATCTAAATCACTGTCTGTACAGGAAACCATCATACTACATTTTAATTTCATTATATCACATGCTTTTTTATTTACTTTTATACTCCCAAGTTTTTAATTACACAGCTGCACACTTTGTGAGACGTCAAACCATGCAATTCATTAGTTATCCAATAAATTAATCGTAAATTCTTCATTCTTGGTTCATTTTGAGGTCATATTGAGGTCTTCCAAGTACAGAAATTTATCAGCTGTACCCTGATGTGCGAGAATGTTCAAATAAAGCATACATATAGAACACTACAGAGAACGGTTTCTCTTCCCTATGCCTCATGCTGAAAGCTTGCACTCCTCTCATTCACTACTGGACTTGTCTAGTGGCTGTTTGGGATGCTTTTATGAGAGTTAAAGACACAGGTTTATATACTTTTCAGGCAGAAGAGGAATAAGAGTCTAAGCCTCCCACATTCTGAGTGCTTCCAGCCCTGCAAACACATCTTTCTTTCATGAAGAATCTGGGCATATAACTTTGCACCTTCTTTTTGGGCCATACATCAAACCAGCTCATTTTAAGGTCACTATTGGCTCAAGCAGTCAACTTGCTCTTGAAACACACAGGCTTTTTTTGGGGCCATAGCAGGTTGGTTAGCATTATTCTCAATATTCAGAAACATCACCAGATTTAATAGTTATTAGAGTAGTGAAAAATCTTTTGCTCAACAACTAACATTTCACAATGGGAAGGACTCTTGAATCTGTGTTATCCATCCCCATCCTGCAGTCTTGCACAGGAAAGTGTGAAGGACAGGCACCTCATTTATTTGCTTCCACTAACTTTGACATTTAAGCACATTTTTACATTACAAACTGAATCATGTTTATGTAATATAGAGGCGAGAATTGCATCAACAAAGAAAAGGAAAGGAAACATGATGGCAATCCCAGTAGTGCTATCTTTAAAACTTGTTTGTATTTGATTATGAGAAGTCGTAGGTTTACTGATTGTAGAGAGCTTATTTCTCTCAAAACCATAGTCCACCTACACAAAACAGAAGTCATGCAGCATCCTGAATACACTTTTCTCAAGTATTTTAGAAGGAAAACACATTTTCTTGAGTATTGTTTTTCCCGAAAAGTTTCTTTAAAAAGCGGAGGTTTAATACACATTTCAAATAACATCATAATGATGCTTTCAAAACACAAGCTAAATAACTATACTCCTGGTTTATTGCAAACCAGTTTGAATCCCTAGTAAGTGGTTAATGAATTTAACCAGGGCCCTCCCTTTGGTACTAACAGCAGCTTCTGTTGATGCATGACTGAATTGTGCATATAATGTATCTACTTCATAGAGAAACCCTATTTTAACTCACTGGGATGCCTTCTTTTAAAAATTAAAAATAACATAATTATCTTTTTGCCAGAAGTAATGAAAACCATTAAGTGCATAGGTACTAAAAGTGACTGGAGAAGTTTAGTACTGTTCTAAGATCAAAAGCCATTGATTCTCTTCAGATAAAGAAAACTTTCAGATTTTCCCCATACTTGGAAAAAGTGAAGTTTAAACTGCATTGTAGAAGAGCAATTAGTAAAAAACATATCATGTACAGGCATCTCCACATGACTCTTATTGCCCATTTTCTCTGTAAGTGTAAATCTGCTCAGCTGTAACGCTGTCAATTTACAGTTAATCCAAAGCTGATCAAGAATCTGGAGAAGTATAAATACAATGCACTGAGTCACAAAGTAATGATTTACAGAATTCTTTCTTCCATTTTTTCTGCTTATGTTGTCTTTATTGTGGATTCTTCCATTTCACTAGAGGCTTTCAATACTTAAGAATTGCCTTATTAACATTTAAAAGTAATAACCATAGTATCAGTAATAACAATCAATATATAGAACAAGTGACTCACTAGCTTGGTGATGGTGCTCTTTTTCACTTTGGAGTGGGCTGAATGCATAAGTAGATATTTTGCTTTTCAATAATGAAGTCAGAACAGTGTCTACCTTCTCTACAGAAGAAAATTTCAATGCCTGCTTAAAAGAAAGAAAAAAACAGAAAAAAAAATTAGTGCATTTGTTGCATATGTATTTTTAACTTTATCCTCAGAGTGCTGGTGAATCAAATTACTCAAAACAGTATTATGGCAAACACCCTTTCAGTAGGAGCAGCACAGTTTTTGAAAACTATATAAGAGATATTTTAATACAAAAGAATAATGACAACATGATCCAACTGTACATAAACATGAATTATAACATATGAAGTTCAGCCATGACTTAAACATTTCAGATGAAGTGTAAGGACAGGAAGATCTAAGTTTTATTACAGTAGTAATTCAGGGTGAGTTTAAAGATTACAGTAGCTCTCTGTTACCCCAAGCTTTTACATTAAGATTGTGGACTTGTCTAGGTAAGAAGCAGCTTCATCAGCCAAGACAGAGCAAGAAACTGGTATCAGCCAGATAGATCAGCTTCCTACTGAACACACAGTCTTTAGACAAGGGAAATCCACACTGACTGCCAGGAGATTTTTGAGTGCCTCTTTCCGGACAGAAGGTCAAGATCTATGTCTAACAACTTTCAAGGTAGCCATAATTAAATATTTCTTTGCCCGGCCTGACAAGAGAAGCCTGACTACAGAGATTTGAAGAGTAAGGATATTTTACACCAAGTACTACAGCTCTAGTCCAGTCTGTGCTGCACACGGCACCAAAAGGAGCTCAGACAGAGCAGAGAAGAGGTCAGGGAGAGTTGCTTCACTCTGTTCAGGGTCAGTAGCCCTTTCTTAAAGCTTGCCTTCCCACAGCTGGACTGTTGCTAGTCAAGATGGTTCTGGAATGACTAAAATGGAACATCCTCAGACATGCTTAGCATATGAATTTAAAAAGGAAGTGTATGACTGACATGCTGAGGAGAAAATGACAGGGGGGTGTACTGACGAAACATGAAGTTTAATTCCCAAGACTGTTAAAAGGGAATAAGAAAAATTAAGTATGATGCGATCTGAAACTGTTCAAGCAGAGGCAGGATATAATTTTCATCCAACCCCTACCAGTACGAGACATTTATTTAGAAGATAGGAATCTAACAATTTGATTGTTTATTTTTCCCATAATTAACCCTGACCCTTCCAATATTAAGATATGTAAAAACCATTGCATTTCTTTTCATTCTCTTTCTGTGCTGTCACACTACATTCTCAGCATTTTTTATTCAATAATTATGAACACAGATAATAATCTTCAACAAGCAAAGCAATAAGAATTAAGAAAAGACTCCACCTTGGAAAAAAGATCTTTGAGGCTTGTTCTAGAATAAAACTCTAACCTGAATACAAGACTTACTGTGTGAATTCAGAAAGCATATGCAAAACTTCCCAAAATATCTATAAACCTCCCAAACTAGTAACATGAACAAAAGCACTACGTTTACAAGTTATTACGAGGAATAATATAAAAACTCAGTTAGGAAACAATACTATTCTGTCTCATTCCAAGTAGGTCTTCTTAGATAGGTTATCTTTACCTTAACAGAGCTTAAACTAGAGTAGGACAAATACAGGACCTAGCTCAGGTGAGTGCATATGAGATCCTGTGTCATGAAGAAAGAGGTTCAAAACCACTGGTATTCACTGAAGCAACTGTGTAGTAGATATCCCACCATGCAGAGAGTAAGAATTTAAGTGAGCTTCTAGACAAACTAAGCTTGAAGTAATATTTTTCATCTCCTTTTAAAATGGCAGCGATACCCCCTACACACTGTGCTCCCTATCTAACCCTCTCTGTTCAAAAGAAAATGAACAAACAAAATCCTCCCCAACAATACCTGCCTCTTATCTTCTGTCCTGAAATTCCAGAGGAGCAATTTCAGACAGAATCCATTTCAGACTGTACTGTATATCCAAGATAAATAAGCACTACATGGTCTCTTTTCAGCAAGCATTCTAGGACATCTTGCCTACACATCTCCTCTACTTTGTAATATGAGCTGAGACCAAAACCCTTCCTCATCCCTTTTATTCAGTGAGAAACCTATGGAAGAAGTGCCTTAAGAATGCCTAGCTCTTACTTCATGCTCAGACAACCAAATTTACATGGAATACAACAGTGTTTCACAACCTAAGATGGAACAAGTTCTTGAACAGAGAAGAGCATCAGGAATTTGTAATAAGATTTCTCATACTTCAACAGGCCTTCCCTCCAATGACCGGCCTATCCATTTCTATTAATTACAAGTCAAGAACAATGCACTTCTTACACAAAGTTATCAGTGCAATTTGCTTCAAGTTTTCCACCTCAGCTTTTGGTTTTTCCTCTTACTCTTGGGATGTAAAATCTGAAAAACTTAAGTAATGACTTAACAAGCTATGCTGTTAACTAAACTGTAATGGGGAGCTTTGTTGTGCTAGCCTACAGCAAAGATACAAAAGAAAAAAAGATTAGTTAACTATTAAAAAAAAAAAAAAAAGGGCAGCTAGGTCTTTTATCTCACATACAGGAAGGCCTGTTCCAGCACTTATACAAAGGTAACAGCTAAAACAACAGCAAAACAAAACTAGTAATAGGGCCACTCTGCACTATTCATATCATAAAGGGCACCTCCCCAAGAAATAATTTGGTTTAGAGACTTTTACTTTACTGCCCGTTCCTGCCCCAGAGCACTCACAGATTCAAAGTCTGCTGTGTTTATGTATTTTAATGTACCCTACACAGATCTCTACAGGCCCAAGAAATCTCACCAACATTACAAACCTGAAGTTCCTGAGGAAGTTTCACCACAGCCAACAGAAGCAGAACTGTATTTAAAGTTGAATTTAAAATTAAGCACCCTGCAAGAGAACTCTGAGCGACTCAGGAGTTTGAGAAAGCCTACCTTTTATCCAAATAAAGATTTACAGCCCTAGAGAAAATAGGCAATAGTGCTAGCTTCCCCTGACATCCTTGCAGCCCGTCAGAACTAGGCGAGTTTCTAGATAATGCTCCCCACACTCACTGAGCACAGCCAACTATTCTCTGCTCCAGTACCGGAAATCATTCCAAGGCTTACTGCTTGTCCCAGTACCACCTCCCCAACTGTAGGCACTATCTGTATTCCCTCACCCCTTTCCAGAGCAACAGGACACAGCTGTGAACAGAAAAGCCCCAAGTGCTGACCATCACACCTGGGCTTCCAGAAACATCCTTGAAAAAGGAGACCACCAAGCACATATTTTGCTGCTTTTGTCAACAAGATTACCTACATTCTTTAATAACTGCGAACCAAGCCCTGAAAATGTGTGCCACTGAAACACAGAATCCAGAGCCGGTAAATGAACATATTCCACACTGGCTTTGGCATAACAAGGTTACATCTACATAAAGATGAACTTCTTCATTAGTTCTTACATATCAGACACTACTTGCTATGGACTTCCATATCTGGATTGCTTCTGCCAAAGAGAATAGTTTAAAAATGGTTCAAAATCAGTCAGGCATTTCTAACAATTTTAGCCAGTGACAGAATATGGACAGCTTTCATACCTAGAGGGAAAGAAAGAAGATTTTTTAAAAAAACAGCTGTTGATGTGGCTGAGAAGATTGAAATATTAAATACAGTTTCAAATGAAGTATCTCTGGGGATCAGGTAGAGATGCATACAAAACACCACCACATAAGTCATATAGCTATTTTACAAGTTTTCATAGAGAAGTCTGCAGTTTATTTTCATTGTTTTTTTCCAATATCCACTGTAACTGGAATCCTGTTTAATGACTATGATAAAAACATAATTTAAGATACCAAGTATCTCAGAATCATAGCAGTATTATTCAACCAAAGTTTGTCATAAAGGCTTTCTCAATGTCTCTAAATATTCTAAGTCACTCAAGCTAACATGAACTTACCAACTTCAGTAATAAGGATATGACCTTAGCTTCAATTTTTTTAGATTTTGAAACCTAATAAATCTATGCCAGGAAACCCCAACACTAAATAATTGAATCAATATTTCCATTTGGTAGAAACTCTGAGAGAAAAATCAATACAGCATATAAATCCAGCAGAATGCTGAAATGATTAGCTGATGTAAAGTAAAACATGAAATATGAAAAAGTTTAATTATGAATTATAAAAACCTTAAAATCAGTCTATACATTAGGTTACTGCAAGAACATAAACTCCCTAAGGGAGTTTCTGAATGCAGAATTATGTGAAAATGAGAGAACCAAAAATCATGACCTTCAGCCAACTTTCATTCTCCCACAGTCTCACAGCAAATCCATTCAGCATTATGATTCTGTTATTATGATCCCAACTCTTCCTACTTTAACATTTCAGGATTTTTTCTTTCAAAACTCATGCAAAGAAACTTATTTAATTTTATTTATTTATTCAGTTACATTTTAAATATTTATTTGGTTGTTTAAAATGTCTTGCTTATGTTGCTAAATGCTTTTTAAATTCAGAAAAATTTGGAACAGAAAATTGCAATCTATCAGACGTAGCAAAGACTTTTATTCAAAACCATGATTTGTAAAATCTTAAATTATGTTTAATCTAAACCTTAGCTAATGCCAATCTTTAACTGCCCTCAAAAAACCAGATCCATAAATGTAGTGGTACCATAGTTTGATAGGCTCCCGCTAAGATCCATGAATTCATCTGACCATCACTAAAAGGAATGGATAGCTGTAATCCTGTTTCTTGGGTTTTGTCTATCTCTTTGGCTTTATTGGGGGACAAAGTGGAGCATCTCAAAGGAGCTGGAAAGGTTGGCAAGACAATACAGAATATAATTTAAGCATTTTACCAAAGCACTGTGTCTGTGGTATGAACTAATGCAGCCATTTGCTTTCATCACAGAATTTTAATAAGGAGATACTTCTCAGATTGCAATTATTTGTGAAAATCTAGAACTTTCCCTTGAATCACAGATTGATACTGCTTTGATCAATAATTGCTGTAAGCTTTTCTGGTTTATATCGGTTTTGTTTTCCATCGTGTTTGATTGTTACTTTGCATAGATAAATGCCTGTTGCCCCAGGATACTTTTGCAAACAAGTTGATAGTCTCAAAGGTTTTAATTATCCTGATTAAATAGAAGTTACTACTACTGCTGTTACTTGATGGGAATTTTAATTAGTATCATCTGTTTTGTTTTTCCTTTTGTGAACGTATTTTAAAGATTAAGTTAAATTATGTTCTGTAACTTGCATCTTTATGATGCAGCTTGTTGACATTAAATCAGGAGCTCATTTAAAAAGTTTGCAGATAAATTTTAGCTACCTAGGTAGTTAGTGTACCTCACTCTGAGGCCCAGCAGGTACCATTACATGAGACAAAACTTCCAACACACAGGTATACTTACAGAGGAATTACCATTAGTGTACTTTGCCACAGAGTAGCCATGACATTGTGTGAAGTGTAGAGCTTACCCAATTGAAAACATTTTTTCGACATTAGTTTTTCAGTTACTAAAACAATAAAAATAATAGCATATAGCACTGTCACCTCATTGAAACCCTTACTTATTATTCAGAGGAGTAAAGGTGAGGAAATGTTAAACATACTTCATAGTCATAACACTACAGCTGTACTTCCTTGTGTGCACTACTGCTTTGCACAGAATGATTTTTGCATTCTAATATGACTTGAATTGGATGTGCTTTAATGAATATTATTAATGCTGGTTAAATGAAGGGTCAAACTCCTGAATAACACAAGTAACTCTCTAGTGGAAATATCTTGTGTGTTGTTATCATGTTAATGATAATTTTTTTAATCATTATGGCACACTTCTTATGCATATGAAACCTGTTAGAGGTTTACTTAGATATACTTCAAAATACAGGCTAAAAAATTATGGATACCATAAAGAATTTAAGAACACATTTGTTCTTTGAGTCGCACTATTTTTCTTGTGCAAAAGGCTGATCTCCTAGAACAGAAGCAACTTGTACTTGGAAGGAATCTCAGCCTTAATAGAACACTAATAATGCAATACATCATATTTTATTAATCCTTTTGTTATGAGTGTAATGCCTTAGGTGGTGGATAAGGTATATTTGTCACAGGAAAATGAGATTGCATTGGAAACACAATCTATTATTTTTGTTCTGGCTTTGCAATTACAATATAGACATCGTGCAAGGCCTGCTTGGGCTAGCCACCATTCAACAAATGATACTTGAGATTTCATCCTTTCTTAATATATGCTTTTTTCCCTGATATTTCTTATGTGCCACTGGGAAAGAATAGGCTGCAGAGCACTGCAGTCTGCTGTGCTGATCTGAAACACAGCTCGAAACCTGATTTTTTCTAAATATATGCAAAAAATCTGCATGGCAACCAGCAAATCACATGAATGATAATTCAGCAGCTGTAAATGGACTCTACATGAACAGCAACATATAGCTTCCCATACAAGCTATGCCATAAAAATTTGGTTTGATGGTGAATGAATAATAACCCTCCAAATACAACGTGGTTTAAGATTACTTGCTTCTATTGGTTTCAGAACACACGAAAAACAACACTTTAAATGGAGAGGGACCTCACTAATATTTGTTCTTATTTTCAACCTTTGGAGTGCAGCATGTTGCTCACTGGGAATATACAGCACAAAGGATGTTTACATCAATCTCTAAACAAAACAAGAAAATGGAAAATTTGTTTTCTCTTGCCTGACTTGCTTACAACTAGACATCTCAGAGGCAGACCTCTTAATCCTGAGCCTGCTACTGAGCCATTGCAATTTACTGTGCAATCAAAAGATTGCATACTATCTCTTAGTTCATTTAGGCACTTACATTCTATTTTTCTTTAATTAAAATTTGAGAAGTCAACTTACCTGACAAGTGAAAGCTATTGGGTCAGCCACTTTCTTTAAAATGGGTTCAATTTCCTCTAGTGCAGTATAGTACTCAATCTGTGCTGTCGTCTTAATGACTCCCCCACAGTAGACATTTACATATACAGGGCCAGCAGGAAAATCTTATAAAACACAAATCAGAACACCAGCTGAAAATATTTTACAGTCCCAGACCAGAGATCTCAGGGAATGAGTAGAAGAACAGAGAATATCACAGAAAAAACACAGAGTTGATGAACTGACTGGATTTCCATTTCACAAATCATTCAGTGTAGCCAGTTTTTTTATTCTGGTCTTTCAGTCTAAGATCACAAAGCTGACAAAAGAAAATACTTATCTTTAAATCTGTATAAAGCAAAGCTATTGTATTGCTTCACATTAGAAAGGAGATGAAAACAGAATGCTTAACATTTCCAACTGCCCTTTGACAGACTGATGACCTATAATCAGCTCCCTTATGCCTACATGCTAAAGAAAAGTTCATTTATCACAAATAGTGCAATTGCTGTTCATCTTTTGAAACATCTTTCTTAATTGCAGTCAAGGTTCTCAAAACTTTATTTGAGCTAGGCTGCAGAAATTGAAGTATAATTAATCCATTCCTGTTGTTTACCTTGTAAAAGCCAAGGAGAGAGGCACTTGTAATCTGTCACTTAAGTATGACTCGCTCCGTGTGTGCAGCACAAGCCTACTTTAAGAGCACATTTCCCAGTCCATTAGTGTTTGTTATGCCAGGCATTCTGCTGGACCATACTAGTGCAGTCTTCTTAAAATACTAACTCTGCCCACAAAACAGTGGAAAAAGGGGCAATTCTGAAGATGGAGAAGAGAAATAAGGCCAGAGAAACTAGTCTCATAGTACATCACTTTAAATCACCTAAATGGAAACTGCCCAGATGTGGGGTTTAAAAAAAAAACCCAACAAAACACAGCATTTCTCCTATAACATCAGATCAGATGGACCTAAAACAGGATACTTCCAAATTTCTACTTTTCCAGATTTTAAAACAGAATAAACATCAAACACAAATGATATAAGAAACATAATTAAACTTGGCTACAACTCTCTGCCAATTTTTTCATATTTCATTTACTTTTCACATTTTATTTCTTCACCTGCTACAGAAACCTTTTTGTGAACAACAGTGTTCTCACAAAAAAAAAAATTTGGAAGAATTTTTTAAGATTTGTGCATGAAAAGTGCAGCTTTTGTTCTCTGAAATCCAGTTACAGTTGGAAGTTCCCTGTTTGGTATGTACCTTCCAATCAGGTTTCTAAAAACAAACTCTGCACCGTCACAATGATAAAGAACTCTCAGCCCATACATGGCCATTGTCTCATGACAGTGTTTAGGATGAAAATCACAGAATCAATTATGTCAGAAGAGACCTCAAAGATCATTGAATTCAACTGCTGACCAACCACCAACCAGTCAACATGACCATGGCACATGTGCCACTTGCAGTCATTTCTCAAGCACCGCCAGGGATGTGACTCTTCCACCCCCCTGGGCAGCCTGTTTTGGATGTTTAACAAACATTCCTGTGAAGAAATTCCTCCTGACATCCAACCTGAACCTCTTCAGGCACAGCTTGAGGTCATCTCCTCTTGCCCTGTCACTCGTTTCCTGGGAAAAGAGATCAAATCCCACCTGGCACAGCCTCCATTCAGGTAGGTTGTAGAGAGTGATCAGCCTTTTCTCCAGGCTGAGCAACACCAGCTCTTTCAGCCACTGCTCATCTGAGCTACTCTCTAGACCCTTCCCCAGCTCCACTGTCCTTCTCTGGACACAATCCAGCACTTCAGTGTTTTTCTTAAAGCATGGGGCCCAGAATGGGACACACCATTCGACTGGTGCAGTCTCACCAGCGCCGAGTCACAGAAATCATCAGGTCACAGAATTACCAAAACATAGCTCCAAGAAGCCACAGTGGAAAATTGTAGCCCATGTGTATGTATTTCCTCCTATCTAAGGTTATATTGCAGTAATTTTATAATAAAATTATTGCAACCATATTATAATAAAATATAAGTTCTTCTGGGAATTCATAGCATGCAGCCCAATAGCAAACTAAACTCTGAAGGCATAGGTGAGAAATGTTTCAATTCTTAATTCACATCAAGAATGGGGATAGGTCTGCCCATTAAATCTGCACAGATCTTCTAAGAGAAACTGTTAAATAGCTGAAATTGTTACCAACTAGTTAGGGATGAAGCAATAGAAAAAATCATTAGGAACTAGCAAAGATGAGTGACAGGGAGAAATGGCATGAATATGAACAGAGAAAAGAAACAATTTCCTGCGTCAGTAAGAATTATGAAGAGGAGAATAACCAGATTTACTGCATTAAATATAAAATGAGACATTTAGTAACAGAGTATAAGAAAAGAATATTAGGTTTGCATTTTATGGCAGTAATTTTGAAAAATGTTAATCTGTAACTAATCAATGACATTTTAAGACTTCCACCTGCCATTTAACCACAGAAAACCAATCTAATAGAACCTAGGTTCCCATAAATCATAAGGCCTTGCTTCTCTGCATTATTAGAAGTTATGTGTGCAAAACTCATGTACAGGAAACACCCACAAAATAGCAGAAAGGGAACTACTTATCAGAAAAAGTAAAGGGAGTTGAAACCTTTTAGTTTTCCTCAGAAGTAAACAGTATTTTTCTTACCTAGGGCTTTCACATATTTGACCTTCTTGTTCCAAGAGGTTGTCTGTGTTCTAATTCGTTGATTATTTGCTATGAATTCAATTTCTAGAGTTTCTTCATCTATTTCCTCTTTCAACAGAATAAATATTTCACCAGGGTTCTACAAAATAAAAAGGTGTTCCCATTAGTCCTTCAGAAAATTATATTGGAAGTGTAACATTATACTGAAAGTGTATTGAAAAACCTTTCCTTTACCAACAGCTTTATGCAAAAAAAAATGTACTACCAAAATATGATGGTATCTCACTGCTTCCTTTAGTATTTCACATACATGACAGATACAAGTAATGTAGGATTTTAAATTCAGCTTACATACAAATATTTTAAAACAGTATTTTAAAGGCATATGTAGGTGAATTGTAGCATTTTCTAAGACCCCTCCACTTTATTGTTTAGAAAAATGACATCCATCCTCATAAGAATTACCTAAAATACTTTACACTCAGCCTCTTACAGTAAGGTGACAATAGACAGAAGCAGCTGATGTGAGACAATAGCCCTCTACTACCTCCTGAACCAGAGGTAAAATCACTCCCTTAGAACTATACTGATCTCAACAATGAAATGATGTATTAAGCCATCTTTAAAAGACAGACAGTAAACAAAATCTGTGACATTCTGTGTACACTGCAACCTCCATACTTGACTGTGGCCACTCACTTATATAAAGGAATGCTGTGCTGGATTTTGTACTTCCTCTGTTTTTGCTGTCATATGTTTCTCTCAGCCACTCTGACTAGAAGCACATATCAACATTTATGTCCACTGCATATGCATGCAGATACGTTCATATAAATATTTCTGATTTAATTTAAACTCAAACTAGGTCTGTGGTCACACAAGCCCTGTGTAATTCATGGTATGGGCACATATGCATGTATATATACACCCATCCTGCATTCTTGCCAAGAAAAATTGCACACCTCTCAAGAAATGCCTGATTACTTGCTTCCTCTGAAGTATAAGGCCCATATGACAGTAATACTTCAACTCAAGCTGCTAAATAACTCTAATACAGCTGTCTCCAAACTACTTTACTTGCAAATCCTTTGACTGCAGTGTGGATGCAACATAAAGGCAAAATAAATCCCACTGCAGTCTCGATGCACTCTTGTTTTGGTCCCTTGACAATTTTGGAAACAAATAGCAGATATAGTATGAATGAGACTGCAGCAGGAGGAGGAGAAGAACAATGACTGTTATCCTGAAGATTTTAGCATCCAGAAGTCTTACCTCACATGATATTCTTTTTGGAAGCACCAATATTGTCTGCTCGTTACTTTCTAATCTTACAGAAAGTACCTCTGTTTTAAAAGCAAGGTCTATTTCTTCTGATGCTCCTCTGACATCTGACAAGTTAATATCAGAGATAGTCTGGTGATCTGAAATAAATAATGTGAAATGAGAACACTGTTAATAATCCTAATCCAACAAAACATGGGAATGATGTGGTTTCCAATGTATCACTCATACGGCATTTGGAGTCACATTAAGGACAGCACATGAAAGCCTGGCAAAATTCCCTTAATGTAAATGTGATGAGATGTCCTCCTTTTATAAAGCGCTTGCCTCTGAAGTTTTGATCCTTCAGCCTTGATTTACATGAACAGACTCTGCACATAGGCTTTGTCTTCCTAAAACAAAAAGGGACATAGCCTTTAGACTGAAATAGTTGTGAACAGCAAAGTCAGGGAGATCAGCCAGTTCTGTTATTTCAGAATTCTCATACACTAGGATAAACCAGCATTTTTATCACTCTTCCTTTCTTTATTTATCACTCTTCCTTTCTTTATATGTAAACAAGTACATGCTATATGTTTACGACATCAACCCACCTGTCTAACAGGAAGGGTTTACACAAGGGTAGTGATATCTGTAACATGGTACTGTGACAGTAGGCACAGATTTCTTTGACACACGGTCTTTTCCTGCCTTAATGGACAAAAGGATGGATGGAAGCCATAACTTTTTAAAATAGGATAATCTGTGTTTGGAAATGCTATGCCATTTATACAGGTAGCCTGCAAACAGTTTCTTTTCTGTTTCGCTGTACCAGAAAAGGTCCAAGAGTCTTTAGTGAATATAGTGAATCCTTCACCACACTGCAGACTTTTAATCATGAAAAAGAACCGACAAATGCATCTGCAGAGCTCTGACTAAGCCTGTGTTTCAGCAAAGGTATCCCTTACCTGCTGTGTCTCAGCTGTATCATTACACCTCCTTTCCAGACACTCTATTATCCTGTGTGAAACACTCCCGCCACCCATCTCAAAGGACTGCAGCAGCTCTTCATCATGCAGGATTAGTCAGTATGCTGCAGT
This sequence comes from Illadopsis cleaveri, assembly GCA_013399915.1. Lineage (NCBI taxonomy): Eukaryota > Metazoa > Chordata > Aves > Passeriformes > Timaliidae > Illadopsis > Illadopsis cleaveri. Next base: position 478,244 of record VXBB01024200.1, on the reverse strand, counting down.
CACCTAGTTAGGTTATTGATATCATTTCATGCAGTTCAGAGTTAAAAATCTTGACTGGCTGGTGAAACAATATCCTGAGAGACATCCACACTATCTTGTATTACTGTAAATTATGACAGACTCACAGTCAATTACGTTCCAGGATACAAAGAACTTTCGAGCTACATCTTTTTCTCTTAAATGGATATAGAATATTAAAATAAATCAGTGATGAGCAGAATACAGAACTGTAGCAATTTGGCATTGCTGAAAGAAGTACCACAGCCATTTTGCATTTCTTTGAAAAGGTGCCCAAGTGACTGAGGTACACAAACCATGGAGTGCTCCTAAGTGGCACAGAAACCTTTCCAGTTAGGGTCAGTACTGGCAATCTACAATTAGTTTCCTCACTTTTTGCTTGCCTTTACTTCCCCCATATGCACCAGTTCATCTGGCACAGAAAGTTTCCTTGCCTTACCAATCCTGCCTTGCTTAAGGCATAGATTTAATAAATTACCACTATAATAAATGTGTCTGCTAAGTGAAGTTATGCCACGGCATCCTATTGTAGAATCTTTTTTATCCATGCATATGCTTTAATTGAGGAAGGAAGGAAGGAAGGAAGGAAGGAAGGAAGGAAGGAAGGAAGGANTAGGAACAAAGGGAGGAAGGAGGGAAGGAAGGAAGGAAGGAAGGAAGGAAGGAAGGAAGGAAATAAAATGTCCATGGTTCCTTGAAGAAGTTGAAGTTTCCTTGAACATCTAATCTAAGTTAAGCAGGTTCAATGATCATCACTAGCTAGTAAAATCTGCCCATCCTACTCCTGCTTATATCCTCACGCCTTAAAGCAAAATAATTCTGAATTAAAGCTGTGAATTCAGCATAGATTGTTAAAACTACACTGAACCGACATGTAGATGTACTTTACTGAAGTAGTATTAATTATATTTGCTTTAATTTACTTTAAAAATGAAATAGGCTACACTGAACAAAGGCTATTCTGTTTCTGAATGCGAACCCACACGCAGTTCAATGCAGTTTAACTAATTCAGCTCAGAATATAAGCGCAATAATTTCTCTGATTATCACTGTGAAGATCAAACTTTATTTAGCACTGCCCTTCAGAAAAATGAAGGCCTGAACTCTTGCCGAGGAAAATAGTTATGATACTTCACAGAAGCCTTGCAGTACCTAAACAGGGCCTACAAGAAACGCGGAGAGGGACTCTTTAAAAGGAAACATAGGGATAGGACAAGGGGGAATGGCTTCAAACTCAAAGAAGGTGAGTTTAGATTAGACATATTAGGAAGAAATACCTTACAGTGAGGGTGGCGAGACACCAGCACAGGTTGCCCAGAGCACTTGTGGATGCCTCACACCTGGCAGTGTTCAAGGCCAGGTTGGATGGGCTTTGAGCAACCCTGGTCTGGTGAAAGGTGCCAATGTTTATGGCCAGGAGATTGGAACTAGATGGTCTTTAAGGTCCTATCCAACCCAAACCTTTTTATGATTCTGTGATTATGTACGCCCAAAGAACATAATTTGTGAATGTATTCACATTTTAAGTTACTCATAAAATCTTACACTTATGCACACAGAATTCACTTCAGAAGATAACTCATATGAAATACATGCTGCTTCTGAATTTTTTTCCCACCACTTTAGGCAAAGGAGTCTCACAGAGACAAGAAACCTTCCATTATCAGACTGACAAAATGAAAGGAATGAATAACAAATCTAGAAGGCACTGGATTCTCAGATGTCAGCCATCTGTCAGTGATTGTTCTTCAAGGAACATATAGATGCATTCTAATCTATGTAAAGTTCATGACAACTGTATTTCTACAGTCTGCACTCTACTTATCAAAGAAGATAGTAGTCACTTTCACCTTTTAATTCCAGTAATTCATCTACTGAGAACATTAATCCTATTACTAACAAGTTGGTTTGAATTAGGGTAACATTTTCTTCCCCAATAATGATTTCATTTTAATAATTTTATTATGCCTAGTGACATCTAAATGCAGTATCAGAACTTCAACCCAGTCACTACTGTGATAGCACAGCTATCACAATAATAGACAATTAAGAAATGTGGCTCTTACATCAAAGATTTGGATTTTTAAGAGAATTAGGATTCCCCTGCTGACTGGATTATTAGCTAAAAACGATCAAGCAAGACCTCTTTCACTAAATATATGGTCTACCTGACAATCAATGAACCATGTACAACAGTCCAAGAACCATATGGATCTCTATTACCACTACAATACAGTCACCAAAGTTTGGAGCCACCATCTCCAGCACTCAAATTCCTACAAGTAGTTGCACACGATCTGTCCCAAAATGTGGAACATGAAACAACCACGTGAAATATTATTTGTCAATGCTGAACAAGCAATACACCAGAGATTAAGCAAGCCTCGGCTTGTTGGCATTAACTGAAACAAAGTAGTCCATAAAGGTATTAATACTACAATAATGAGACTGTAGTAACACAAATGGAGCAATGATAGACAATATTTGTTTTATGCAGGCAGAAGGTGTTGCTAGATGTTCAAGTCTTTTGAACATTTAAATTTTGCACAACTTCATTATTTGTCATTTTTACACTTTTGGTTTTAACCCGAAAGCAATGGCTAAGGAGCTCCACTAATTCCTGAGGCTTTCAGAAAAATTCAGAATTTACAACTGAAAGTGAAGGTTATCTTAAAAGAAACATAAAAAGAACATCATTATTATGTTGAACTATATAAGAGAGAGGATTTATTAAAGGGTATTTGTTGCTTGGTGAATGTGTCCTTTTAATGTTTTATATAATGGTGACCTATTCATGAGGTTTTTAAAATGTAGCACTAACAATTAAAATAATTGATGAATAAAACCAGACCCTTTTTCGTAGGATCAAAGTAAAAGAAATTATTAACTATATTCAGTGGTGCAGAGACAACATTATGAGCCAGAAGCTTAAAAAAAAGGAAAAAATCTATGATAATCTTCCCTTGAGTAATCAGGGCAGTACTACTGGGAATTATCATCCATTACAGAGGGTAATGCTTAACTTCCATCAGATTACTTTTGTTGCCTTACTTTTGACAAATATCTGCTGCTGATGGCCACATTGAAAGGACTGATCTTAAATTCATGTTCATTTTAAATATTAAAATATAACACACATTTACTGTAACTTAATTGGGGACAGTGCTGATGTTTTCGATTTCACTTCAGTGTTCTCTCCTAATGCATGTAACTTCAGTGCATCAACTTGGTATATTTTACATAAGACCCTTTGGTCATAAGACATTATTACTTTCAATTTAACATTTTGAACTAAATTCATGACATGACTTTGAAATTGCATTCCTTTACATAGACTGAGAAATTTTCGTAACATCTCAAGTCTCCTGTGTATTCAACAACTAATGCTTCATCACTGATTCTAAGCAACTCTTCTGTTATATCAAACTTGCCCCTCACCCCCAAATTCTAACCTTTCAAATACACTCTTTAGTTATCCTTACTGCAGCCTACATGAGAATTAGAAATGTTCTCCGTCTCTGATTACTTGGTAGTTGCTACATGTTTTGAGTCAACCATGTGTGTGACAGATTCAGGGCATTAAAAATAGAAGAAAATAAACTTATGAAAGATTTATGTGTTTTCTAAGGCTACCCACAAAATGAATCTCTCAGTCAAAATCAGGCTGGTTTTACAAAAGCAAAATGCCTACTAGCTTTACAAATTTCAGTTCTTCCTCAAGATTTGTAAAGCAATGCCAGCTGAAGAACTGAAACTGCGGTACAAAAGAGGCCCCCAATTAGCCCTAGATCACACATCATAAAAGAGGATGAGAAATATGGGTAAACTAAGTTAGGCAGATGACAAGGAATGGGAAGGTAATTTAGCACATGTGGCCACCTTGCCACTTGAAAGAAAAGTCAGGGTGTTCCAGGGCCAAAGACTAAAATAAAGAGGTTTACAGCAGATCCTTTAAGTGCAGGAGGCATCCTGTGTAACATGGTAGGCCACTCTCCAGCACAAGGTAAAGGCAGAGGTGGTGCCACTGTGTTCTGTGAAGTATGACTGAAAAGGTTCCCATGTATAAGTGACTTCCTTGCAATTCAGAAGCTTGAAGCCAAATAGTTCCATGAGTGCCCAGCAGAAATATGGGTTAAAGAAGAACCATACAGAAAAAAAATGAAGCAACCTCCTGTAATGTGGGGAAAAATCAGGAAAAAAAGACATAGGCACATCATGTTCTTCTTGCAATCCACCATTAGTTTACCATAGACATTTATGAAAGACAATCCTGCTAAAGTGTGGGTATATGCAAATGCTGTAGGAGCTCAGTAGAGAGTGCAGCAGAGTGGGATTGAAAGGGAGCCTCTAACTGCACAAATTGCTCTATAAATTACCTTAGAAAGGCTGTGAGAAACAGGAGGCAGAAAACATCCACCACACTGGGCTTCCTTCAATAGGACTGTGTCCTTGCATGAACGTGGGATTTACTCCTTTTTACCATAAGCACTCTCTAAGATATTATTTCAAAGTAAATCCCTTTTCTGCTCTGCTGAAGTTTTCTTTCACAATGGTGAGAGAAAGCTTAGGAATGAAAAGGTTTCCAAAACTCACAGAAAATTATTAATACATACTCAAACACAAAAACATCTGACTTCAGTCTTAATTTCTTTCATTTGTCTTCTATAATGAATAAATTCCAAACCAAGACATACTTATTTATTAGTGAACAAGCTTTAAGTAACACTTTTATGTTGAACCAACTATCATTTGCAAATGCACTGACGGCTATTTTTGTTTATCTCAAAAGCCCCAGTTTCTCCTGCATGGTTGAGTTCTTCTGTCAAAAACAGTAGCTTTCTGTAAGCTGGCCTATTTTGCACACGTCTCCAAAACAGTTCTATTACTTTATTTATGGTGTACAACTTTTCTTGCAAATAAGCATCAAACTGACAGTTCGATAAAAAGCTATCAAGAACAGTTTTTCCTTTTCTGAATATTATATATAAGTTGGTGTTTATGTCATCTTAGAAACCAGTGGTGCTGTAATTTTCATTAACATCCATTTCTCTCCCATAACAGCAATCCTGAAACCTCCCACATCTGTTCTTTTCTGAGTTACTATATACATGTAGGCATAGATTGATTTGCTATGGAGGTACATGTTCACCTGTGCTTTTATTATCAAGTATGTTTTTGCACACAATTTATCACTCTGATACAACTGTAGCCTAATGGGGTCATCATGAATGCATCTAAAGAGAATATGAAAGTCTTATTACACATAGCCTTTTTGGATCTGATAGTAAAACCAAAGATCCTGCCTTCAAATAATTCCCCAAACTGCAAAAGGATATTTACTATGAGTTTATCATGAGTTTATCTTTAAGAAATAACTGGTATGAAAATATAGGCATTTCTTTTAATATATACTTTTATGTGATTGTAACTGTATATTCAGAGGCAATCAAAAGTTATAACGAGCTGGTTTGTGATTTGAAAGAAATGTTTGATTTTGCCAGTGCTTTAGCTAGGATGGATATATTTAGATGCTTTTTGGGACTGATTTTATCTTTTACTGTATATCAGTTGTGTTATTATTTTTTTCTGCAATGAAATCCATGACTTTCAGCTTCACCAGCAGCACTTAGGAATATGACTACTCTGATGAGTTTGACACACAGCAAGACTGTCCCAAAAAGTTTCTATTAGGCATACTGATTAGTTTGGAAATAACAACTATCTGCCTGAGGTCGTTTGGGTGCTGAGAAGAGCTGTTGATGGAGCCCAAGCCTGTTATTTCCAGTTTCTGGATTCTGCATGCTTCTCCAGGGAGAAGCAAACTGAAATCTGCCCCTCTGTGTGTACCAGAAGTTCTCAGTTATTGAAGTCTTATGTTTTATTAAAGAGTCCTTCCATCCACTTCAGAGTTACTGGAGTTCTACAACAGTAAGAACATTGGGTGTTTTTGTTCTATTTCTCTGTGCTATCAGCACAGACACCTCTCACCTCTGTTTCAGTGAAAGATTTCAGTGAAGGATTATACAGCACTAAACATTGCCCAAAATGAGATGTGCTGCTGCAACTGAGACAGGCTATCCCCCTGCGACTGACTCAAAGCACCACTGAAGACAAAAGGACTGATACCAGAGGGATCCAGGGTTGTAAAAGCTCCAAAATTTGTTAGTCTGATAGAATGCTCCTGCAAATTCCTTATTGTTGCAAAAGGGGCAGCTGCAGCTGCCTAGTGGCTCCTTTATCTCTAAACTCCAATTCAAGCCTCTCATAACTGCACACTGTGCTTGGACACAGAAGTGGCACACTGCTACATTTAGGAATACACACATATAAAAGGACAGAGATGGAGAGGAGTGTCTGAGAATCAAAACATACTTCAGGGAGGCACAACACTCAAGCAGAAAAGGGGTTTAAGTTTTTACAGGTATCACCCTCAAGGAATGAGGAAATTCCTCAAGGACTGAGTAGCCAAACTTTCCCCTCTTGGCCATGTTTGAAGCTATTCTCTTTATGAAGACTACTCTTTAGAGTCATCAAAAAAGGACATGAAGGTCATGAAGTTTAACATAACTGAAGTCCTTTAACAACTGCATTGGGAGGGGCAAGGGGGAGAGACACTGGTAGCAGGCATTCTCAGCCTTCACCCTGCTCAGACATATCATTAATAATATCAAAATGTGTACTGACACAAGACAATATACTCCATGTTAAAGCATCCTTTAAATCAATCTGCTAACAGAAGCTAGCGTGGACTGGAGCAGGTCATTTACCAAAGAGAGTGTCTTAGTCTCAGGATGACAGCAGAGCTTCAATACCTGCACAGGGCTCTTATCAATGTCTGGATTAAATTTATGATGCTGCTCTTGATCTGTACAGCTCTAAATTACATGGGATTTGTCTGTCTAAGAGACCACAAGTCTCATGTGCCATGCTGCCACAGCTGCTGTCAGCAGAAAGACTCACACCAGACATGTTTTGGTATTAAAGAAGGGGGAAAAAAAAGTGAGTTGTCAGCAGGACTGACTCACTGGGGACAGGCTGCTTTGCAATTTACTCCCGCCTTTAGTTGGAAATAGCTAAAATCTATTGACCCTTAAAGTGGGCTAAAAGGTACACTGCTTTTTTGGGAACACAATCAAGAGTGATATTTTTAGACACGTCTGAAAACCACGCTTGTTTTCTACCTCTTGATTATTTCCCTTTCGTGAGAGTTATGAATCAGAAGGTAATCTGAGGTCTTCATCTTCTAAGACAATGTCCTTTAATCCAACAGAATAGACACATTTTATTAAAAGGGGACTTCAGATAGCATTATAGGAAAAGAATAGCATAGCAGAGGTACTCCTGGAGGTCTTCATCTGCAGAGGGAATGCCATTTATTTTGTTAAAAAGTGCTGTCCTTTCTTCAGTTTAGTTTGGTAAAGAATACAGATATACACGTATGCACATGCATCTTACCTTGATGAGACTACTGAGCAGAACCAAACCATGTCTGCTGTTAAACTTAGTAGGCAGACCGCTATCACCCTTTAAAATCACCTTTTGTGCTGCACTTGCCCACCCCTAATTGCTTCAGTTAGTTAGTGCTAGGGTACAAGCTTTAGTGGCAAATGCTAAAAAAGACAAAGCTGTTTCACAGAAGGGGAGGAACTTTTTCGGAAGCTGAGTATCACATTATGGGTACCCAAATCTGAGTTTAGCTCTATTTTGCAGTTCCACAATAATGCATTTATATTTTATGGTGGTGACAAGGCTGTATACCCAGATTCTAGAACACTTGCTTATTTTTCTACCTTAGTACAAATTATAAATAATGATTCTTTGGAGAACAGAAATTCTCCTGAGGAGCCACAAGGGATATTCTCAAAATACGGCTCCGTAGTAATTATAACAAGTCCTCTCTTCTTACACAGAAATCAAAAATAAAGAAAACACATAACAACATTTGTGAGTGGCTGAAGCGCTGATTTATTCTGTTATCACCTACAGGACTGAGTCCTCATATATTCGTATCATGGTCATTAGCATTCCGCAACTGGATCTTTCCCCTCACTCAGCAGCAAATCAATTGTTTTCACATCTGCTTGTAGCCCATATTTCCCCAAAGGATTTCAGTGATCATATTGCTTTTCCATTTTCCAATGTACTCTCTGACCTTTTCCCTCAAGGTCTTGCACAATGCACTTTAGTCAATCACTTCCTATTGACTGTTAGCGCCTGCTCATTCCCCATCTATCTTTGCTTTAATGACTATAAGGGTATTTTTTTAGTGATCTTATTTTTAATATGTCCTGTCATCCACTCATGTTCTTTCCACCCTTGTTGCTTTAGATTTCTCATTTAGATTTATACTTCTGTTCTGTCCAACTTTCATTCCAGCTCAAGCTAAAATTTCATCTTCTTTCAGCTTATCCTTTCTTTTGTATGATGCTTGTATATTCAAAATAAACTTCAGCTTTCAGCAAGCCACTGTCCACTTCACCTAAAGCACCATTCTTTTGGGAATTTATAGGTTCCAGCAAAAACCCTTTCTTGGTTTATAATTTCTCCTGACATTTCTGTTCTGTGTCTTTCATACAAGTTGTCTTAGTACTGCATACACTTGTTTCTTATTAGAAAGAAGCAGAGAACAGACAGTCCCTGGAAACACTTTTTCACAATTCTTCCAAAGTCAAATCCTGTTTGTTTACCTGAAGATTCACCTACATCCTGGAAGGCACAAACACTGGCTAATTTGCAGCTGCCATCTTATCTCTCTTGGCTTTGTAAAGACTGATGCACTGAATCTTGGAAATTCCAATTGTTTCACTTCTTGAGCTACTTTTCCCTCCAAAGCTCTGAGTAGTATCAGGTTAACTGCTCCCTGTTGCATCACTGAAGAAAGGATGTTGACCAAGTCCTTATACTTGTTTGGGAGTCAGCCATATCCTTACATGCATGATACCATTACTGGGAATCCCTCATTTCTAACTGGCTCTTTCACTCATCACAACAATGGATGACTCTTAATGGTCCTCTTAGCAATAACTAGATACCATTAACCAGCAAAGGAGATAGACAATCAGTGCTTTCAGGATGCCTGCCAAAAGCTGACTGAGAACGGCTGTTCAGGAAACTTCTGCAAAGATTTCAAGTGAAACTTTTGCCTTTAATGCAAGACTTTCTTTGCTGGAAAATCCCCAAATTACTTTATTTCAATATCAACCATTCAGCTGACAGTAAACTTCCACTTAAAAGCTGCTCTTCAAGCAGCCATAAGAAAACAGAAGTAGCTTAGAGGACCATCTCCTCAGTCCTTTCTTTTCTTGGGACTCTGTTTTCTCTAACCATTCCCTATTTTACTATCTAATTTTTTGGATGTAGCAGTGATGAATGAGACAAATGGTGGTGTCAACTTATTTGGCACATGGATGCTGAGCCAGAAAGCCTTCTTTATACCAACACACTTTTCAGTGCACTGACCCATGGTACATTCAACACAGCACCAAAAGAGACATCCATAGAAACTTTGACAATATGTCTCTAGGGATAAACCAGGGCAGTTTTACAGCAGCTTTCTGCTTGAGATCACCATTACACCCAAGATGCCCAAGACACTCACAAAGAGACCCTTATCAGAATATGGATGGGGGTTGAATAGGAAAGAGAGCCACTAATCTCAGAGTCCAGCGGCACAGAATAGCTATGCCAGGAATTCTGGAATAACTTACTCATCTTTTTCCATTGGTAAGCATGCTGGTGCTATTAAGCCAATTACTCTGCAACAGTGTCAACCCAGAAATAAAGTTCTCTAAGTAAGAACTGATGACAGGAAACATGCTATGTAGCTCTTTATTAAAAGCAAGTTAAGATTTTGCCAATCTGTAATTCCTACTAGAACTCTTTAAAAACTTTCACAGCTACAAATAAACCAAAATGGCAAATGTCAACGGGGGCTGAAGCTGTGATGCAGATCTCCCAGCCACTGGCTGCTGGTGAATGATGCTGCAAATGTGATGTGAGTAGGACTGATGTAAATGAAATTTTAAATCAGCTCCTTTTACAAGCAAAATTCCTCATGCTGTGAATAGGAAAGGAAAGCTCTCCATGTCTTCCTTCTTCTCTGCACTGAAATCACAATTAAAAAACCCTACCCTGCTGTATCTTCTCCCCTTTTCACACTCACAAGATTGTGTGGGTATTGATGTGGGGGTGGATGTCTGAGAACAGGCATGCTCCTCTACACAACTGCATGCTATGGTAGGGATGGTTTATTGCCTTCCATGTCTAACAAGATGTAAGAGAACAAATTTAATTTTCTGAGAAGTACTGGATTTATTCTGTGGAATGCAAGGGGAATTCAACTCACCCTCTGCAGGAGCTGCTTCATAGACATAAGATACAGAGTCTCCAGGATTTTCATCCCATGGTTTATCTAGGAAAAAATAAGAAATAGGAAAGGAGGTAATATCATCACACTAATTTCCACTTTTATTTTTAGATTAAAATCTACATGTATTTTAAATGTAAGATAAAGCTATTTAAAGCTTTTTTCTGCAAATAGAAAAGAAATCACAGAACAAATCCAAGGGCTAGTACAGAGGAAGAAGCCTAGAGAGATCTTTAGATGCAACTGTATTTATCCCTTTTCAATAAACATCCCTTTGACTGATTTTTTTTCAATTTACCAGAGCTGGTGAGAAATATGTACTTGAGCAAGAAGTTTCCCTGAAAGTCAATACAGCAGACAATGGGAGAGGAGTTGGGAGCAAGGAGGGAGAATACAATCATGTGCAGTAAAGTGAGAAACTGAAATGGATACAGACATTACAGTTTGGAAGACAACACAACTGTTCAGGGCTCTGTTTGATAACACAATAGATCTGGTTACAGACAGTATCATAGAATCATAGAGTGGTTTGGGTTGCAAAGGGCCCTGAAGAACATCTAGCTCCAACCCGTTAGCCATGGGCAGAGACACCTTACACTAGACCAGATTGCTCAAACCCTATCCAACCTGACCCTGAACACTTTCAGGGATGGCGCAGCCAGAGCTTCTCTCAGCAATTCATTCCAGCTCCTCACCACCCTCATTGTAAAGAATTTCTTCCTTACATCAAACTTAAACCTACCCTCCTCCAGTTCAAAGCCATTCCCCCTTGTCCTGTACCTGGAACCTTCGATGCCCTGGGCTGAACAACCCCAGCTCTATCGGCCTGTCTGCAGGAGAGGTGCTCCAGCACTCTGGGCATCTTCATGGCCTCCTCTGGACTTGCTCAAGCAGGTCCATGTTGTTCATATGTTGGGAGCATGGAGAGCTGGATGCAGCACTGCAGGTGGGGTCTCACCAGAGCAGAGCAGAGGGGCAGAATCCCCTCCCTGGCCCTGCTGCACACACTGCTCTGGATGCAGCCCAGGATGAGGTTGACCTTCTGGGCTGTAAGTGCATGTTCATCTTCTCATCAACCAACAACTCTAGGTCCTCAGGGCTGCATTCAATCCATTCTTCACCCAGACTGTATTCATGCTTGGGATTGCCTCAACATGTGCAGGACCTTGCACTTGGCCTTGCTGGCCTTCATGAAGTTTGTGTGAGCTCGCCACTGGAGCCTGTTAAGGTCCCTCCAAATGGCATCCTTTCCCTCCAGCACGCTGACTGCACCACACAGCTTGGTGTCAGCAGCAAATTTGCTAAGGGTGCACTCAATGCCACCAAAAAAGACGTTAAACAGCATCCAACACAATCACTGAATGGGTCAGGTTGGAAAGGACCATTGCAGCTCATCTGCTCCAAACCTCCCTGCTCAGGCAGGGTCATCCTAGAGCACATGGCACAGGATTGCACATCTTGAACGTCTCCAGTGAGGGAGACTCCATAACCTTTCTGGCAATCTGTTCCAGTGTTCAGCCACCCGTGTAGTGAAGAAGCTCTTCCTCACATTTAGGTGGAACATCAGTTTCTGCCCATTGCCTCTTGTCCTATTGCTTGGCATCACTGAGCCTGCCTCCGTCCCCTTGACACTCTCTCTTCAGATACTGACAGACATTGATGAGGTCCCTTCTCAGTTGTCTCTTCTCAAGGCCCAACTCTCTCAGCCTGTGCCCAGTAAGATACTGTATTAACATTCTCAGGACCAAGTTCAGGACTCAGAGCTTTATAAGTAAGCACACAAAGACCCTACCAAGAGCAAAATCTGATTCTATTTTTCTACTGTGAACTTAAATAGGTGTTATACTTCATTTTTTCAGGGATAAGTGACAATTTCTTTAGTCTGGAGTGCAAAACAATCCTTATTTTATCCCATTTCCAAGAAGATGGCACTAACCTAACAGGAGTAACATGGTGAAATTACAAATAGGAATTATGCTATAACAACAGTTGTGCGCAAAAAAATACACAAGGGGTACCTTTACAGAGATCTTCTCTAGATGCCTTCCAACAATAACTTTTCAGTAATTGTGACTGGTAACCACAGTGCAAGACTCAGTCAGACTCAATAATACATTACATGAAGGACATATAAGACTACAGATTCGCACAGCCATTTTACAGCATTACCTGCAAAAATACTTTCTGGGAATTTTAAATGATTTGTCAGCTTTAGAAACAGTCTCACAACTGCAATTAAATGCTGACTGATGACTGGGCCATAAACAATGCATACATTTGGATGATGTCCATTTCAAACCTTGAAAGAGCAGACTAAAAATGATAAATCCATTAATTTTTAAAATAAAAAAATTATAAATTACATAAAGAGAAAATTGCAGTATGTTAAATTAGCACATGCTGTTGCAATAATGCTTATGTTCTAGTCATCTGACTTTAATTATTAACTAAACTGTTAATGAATCTGTTCTAAATGCTCCTAAAAATTGCTAAAAATGCTACAAAATTTTCTAAAAAGCATGTTAAAAAACTTTAAGATGTCAGTGCACTCACTTTTCTGGGTGTAATAACTTTTCATCCAATTGCTGTCAAAAATAAGAGGAAAAAAAATCACATACGTGACACATACTTCAGAATCTAAGGTACAGGTTACCACGAATAACTACACAGATTAGAACATGAGCTGCTAAGAAACCTAACAAACCTCAGAAATAAACCCTAACAAGTAAAGAATTCTCTGAATTTTGCAGAAAAAAGAGAAGAAATAGCAAAGAAGACAAATGGTTTAAGTGACAGGGGATGACAGTCTCAACATCTTATCTGGGGTTGCCACCTCCAGACAAGCACTTCAGTTTCTCTTCTGCTTTGAAATAGCCAGGATCTCATGTCAGATGAAAGAAGTCAGTGACACAAACCAGTTTTTTGTTGTCAGCCATCACCAACCCCCATCACTGCACTAGCATCCCTTCTGTGTGGAATGGAGAAGCACAACATCTCAGGAAGATGCAATACTCTGGTAATTTTAGCAGTCCCTCCAGAGCCATTTAAAGATTTACTGGCAGGGCAAAACGGAAATGAGAGCTATACTGCAGCACACACCAACTAACAAAATGTCCCTTCTGCTCTTGTGCTTATGACACAGTCACACAGATTACTTTCATTTTAATAAAAAAATTAATTGTCATTGGAGGTGCTTTGCAGTAAGAAGATGACATCACTGCCTTAAAACATCAACAGCGGTACGCACTGTCTGAATGTAAATACATTGGGGAAGGAGTAAACAAAGGCACAACCATGTGCCCTCTTTTACTGAAACTTCTCCTGGCAGTGAATGAGGCCAGAACCACCCACCTGCTTTCCTCTATTTACTCAGTCTTGCATGTTCAGGGAAGAAGTCTTCACAACCAAGACTTAGGTCACTCACACACACACACACGCACGCACACACAGAGCATTTAGTATACACAAACAAACATGACCAAAAATTCTAGTAATTTTCTTTTTACTTCAACTTTGGGGGTTTTTAGCACTTCAGCTTAACTTTCTCAGAGACTCCAAGTCAGGGTCAAAATTTAGGTGAAGCACTTGCCTACCGAAGCCAATGGTAAAGTTCCCACTTAAATCAGGGGTTTAGCTCATCAGCACAAGTCTTGCTCACAGCCTAAGGAAATCCATTGGCATTCATTACCTGTATTTAAGTACCGATGTGAAGAGGATTTTACAGGAGAACAAGCAAAGCAGTGGAGTCAAAATGTAAAACACTACTTCAGTATTCAATGTTATACCAAATTACGATAAAATTGATGCCACTGTACCAGAAATGAAACAAGAAACAGGTACCATAAAAGTTATGGTAAAAATATAGTTATTTCTTTCTCTTTTCTGTGGTCTGCACAATGGAAATTAGCCCCTCAGTATTTGAAGTGGTCTGAAGATCTGTATGAGTTAAACCCTATTTTAACTTCCCGCCTGCTTTTCCCACATTTAGTTATTAGAGAAAAAAACCCCTATGTTACTATCTCATTTGTCCACATCTATACCTTACTACTAGATGTAAAACTAGTTTTCTTAACATTACTCTTCTTGATCATTAAAATTGGTGCAGACACATGGAATACCTTTTAGGTAAACAATCAGAAATTAATGGCATATTGCTGTCTCAGGTAGAAGTTACAAATTTTTTCTGAGAATCTTTCCTGGGCTGTCAAAGACTCCGGGTACCATTTTCTAGTTGGGTTATGTTTATGTACCTCGCACTTTTTAATACAATAGCAGATAATGAATGGATACATGTAGGTTTGCTGAGCTGTTCTCAACTATCAAATTTTGTAGAGTAAATTCTCTTCATATTTTGGCATTGAAAGGAAAAAAAGGGATATCACTTGGGGGAAAGGCTGGAAGTGGAAGTGACCAGAGTTGCTTTTGTTGAGCTTTAAAAAATGAAACCTAATAAACTTCAAGCAGACTAATGGATACTTATGACTCCTGAGTTGTACCAAGAAGTCCCACCAAAAGTCTAATAAAAGTGTCAGCACACTTTAGTAACAGTGTCACAGAAAATTATTTGTATTAGATAAGACCTGTTCTCTTTTTGCACCATTAATACTGAGAACAACTACAGGAGAAATCACGGACATTTAAGAATCCAAGTTAACTACCTACAGATGCAAATATCTATCCACAAATTCTTTACATAAACACATGCTTGCCTGAATTTGAAGTCTTTCAGGATTAAACAGAAAAACCCAGCTATGTTTAGTACCCCAAGATTTTGAATTAATACATTGAAAATATGTCAATTTAATCTAAAGAAAGAGTACACAGTACAGCAGACCAAGGACAATAGTAGAAAGACACAGGAGAAGAAAAGACAGATGCAAGCAAAATATACCTCCTCATTCTACTTTCAACAATATTGGGAAAAGCTGATAAAGAAAAGTCAGAATTCTAGACTCTCAGTGGGCCATCTTAGATGTTAACATAGAATAATAAAACTTCTGAGTGTTCTCATCTTTCTCTGGGAGTTATCTTTTTTATGGCAATAGGCACAGGATCTACAAAATTCAAAACCAACTTAGAATCGGAATGTGGCATTTTCAAACAGTGAAATATTTTACAAACTAATCCTGAAAAAGCAGTCTTTTGACAACAATAAAAATATTTGTGTTCCTCTTCATGCAGAAGATGAACATAAGAAAGTCTGTCAGCATCCTGGAAATATATGTTAGAAAGGTCACTCTCCACGTTGTAGTTCTCCCTTTAGCCCTCCAAGAACATGCTCAAACAGGCATGGCAAACCATTCAGATTTTGTGTTTGAACCACATTACAGACAAACAAGCTCTCTGCTGAGTACAAAACCCCCTGCATCTTCTGTTTTATTTAGTTTTACTCAACATTTTAATTAGTTTTGGGTTTTGCCTAGAATGTTTGGGATATATACTACTTTAGAGCCAGAAGGAAATTTTAACAGATAAAGCCCTGTCTGCTCCAAGAAGATGAAACCAACATCATCTGGTAGGTGAAATAATTACAGGGGCATAAATAAAGTGAGACTTATTTTGCACTTTTTCCATCATGGGTTGTAGGGATAATGCGAAGAGAATAGCACCTAGGAGAGAAGAGACATCTAAGAACTTACCTTGCCTATGAGCTTTCCTGAGTATGGGGAAGTCTGCAGTGGAAGGATGGTGACTACTAGCACCTATGCTATGCCCTTGTTAACATTCTCCAAGAGAATGTTAAACTGTGAGATAACCTGATTTAGCATCCTTCTTCAGCTGTTCTAACTGCCTGCAGGTTAGAACCCTGGCATCCATTACTCCTAGGATCTTGATGGCCCACAGTCCTAAGGGATTAACAATTTAGCTGCAGTGGAAGGCATGTGGTGGGGCCATTATAATTAAAGCACATTGTTAAGTTTTTAGACTGGTAGAGCGACAGTTCTTGTCAATATTGAGGAGACAAGAAGCTACAAATGCTTGGAAGAATAAGTTAGGAGTAATTAACAGTTTAGCAGGAAAAAAAGGAACCGAAAACCACAAAGAATATACACAAAAGTGTTTTCATCACTGTCTCTAGAAAGGTCAAGAATATAAGGGTCTAGGGATGAGCACTGAAAACAAAAGGGATTGAAGACAATAATCCATATTAAGAGAAATGGGAAATCTTGTGTGTGTGGTGCTGATGAAAGGCAAAAAAATACGCTCCAAGGGAAAAATAATCCTTGTATATACTCAACAAGGGAAAAATCTTCTTTCCCAGATGTGCAATCTGTCAAAATCCTTGTCACAGGTATCACAAAGGCTAAGAGTTTAACAGGATTCTACAAAAGAATATCATATATACAGACACCATTATCTTTAAGCAAGGGTAAATACTGACAAACCATACACATCTTCATTCCTCAGAGCTTAAATCAACACTCAGATGAAAGCAAATCTTCTAGTTGGAACACTTCCACCATGCAACAGAGAGCAGGGCAGAGGTCTCCTGTCAAGCACTGAACTAAGCTGGCCTGGCTGGTGGCCAGGGAACAGCAGTACACAAAGAACCAGGGCCAGAGCAGTTCTAAGCTATGGGTGTGAAGGAGGGTTTAGCCATGAAGCACCAGGCATCATCACTACTTCTAGTGCTGGATATAGCTCAGTGCATTGAACTCATCTGATCTCAGCCACAGTCTGTGCATCCCCTGTAAAGATGTACACACTGAGACTGAGGCCTTCAACAACTACCCATTAATTCAGCTTTCTTCTAATCTCTGAAATTGCTGATATTGGTCACTGTCAAAGCACAGATCATATGAACACCTACTAAACCTCTGGCATTACATCTAAGTCCCAAGGGCACATGTAAGTATTCTTGTGAACCCACTGACCTAAGCAAAGAACTTTCCTGTGCCTTCTAGGGAAACTGTTTATTGTTGCAGAAGGGTTTGCAATTTCCGGTGCATGTGTCAACTGATAGTATCTATGCCCAGTTACTTCCTATAGATACACACACAGAGTATAGACCCACTGTTTTCATCTCATTAAAAAACTGCCAAGAAGCTTCATCCTGAAGCTACATATTGGACACAGACAGAAATTGCAAACATTACCTTCTGAAACCAAAACAGACAACTGTAATGAGCCCAAATCACCACGTCTGAGATATGTAATGAGGAAAAGATTATTCAATACTGAAGAGATGATGGTTGGGTAGAAGGAGTCTAAAATGTTCTTTTCAAAACACTGATTTCATCTAGGCAGACTGTGCGTAGACTTATTCTGGGCAGGTTTTAAAGCCCTATAATCTACTTAAGCTTACTTGCTTAAGGACAAGGCAGTAGAGACATCCAGCTAGGTCACTCATTCAGCTGGGGTCTCTCTACCCCAGTGTTCAAAAGAGTATTCTTGGTTGTTCATGTGCATCCAAAACTAGGTTAAGCTCTGAGTAAAAATCCTGAACTGCAGGATGTCTTTCTCAGGCACAAGCTCCCATTCCAACAAAATGGTACTTTGCATGTAACGAAGCACAACATTCTGCTTGGTAGACAAAATCTTGGCGAAATAGCAAGAGCTGAGAGGAGGAAAGAGACCTAAGGATTACAAACAAGCAGTACTATATTACCTGGTTGAATAATCCCTTTAACAACAGAAATATATTCCTCAGGTTTCTGATCAGTAGAAATCTCTTTGCTGCCTCCAGTTAAAGTCAGTATCTCATAAAGAATCTCTGAATTCTCCACTCCACAAAGCAGAATTACCACATTATCTGGAGGTTTTAAAACCTGTTCCAGAAAATAACTTCTCTTTTGATTCAGGCAGTTAAGAAGTCCACATGAGAGTATCAGGAGTTTACATTTATAAGACAGTAAACAGAGTAGCTTCTGGTGCTTGAAAGATGAATTCTTTAGATCGTAGAGTAAGATTCCTTCTTTGTTCACTATGAGTCCAAAAAGAGATTTTAAATACAGAGCCCACTCTTCTGCTTCTTGTTCATATATCACGAGGATATTCTTCATATTTTCTAGAGAGAAGAAAACATAAAAAAAAAGTTTCAAATGTGTTTTAAATCCATTATAAATATCAGAAGACAGATTGTTTGTTTTCCCCCCTAATAAAAACTTGAGGTGCTGAAGAAATTACCTTTAGCAGAAATCAGCTCATCACCTTTATACGACAACCATCTCCTTATTTCTAAGATCAAGGCAGAAAGATTATCTACAGAAATACTGGAAAAATACCTCAAGATAATATGTTTAGAATAACTAACATTTCAGAATAAATATTGAAACTGCAGTGTAGGAAGCAGAGCACATTCACACATTCTGCTTCCTCCTAGAGTCTTGACAAATAGGTGAAAGTATTAAAAATGGAACACTTAGCTTTTAATGACAGAAGTAAAGAATATATATTTGAACACATGAACATGATCCAACTTTATTAGAAAATTAATTGGTATGTTTAGGATTTTTGTCAGCATGGTGTTAGGATAGTAAATTGTCATCTTTCTTTACTGTTCTTATTCAAAGAAAATTACTTAAGACTTGACAGAAATAAATCTAGAACTGTATTCTTTTAATTCTCTTTCTCTTTAAGACGTAAAACATGATGCTGGCAAGACAACTAATACTCTTCCACAGCATTACTAGGGTGACAGCTCGACACAGAGGCAAGAGGCACAAGCTGAAACACAGGGGGCTGCCTCTGAGCATCAGGAAAGGCTGTTTTTTTAGTGTGAGCACTGACACAGGCTGCCTAGAGAGGGTGTGGGATCTGCCTTCTTGGAGCTACTCAAAAGGTGGCTGGATATGGTCCTGGCTCTAGGTGTACAAGAGAGCTCCCAGATGTCCCATCCAACCTCAGTCATTTGGTGGTCGTGTGAAACCATCAAAAACTGTGATTTGATAAGCAACACAATAACAACATACATCAAGCCAATGTAGCTTAATAGCCCCACAGCAGTTCACAATCACAGCCCTCTGGAGCAACATTGTGAGGCTGAGGAATAGATACAGCTTCTGCACTTTACCTTCACTGTGCTTCAGGGTGTCTGCCTGCTGGTCAGGGTCAGGCAGCCTGACTGACACTTGCCTGCAGGGCACCACAGCTCCTTTGAGTGCCTAAGCTGCTGCACTGTGAGGATCAGGAGATACAGAAACAGGGGGTGTACACAGAGTTAGAGTGTTTCTGGGGGACACAAAGGATGTGGGTAGTGGGATGCACTGTTGGAAGCACAGTACAGATACAGCTAACGAGAATAAAAACCTTGTCAAGGACCCCAAATAAGTCCACGTATAAAAGAAGAAACTGAACCTATATCTCCAGTCCAGGATTAATGCTTAAATTATTTGTCTTCCCGTCCTTTTAGAAGCAATTATTTCTACACCTTGCTCATCCATTCCTTACTCTGGAGATACTTGAAACAAAGTTTACCCAGCAAAAGCTGATTGAAACTTGTAGAATAGGGACACTATTATTTAGTCTCTTGAGTTTGTATGTCTACAAACTGCTTGGAGGACAGTTGTCATCTTTTTGAGATTTGTGAATGCTCACCCTTCCACAAAGTTTTCTGTCACAGGACATAAAGGGCCATGCTCAACATGGTAGCAGGTGATGGTATTTCAAGTTAACTAACTTACCAGTACATGAAAGCACAGTAATATTTGTCAAAATGTATTTGGATAGGTGAATACTGTATTTCCCATGGTAAAAACAATCTGAAAAATACCTACTTCTGATTAAATGCTAAAGGTCAATAGTAAGAAAAAGAGCAGTGAACTTCTCATTTAAGTCAGAGCAAAATTGTTTGGTTTCTGATGCTGGGATAAAAAAATCTATGTACGCTTGCCTTTATTACAGTTTGTAAACTGAGATTAATACTCTTCCCACTACAATGGAGACATTGTAGAACTCTTCCTATTTTTTTTTCTCCACTTTTGTGAACCCTCCTGCCTTTTCAAAGTACTTTCTGAGAAAACCAGAACTGCATACAGGGTAGGAGTTCCCTCATACAGTGTATGGGAAGAAAAAATAACCTTAGGTATGCACACAGGCTCATAAACTATGAATTTCACATTCATTCACCACTGTGCAAATGGAAAGTACAAGGCTTGAATACTCAAGAAATTCTAAAGATAAAAGTGAGAAACATGCATTGAAAGAATAAAAGAAGACACAAATTAATTCCACTTCCATATGGAATATCTGCACCAGTCTGCAGCTTTGATCTTAGCTAAGCAGGAATAAGAAAGGGGTTTTACGATGTTTATTGAAGGCTCAATTGCATTTCTTCTTAACTATATTGATTTTTATATATGAGAAAGAAAGCTTTGTATGTGTAAGAAAGGGGAGTGAAATATATCTAACACCACACTTGATGGAATAAAGGCTCTGCAACACATATCTCATAAAGCTCTAATGCAATATGGTTCCCCTGTTTAATTTGTCTTTTCTATCTATATGCAGAGGGAAGAGCTGTGCTGTTGAGCTAGGGTTTTCATACTGCAGTTTGGTGCAGTGTTTATTGAAGCAAGCAGCAAGTGCTATCAAGTTACCTATGGGAAACCAAATGTGGGTATGTTTTGAATTATAAGGTTGCATTTTTTTTTTCTGACATTGATCTGCCTTCTATATTAAGAGTTAACTCCAGTATTAAGCAGGAATGTAAGGCTTGCACCTTACTTCCCCCAAATTGTGTTAAAAGGTGAAATATCACTATTCTGAAATGCTTGCCTGAATTGAAATGTGGAGTCAAAGTTTACCCTAGAAATTGCTACAATGTTCCCTATCAAAAATCTACTCTATGTACTAGTAGCTTTTTCCTGTCATTCAGGGGTCTGGCCTTCAGAGATTCAACTAAGATGCATATGCAGGCAGTTTACTTGAAAATTAAAGCCCACAAAAACTCTGCCTTCAGAACAGTATTATTTTAACCTGAAACAAACAAACAAAAAGATCAAGTGTAGCTTTAATGCAACACCACCCAGTACTGAATATACAGTAACAATGCTCAACTTTTCAGCCAGAGTTTTTTCCTCTTCATTATTTTCATCTCTTACTGAATAATTTTTTGAATTTACTGCACTTGAAACATAATGTAAGTTGAGATTAATTTTGTTCCCTTGAAAGTTAATGTAATAGAACCTATCATATCCTGGCAAAATTAAGCTCTGCTTCATCTGCTCCTACTTGGAAACTGACTCAAAGGTAGAAATAAAATGCATTATTAGTTCAGCAATGAGAAACAGTAGGAGAATTAATGCAGTCATCCATACTGAAAGGGGTTCTCTGACAAGCAAAACTCTTCTCTAGTTACTGGTACATGGTTGCCCAAGAAAGCCCATCTCAGCCCAAGAAAGAACATCTCATGTCATCTGAAGCGCTCTTTGAAAAAACCTGCTAGATCATACGAGACTACTGTGACCAAGCACAAATCAAGAGCTTGTGTATGTAGGGCAACAGAACATGTCTTTTATGGCAAAAATTATAAGATATACTAGGGGAAGAGGGGGGGAGGGGGGGGAAAAGCAAGTGTATTAGAGAGTTAAAGGAAACCTCAAGAAATCTGCAAGGCACCAAACACACCAGGAAACAAAGGAAACAAATTGAAAATTGGGGTCTAGTATCTGCTCTTTAACAGATATCTCAGTTTATGATCACCTTGCAATCTTGTAAAAGATAATTTCTGTGTCCTTAGAAATAATCAAGAAGCCCTTGGTAACACTCATCTTTGAGAATAACACGGCACAGGTGTCAACTCATTCCCTATCTTTTTAAAGGCCTTTTAGGTTTGTAGGAGTTTGTAAAGGTTTGTAGGTGAAATGCTTTACTTTTAGATATCTTTGACCTGCATTTTACTACAGCTGTTTCCAAAAATTCAGCACCAACTTACTTTCTTTGTCTTAAATAAGGCTGATTACAATTAGGACAGGGTTTAAAATTGGCTTTACAGTTCCACTACCTTAAGATGTTTTGGTGAAAAAAAATTAAGTTTGAACATCAACTTTTACCCAAGTTTTAATGCAAAGATGGATCACCATATTTTTCAGGGTTGTCCAGAGTGTTTTCCAGTTAGGGTACTGGAGCCTAGCAATGGAATTCCCTGCTGTTCACTCAGCTGCCCATGAACTTCTATAACCACATACCAAGTCTGCCACAGTCAGCCCTAACAAAAATGTAATGCAAGTCTGTTTACAGTCCTCACCTCCATCTCTTTGATACCTGTATGAAGAAAACACCCTCTCAAATTGTTCTCCTGTATTGAGAAAGGACTATGTTGAGAAAGGACAGGGTCAACTGGTAGACAAAGCATAAAATTTGTCCCCCTTCCTGTCACAGACGTCCTCACTTGGGTGAATGAAAGGTTGTTTGATTTTTTTAAAATATCAGTCTTAAAAGGAAAGACATTTGAGAAAGAAATGTATGAACTCTGTCAGTATGCAATGAACTACTGTCCATCAGCAAAAATTTGCTAAAATAAGTATGGTAGTTGATATATCAAAGGAGAAGTGGAAAGGCACAGAATTTCTTGCTCACTTTCTCATAATATATTGATGATAAATCTGGGCAACATAAGTGATATGGAATGACATCCATTGCATCTTTAATTCTTTTGTGAATAGTAGACTACACGCTCCAGGATTACCATGAGTATCTTTTCATGCTAAAAACTTACACAAAAAGAAGCAGTATTTTTTTTTCCAGGCAAGCAGTGCCAGGATAGAGCTATTCAAGACTTTACGAGTTGAATGCACTTACCTACTTCACCCTGCAGGATGAAACTGTGGATATAGTTAAGGGTCATGATACAACGAAAAAAAACGGAGTATGAGAAATATAAGGAAGCATAAAATAACCCAGACTCCCCTTTTTGCTCAGAGATTTTCAAAACATTTCTTCTACTCTCAAGAAAATTCATTTCCATCTGGGCTGTACGTAGGATGAGAATGACAAGCATACATACTAGTTCAAACGAGACTTTAGAATCTAAAGATTTTCAGTCTCTTGGCCTCTCTGCAATCTTTTGACAAAGATTCAAACATTCATCTCTTCACACTGCTTGCCCTGACAACTAACAGTGATATGATAAGAACTGCAAAAAGGTTTCGCTAGCACTTCAAACAACACCTGCAATCTAACATTTGGAAACAGAATGAGAACATTTAATTCAGCACTAATGAGTGGCCTTAGCATAACAAACTGCCCCTCACCCATCCAGAAGGCATTGATTTTCCCAATCAGCACACCTCACACATGTCCAGTAAATGCATCTCAAAATGCAACTCCAGCTCTTGGTTGCTGGAATTCGGCAAGGCAAATCCCCTGAAGCAAGCCAAAATGCATTCATCGTGGGAAGGACAGCAGAAAGCACTTTAGAACTACTTGTAGATAATGGAAAATGTTTTCAAGGCATTTCATATTGCTTCTCTGAGGTGTTCCAGTAAAGGAAATTAAAATTATAAAAGCCACTTTTAAACTTTAAAGTGAGATCACAAAGTAGCGAAATTGCTGCAGCGCTGTGGTACACCTGTTTCAATTAAAGCAATTATCCTAAAACACAGGACATTCCTGTCCTCACTGTATCAGCCAGCAGTGGCTGCACTTCTATTGTCAAATGCCTATTTAACTAGCATGTAAGAAGAACATTTTCATCGTTTATGCACCTTCTGTTGGCAATTGCTAAATTGTATGTGAAAACAAATACTTGCTCTATCTGTATAAAATCAAGCCTCAGGTCTTCCTCCTTCTTCTTACTAAGCTTAGTGAGGTCTGGAGTGGGCAAATTAGGTTCTACAGAGAGCAACATTTTTGTACAAATGAGTTTACGCTTGATCTAGTTGGTTTTCCCTGTAAAGAAATTCCATTGATCTTCCCTACAGTAACAATGGGAACATGGAACCAAATAAATTCCTGGAGCGTCTTCCCACAGCATCGACCTTGCACAGGTAGACCAGAAAAATACCTGACTATCAAACACGACAAAGCTAACATTATGCCCCAAAAGCTGTTATTAAAAAATGCCATTATTAAAAAAAGCTGTTACTAAAAGTTGTCTCATTAAGCAATATGGCCTTTTTTTCTGGTTTAAGCCTTTCTCTCTGATCTGTCCCAGGAATCCTTACAGCTGAATACCTACTGATGGACAGGTGCTCTTGCTTCTAATGAACAAGGCTAAACACAAACATGGGATATAGGGATTTAGAGGTCAGAACTCATTTCTCTATTTCAAGGTAGACCTCCTCCCTTATCACAATTGCAATGAGGCAGAATTTCCTGTCATTACAGTCATTTCCTTGAGAGCAAATCGCACCTTCAGTAGATCTTAGCACAAAACAACCAGGTAATTCAGAAATGATTTAGACATGAACAAATCATGAAGAGAAAAATATGCCATAATGACAGCATGAAGAGCTGGAGTAATATACTACTTTTTATGATTGCTGTGGAACAAGTCTTTAAGGTCACATGAAAACGTGAACAAGTGTTTAAAGTCACAGGAAAACCTGAGCAAGCTGTATCAAGTTTGCATTAACAGATGCTATTGCTACCCAAAACAACCACCACCTGAAGATTTCCCATACACTATCACTATAAGTATGGTTTTATAAGCATGAAATATTAAAAACAAATTAATTTCAAAATGTCCTGTTAGGGTAGACCAAAGCATCCTCTCCTTTATTTGAATTTTTCTTTAATTGCCAGTGTTTCTCTTATCACAATCTCTTTATAGATGTTCTCATCCTGACTTAGTGCAGACAATTTTGATATTTATGATCACATTTAAACTCTACTCAAATTCATTTCTTTGCTTTTTCTTTTGCCATCTCTTGCTCTTTTCCTCCGTCCCCTTTGATTCCATTGTTACTTCTATTTCTCACAAATTTTAAACTTTAATTTCTTCAAAATAAGAAACAAAGAATGCAATACTTGTTCTGCAGATATTATTTAGGGAAAACATTGTCATGAAATTCAGTATATTTACCTCTATCACAAGAAATTATGTCTCAGAAAATAGTGCTTACACAACAAAACAAAAACCACTGATCTTCCAAGAAGTAACATTTTGGGTAAGTTGCTGTGATTCCAACAGCTATGGTCTGGGAAGGCCATAGCAACTGATGTACAAAACACAAAAATTGTCTTACACATTAAGTAGTCTAACTTGTATGCCAGGGCCTTGACAGACACTGATCACCAGGCAACGTTTATCAATAAATAGCACCATTTATTGCAATTTAAGCTCAGAGATTTCTGTGTTCCCTGCATTTGTACTGTGATAAAATACACTGAATTAACCATAGATGACATCCCAACAATTCCTAAATTACAGATTACCATTGACACTAGAAATCTGTAGAAATCTGGTTGAACTCTCTCAGAGCAGTCATAGAATGGTTTGGGGTGAAAAGGACCCTTTAAGAGCACCTCATTTCTAGTCTCAGCCATGGGCAGGGGCACCTTCCACTAGACCAGGTTGTTCAGAGGCCCATCCAGCCTGGCCTTGCATGTTTCCTTTTATGTGGCATCAACAGCTTCTCCAGGCAACATGTTCCAGTGCATCATCCACACTTCCTGGGTTTCTAAACCTCCTGCTTCCTTTGCCACAAGTCAGCAGAGTACTGAGGTAGGGATTCTGAGTTCCCACAAATTAGATGGCTTGATCTTCTCCAGCTTTTGCAGTCTGATTTTAAATCAATTTTTAACGCATCTCATTTACTTGAGCATTCATCCAGAAGTTTAAGTAAATGTGAGAAGCAGTTTTTGTTTGATGTAAAGTTATGAGGCTGTAGAAGAAATTGTCCTCCAGTTTCAGCTCATTTCTTTCCTCCCTTTCTGACGTTACTAAAAACGCCCAAACAATAACAATGAAATCTCTCATTGGTGTTGGACAACCACTTTATATTTTTGTTTTGACCTTTTTAACAGCATTCATGCTAATAGTTGTACATAGACAGAGGTAAATGAAGTAGAAAACCATTACATAAATGTGCAGTTTCATAAAATGAACAATGACAGAGCTAACAGTGAGTTAGAAACCAAGCTAAATAAAACACTCAGGAACAACTTCAGTGGAAGACTGACTTCTCTATATTAAACCCACCTCTGCTTCCTCTCTACTGCCTTAAGACAAAGATTCTACAAACTAGCTATGTAACATACTACTTTTATTTCTCTCCCTCAGTTAAAGAAAACAGTTTAGTTAAATGAATGCCTACCTGCCTTCACAAATTCACCCACAGGCCTGCAAAATTGACTGTGATGCCCAAATATTGCTACAGATTGCACAAGATTCAAAAGACATTTTTCCAATAAGAATATCTCCTCGGTATAAGTTTAACACATCCGATTATCTTCCCCCTTTGCAAAAAAAATTCCTAAAATTATTACTGGTTCTAAAATAAGAACAAATTTGAGAGTTACCTGAGTAACAATTTTGGGTCATCCTCTAGTGGGGAGACCTTGCAGAAAGATTTTGTGTAACTACTACTGCTTTAGACCACAAGGATGCCTCCTGGAAATAAACCAATTCTGTATGTTGAGGTTCTTGCAAACAAATTTACCATACAATACATACATACCTGCCATACATTGCTGTTGTTGCAGTTTAGCCTCACTGTGGGACAGAAACAGGAAAAGCATGTCCACAGAATAATGTACACTGGAAGAGAAGTATCTCACCAGTACTCCCACCTTTTCAAGTACACTATCATCCACTTCTAGTTAGAAAGGTATAGAAAAGAAAGTGAAAACAAATCTCTCCTGAACCATTTTTGAGATCAAATTAAACCTTATCTCACTACAGTCAGAGAACCAGTGTAGTTCAAATATATTAAAACTCAGAAGCTTGAGGTAGACAGGCCAGGACAAAAGAATTATGAAGAATCCTGCTTTTTACATCATCAAGTCCCTTGTTGTGTGACCAAATCTGTATAACTAAATTTTTACTTTCCTCTTGAACATTCAGAAAAAGGAAGATTTTAAAATAAACCAGGCTGATGCTGTCATAGGTCTATCACCATCGCCATTGTACTTGTATTTTATTAGTGTCTAATGTAAGACTCCTCAGGATCCCACAGCTTAACACGTTACCGAGTGCCAGCTGCTCAACAATAACTATTTGCATATTTGGTAAAAGTATGAAACACAATGTGCAGTCTTAATTTTCCTCCTCTGGAGTTTATTTTGTCCATGTTCCAATTTCCATTTACTGCAGATTAATGTTGTAACTGCACAAACATCTCAAATCTTTAGAATCACACCTCATGTGCACTGCCTGCAAAGGCCACAGGACCAAACTAGAGCAAGTCTAAATAAAATAAACTCTCTTCAATGTACCCTTCACGGCTCTTAGGCCCTACCCCTGAGCTTTGCACACCCTGTTTAGTAGGGAACACTACTTACCAGTGGTGCAGCATTAGGAAACAAAGCCCTCAGAGTGCTCCCAGACCACATCCCCTCAGTGCTAGAGTACACCAACATGAGCATGAAGCTGAGCTCCCACTCTCTTGGGCACGCTTGTGTCAAAGCAGGTGCCTCAAGAAACCCTTTTGAACACAGCCACTTTTACTGAATTTATAGCTGATACAGACTGCAGTGTCATATGCTCCTGCAGTGTTTTATGCACTTACAGCTACCTGGCTTGGCTAATCAGGACCATAAAAAAATGAAACATTTCTTAAATTAAATGCTTACTATGATATCAAAATTCAGTGATCCAGATTTTAGCAATATACCAAGAAGGGAAATACCCACAAACAAAACAATTTGTTCAAGAGTCAGTTTCAAAAATGATAGAGCTTACACCTCTTGAGAGATTTCTCATAATTCTGCTCTTTCAGTAAGAAATAAAAACCTATAAAAGTAGAGGAACTTAAGTTTGGAAACACTCCTCTAAAGACTTCTATTACTTTAATAAAGACTTGGATTCAGAATTATGATTTATCCAGTATTGGATTGGGTTTTTTTGTCACACAAGAGTGAAAACTTTTTCACTAATTAACCAAAACAGATTGTTTAGGGGAGAGCATGTACATTTGGAAATTCAAATTTACAATGCTCATCTGTGGCATAGTTGTGGTGAGAGAAATAAAATAATGTAATTGAATTTTATAATACTTTAAGTATTTTAAGTTAATGTTCAACCCTTGATTTCTGATAAAAAGGACTAGATTTCACGAAGTCTCCAAAATGTTGCATCCAATGAACAAGTTGTCACAGTTTGAAAGGATAGTTCAGCCTTTAAACTATGTTATTTAAGGCACGGTTGCATTCAAAATAAATGCTATTCATCATTATACATGTTATTCAAAATGAGCATGGACTTAACATCATGTGGCACTACAAAAACTATGGTATACATCACATATTTGCAAGCTAAGATACAGAAACATGGCTTGCCATTTTAATGAATTCTATAAGCATCAAGTGTTGAAATACAGGCTGTAAGTTTGCCAGCGAAACATAGCTGTTTTTAAACTCTCCTAGAAAAACCAACTGACAATAGCTTGGCAATAACTAGCAGAAAATTAAAATGAAACTGTCCTGAATGTACCCCTGAAGCAGAAAATTCTTCTGTTTCCAAACTGTTAAATGTGGGATCTGGCCTAAACTTTCACTGAAAATACATTTTCCCCAATTCAGTCATTACAGACTATTTCATTCAAGGCCAAATCTAATTTGGCCTCCTCTAAAGTAGCTAGTCTTGAACAGGGAACAGAATTGATATGGGAGAAAAACACATTTGCAAGTTTTAATGATAAGATTACTGTGTTACAAAACCAGAATGCATGCATAAGAACCTTAAAGTTTTGATTAAAAACACTGGCAAAATTTCCTTTGATAGTGCACAGCAACAAGGCTTTGTTGATTAAATAGAGTTATTCTGAGAGATGCTAGGCTGAGGAATTAGCTTTACATGTTTACAGGTAGGAAGTCTACAGCAACCGGAGACTCAGTGAAATATCTACAAGTAGACATCTCAGGGGGGTGGAGGAAAAAAGGTATATTGAGTTTTGTGCATTTTTATTAGATTTTCCAGATACTACGGAACATACTTTCCAAGAAAGACCACTGCTATTATTTGATTAAATCTTTATAAAGTTTTCTCATAATATCAGCCTACCTTTAAAAAATACTGTTTAAAAGATTCAGATGAATTTGAAATGCAAATTACCTTTAGATATTAAAAGTAAGATTAAGCTGCTAGAGTTTACTTTCTGGACAGAGCTAGAATCATTTAGACACTCGTAAAGATGTTGGGGTCTATCTGGCTTACTTGAAGGCCTTGCTTTTATCAGGAAAATCCACAAACCCCAGAGGTTTACATCCAAAAAGGAGACAGAGGAGTTCTGCAACTTCATTCAAATAAATGAATAAATTTAGAGATTCCACCAGGGCACACACCCATGGGGTTTTCTCTCTTGAAGTTTCGGAGGGCACAGCCTCCTCTTATCCTAAACTCCTGGCCCCATGTTGCCCTCTTCCTTTCCCCACTGGCTGAGGTACTAGAAAGGTATAGCCTTCCCCAAACTGCCTACCACATATCCTCCCTTGAACCTACTACTTTACCCCAAAGTTCAGACGTTCAGGCTTGTGCAGACCATTGTCTGTTTCAGGAGACAAGCTGTCTGGGCTCTGCAACCAACCTGCTGCCCAGAGTTGGTAGAGACATTAAGACCCATTTCAAAGACGTTAACATCCACACCTTCACCCATCAAATTGTTTGTAAAGACATAAGCTTCCCTCTCAACTCCTCCACTTCTTATTTCTCAATTTGTCTTTACAAACTCTAGTTATTACTAACTTAACCCTTTCTAACAACCAGGAACACTTGAAACAGCCCCTCCTGACTTTTCCACCTCTGGTCCCTGCACCAGGAGTGGCAAGTAAATACAGGGAATAAAGTAGACAATGACAGTTCGTATTAGTCCATGAATCACTAGAGCTCCTTGCCACTGACAGCAGAGGTCTCCCATCCTTTCCTTCCTCCTGAGAAGTCCAAATCTCTGGGACGTTAGAGCCCTTATCTGAGTATTACGAGTCCACCTGTGTCCAGCTGTCCTGACTGCTGTCTCTGCCATCCTGGTTGGAGGCCATGCACAGCAAAGGCCAAAGGGAGCATCTGTGCTAAGGGGACTTCTGTCCAAGTGAGCCCAAATAACCTCAAGTGACCCCTACTAGGGACTCCAATGACCTCAAGTCAGCACAAATGACCTCAAGCAACCCCTCTGACCACACGCAAACCCTCATGTTCTGCACCCTCAGGTCTCAGAGGGGAGCAGCCTTCAGCACCCCATAGCAGCACATCATAACCAGGCTATCAGGGTCAGGGATGTGAAGCAGACTCTCCCACAACTTCCCTCCCAGCCTGGTCCCTCCATTCATCTTCTTCTCGAGGAGTTGGCTCCTCAGCACCAGGATCTGAGCAAGCCAGAGAACTCACCCAGCTTATGGCAGCCCTTCAGTTTTGCTGCACCCAGTCAGTACAGAGTCTTAAACTGGGTTAAAAAACCCCCAAAAGCAATGAATATTGTTACACAAAGAAAAATTATAAAACAACTCAGTGGACACAAGCCAACTTAGTGTTCACGTCTCACTCTTCCTGGCCTCTCCCAACCCTGTACAATGTGTTTGAAGGGAATAGGCAAAGGCAGCTATGAAGATAAAATACACACGCATTCACCAATAGTGGTTGAATAAAATGTGCCTGCACATCTTTCCCACTTATCAAAAGAATATTTTTAAAACTTTTCCCCTTTGGCATGAAATTCAAATTAGACAGAGAAGTTCCCGTGTCCACTAGGAAACAAACTTCTCAGTTCAGCAAGGACTCCAGTGCAGTGAGCCCCCAGTACAACAGCAGATCCTGACACTCTTGACAATCCGTTTCTAATGTTCTTTTTTACAAATGGCTCATTGATTCCTTCCCAATTGCTGTTCTGACGTAACCTCCCCCCTAGTGACCGCTGCCTTTCCTTTGGTCCTGGGGCTCCCTGCACTTTTTCCCATCCGGGGCTGTAAAAATTGTGCCATTATCCTTGCCTGTACCTTTACCTTTCCTTCATCCCTTCTTTCATATCTTTTATATACCTGAGATGCCTTTGTAAGCAATTCCTGGAAGGGCCCATTCACCCTGCTCCTGCAGGGTGTGGGCACTTACCCTCCCTCACTTTGAAGTAAACTTGAATAGAGACTATAACTCACATGGATTGTTTATTTCAGTTCCCTCAGAAAAAAGGCAATTGAAAAATAATGATCAAGTAGTCATTTTTCAGAGGATTTTTTTTCCTCTCTTAAAATACTCCTCTAAACTGAGTTTACAATGGGAACAAGTTGTTCTAGGTAGACAGCCTACTTGTACAATGTGAGATACACTGACTGCCTTCTTGGGAGTTTTTATACATCAGCCCAAGCACACACTCCTGGCCAGCACTACACACTTCAGTCACAACTGAATTACAGGAATGCTACTGCAAACATGGCGAAAAAATCTTAGTAACAAAATTCCTTAGGAAAATCACTTCTTGAGGGTGTTTATACTGAATAGTGAATATTTACTAGTTTCCCACAGTATTTAATATCTTTAAAGGGTAATCAAACTCAGAAGATATCTGGTTTCTGCTGTTAATACACTTTGGTTAATTTAAGAAGTTTATTTCTGTCACCATGCATATTTTAATTTAATAAAAAGCAGGTTCCCAAGTCTTTTCAATCATAGATTTTAATAAATCAGAGTAACACCACACTTGTGGCTTCTGATTAAAGTACTGTCTGTTTTCACTTAGTGCTCACTATCATATTAGCATTAAACTGCTTTGAAGCCTGTACTGTATTTAGCCTTTCATTTTTACAGAGGACATAGCACTGCTCAATATGAAGGCTTTTATTTTCATTCTTCAAATGACTAAAAATTGTCCATGTTCAGTTCATTCCAGACATAGCATAATTTTTTTTCTTTTAAGCTATTTAAACTATAAATGTTTCACAAATAAATGAAAATGATGAAAAACAGAAGGGTACACTATATGAAAATATATTTAGCATATATTACCTTATTTCTTAAAAGTTTAATTCATAAATGTCATTCTATTAATTGTTCCATTTTTCATAAAGCTTCTAGATCTTTTTATATTTTCCACTAGAAAATAAATAATGCTTGCTATTTCAATTGTACCTCTAATCTGATATTAAAAACAAACAAACATCACTTTGTACTGACTACAGTAAACAAACTTGAATTATTTATTCCTCACAACTTAACATTCGCCCTATAGAGAAAACAACTAAAAAAATTAGTATTTCTTTTGGGGTTTGTTTTTTCTTTTTAATTGGAAGCAAGTATAACAATAAATAGTGAGTGAAAATATCATCACTTCATTGCATTTCGACAGGAAAATACCTTGCTTTGTTTGAGAGGCACAACACATGCATGTCCCCAGCACTGAGAAATGTGTAGGATGTAGCACATTTAGGCATGAACTGAACTGTATGTGACAGGGTCTCAGTCAGGTTTGGGGACAGGGGGTTGTTTATCTTTCAGTCCGACATTATTTCTCATAAGGAAACTCTTTTATGTCTAGAGTAGGGGATCTAGTACCAGGTGTTGGCTCTTAGATCCAGCTGCTCTATTCACTTGCACCTTAACTTGATGTCAGGGCAAAACTCTGGCAACCAGGAAAGCCTCTCTTCTGATGTTGGTTTTCCCAGAAAGGAAACTCAAGGATGCAGGGCTGGACAGAAGCTGTGGTACACTCCAGCAGAAAGACCAGCCATACATTTTTTTCGGCTATGAAAACCTGCAAGATTAAGCAACTCACTTGAAGTAAGTTTACCAGTAAGTACAGAGAAAAAACTATGAAACTTGACAAAGGCACTGCATTTCAGCTTCATGGTCTTACATGAATTCTCTGTTTCTTACACAGAAGCAACAGCAGTGAACCTTAGCCACAGACTGCAGCTATTTATAAACACCTGTGTAAAATTTCAAATTCTTTCCAGCTGTTAAGCATGTGATCTGAATGCAAATGGATGCCTTACAAACTCAACTCTACCTCTGCTTGAACTGTCTCAGTGTCAAACGTGTAAGACTCTTCCTACCTAACTGTACACAAAAGCTCCCAGAAACGCTGAAAAACAAAGTAATGATGGGGATGATAAGACCAATTTGCTTTAACTGTCAGGCCTGTGATAGCATAAATTATACACTTTGGCTTCACACAAACTCTTGCTTTTTTACAATGCAGGGAGCCAATAAACACTAAATGAACATCAATATCATTACATGAAATAGATTCCAGTTTAAAAGTTAAATCTTGGTATTTGTGACTCCCTTCCTATTTTCACAGTGGTTTCAAAAAAATATTTTCAATACCACTCTGAAATTATTACTTTTATTTACATTTAATGAAACATAGGGGTTTTTTATCACAGTTCACATTGCAGTAGTCTGATTTTGATTTATAAAAATGGTCAGGACAACTTTATTTTTTTTAACGATAGTCAGAAATCACTGCACCTCCCTTGGGGATATAATTATATCCCAAGCTATTGCTGCTGTTTGCATTGGGGCGCTTAAGCTTGTTAGGGGAGATAAAACATTCTCTATTACCTACAAGCAAATAAAGGAGTATATAAACTAATCAAATCCTCAAAGACCAGCTTCAAGAGATATACAGATAGGGAAAGAGTCACACTGTGGGTTTTGAGTCCCTGGGCACAAATGCTCTTCTTTTAAGAAACTGAGATTGCTGCTTTCTTTCACCTTTATCATGACATCAGTGATATCAGTGATACAATTTTTCAAATGTGGGTGGTCAACTGCTCCTATGCAAACTTCAATAACCGCTGCTTGCAACAGAAGGCAAATGGGAGAGGATCAGCATAAGGAACATAGCTTGTTAGGATCAACTTTTGAATCTGAATGAGCATCCCAACACTTCTGAAGGCAAATTATAGCTTTGAGGGACTTCAGTTCTGGCTTCTTTGATACCCAAATTACTAATACATTATTAATAATATTAATATTACTTAATAATTAATTTTGAATATGAATATGAATATGAATATTATGGTGTTATTACTGAATCTGCTTTAAAACTCCACCACTAGACCTCTTGGATTTTGAATCAAATCATTGTCTGAGAACTCTTTTTTCCCTACAAGTCAAGGAGCTGAAAAATTATTGACTACTAAAAATTCAAGCACTCCCTAATTCTTGAGAAAAACAAAAAATCAAGTATTACCTGTGTATATTCACTGTCTAGATTCCCTCCCAGAACACCACCTACATAAACATTGACCCAGAAACTGTTGAAGACACAGAAATGTACGCTGTGTAAATAAAGGACACACAAGGAAAGATCTGAATGAAGACAATTACATTCCCGAGTGTGGAGAGGAGTGATGACTCCAACACAGCATAGCAATGAAGTTCTCCTGTCAGTGCCTCCTGTCTCAAATGAAGGAAGATGCCATCAAAGACATGCATAACAGTTGTTTTATCTCTACTAGCCACGGCAGCTTTAATGGAATTTGCATAAAGTTCATCTAGGTCAGGGTCTTCAACAGAGTCCTGACAAGTAACAATCCTATCTCTCCCACCAAGCATCCCAAACAGCTTTCAGATTTGAGCTAGACTAGGCCTTGGGCAATCCACCTGAAGTAAACTCAGTACCTCACAGATGCTATTGCATCAGGAGAAAATAGACCTCTTTGCACCTCTATACACAACAGACCTCTTTCTATAAAAGAAAGGTTTGAGGCTGTGGCAAACCTGCAGGATAGAGGTTTGTGCATGGAGGTTGCAGGTGGATGAGGCTTAGGCAGAGCAATACATGAAAAAATGAAAGAGACAAATGATGCCAGAGTAGAAGGCCAGCGCATCCTCTACTGGCTGAGCCTACTGTTACTTGTTCCTCTGCCAATGTGTGGAACTGGCTGCGAGCAGCTGGGAAAGACGCCATCCCTCTTCCGTGTTCTTACATATTTACTCAGCAATTACTCCAGTTATTTGACATGTATACTCAGGATTTGATTGCCTTTATTCCCCAAGATCCAGACTCTAAACTATATGTCCCCAGGTCATGCACAGTTGTATCCTGTCATTGATACAGAATGATCACTGAGCATACTTCTGTGATTATCGGAATACTGCCCTGCCAACTGTTCACATCCACAAATATCAGTCTGCCTAATAACTGGGATAGCATATGCATATTTAGAAACGCTATTAAATTTAGTTTTGCTCATATATGCGACTTTCTTCTTTAAAGAAGCTTGCAATTCTGGAAGTTGGGTCCAGATGGAAAACAACCAGTAAAATAAACATACCCATTTCATCACCAGCCCTAGGTAGAAAGCAAAGCAATACTGAGTTTTGATATTTTATCTACAACTAACTTACTATACAACAGCTGGAAAAGTCACTTTGCTTTTCTTCCCTGGTTTTTTTATCTGCATAATGAGAGTAACAGGTAAAGATTGCTTCCAAGGCTAATGTCATTACCAAGCTACACTCAATAACTAATAACTAATGTGGTTACTCTATAAAATGATACAAAATACAAAGTACTTGGTACAAACCCTGTCTTGACATCTGAAACAGCAATTTAAAATGATGAATCAGAACAGAAAAACAACACATTGAGTCACCTTTGCAGACTCAGGCCCTTACACTTCTCTTTCTTGATTCCTCATTCAGAAAATAAGGATAAAATACTGTGCCACCTAAGAGAAGAATCAAAAAAATAAAGCTCAGCTCCCTGCAAGCAAGCCGGTCAACACGTCTTTCATTTCCTCTTTACTGAGTGCCCAGCTTGGCAGTCACTGGTTTAAGTGTTGCTGAGCCTTGCAAAGACACATGAAGAAAATGGGAACAGTAAATAGACAGTATTCCTGTGAATAAGGGAACACAACTGGGAAAAATGTGCACCATGACACAGAGTCACAGGTTTCTGGTTCAGATTAAGGGCTGCTTCTGATTTACATGAGGCCCTCACAAACTTTTTATCAAATTTTTCCACCAGTCAATGGGATAATCCAACACTACCAAGGGAGTAACTAAATACACACTAACAGTTTTGAGGCACCCAGATATTGCAATAAACACCAATAAAAGCATAAACAAAGAATTAATATTCCTGTGCAAAGTCTAGCACAGTTTTGCTGCGTGCTACAGGCTGGATCCCATACGGAGAGCTGAGAGACTGCAAGAAGATGATCAATTTTTAATTAATAACACAATACGTGATCAGCCAAATAAGACTATCCCAGAATGGATACACATGTAGGACCAAATTAACGTTGCTCATACAATTTCTGTTCTTTAATTTCCTAACTTTTTGGCTTCTCCTCCTCAGCAAAGCAGCGTTGGCACTGCGAGACCGTAAGAGATGCATTAGATTCCGCTAGCACTTGAGGGCTACTTGTAAGGGCAGCGTCTCCACTCCGCTACACCGCACCGGGACATAACACCGTGTGGGAACCTCCCGGCCCTCGCCACCCGCTCCGCACCGACCTGCCGGGCTCATGGCTCCGCTGCCTGCGCTGTCCTGGCCACCAAAGTCCCGGCCCCCAGGGCGCTGTCCCGGCCCCCAGGGCGCTGTCCCGGCCCCAGGACGCTATCCCGACCCAGGGCGCTGTCCCGGCCGCCGCCGCCGCCGGGACGGAAGCGCGGGGCCCTCCCCGGCTGCTACGGCCGCGGGGCTCCGCTGCCCCCTGGGCCCCACCCATATCCTCCCCTGAACACACACACACACACACCCGGCATCGCCCCGCAACCCGCGGTAAGAGCCCTCTGCTGCCGAGGTGCTCTGCGTGTGAGGAGAAAACGAGGAGGGATTCGAGCCTTTCCAGCTGTGCAAGTGTTGGGGTTTGGTTTTCTCTCACACTTATCCTGTGGAGAAAGACCCCTCAGGGGCAGAAGGAACCTGGGAGGTATCTGCCAGCGATCAAGTGTTCTGGTGTGGTATGATTAGCACCTCCACGGTATTATGCCGTGCATTATTTTTTGGAGTGGCGCAGAGTAAAACAAAAACTAAAAAAAATCAAAATGAGCAGCCCATGAGAGACACTGCAAATGCTTCAGCTCACTGCTGCACTGGCCACCAAATTTAGTCAGGAGACATCAATCAAGGTGGCATCTTCCAAGTTCTAAAGGCCAGACCCACCACAAGGAGCTGGAGTTTCCCCATAAAACAGCATTACAGCAAAACTGAAAGAACCTTCTGAAATAAGTTTTCAAAGGAAGCAAACCTTTTCAAACAACTTTATGCATAGATGTGTGCTTCTTGCCCAGCCAAACTCTTGTGTTCACCTTCCCTATCTGAACTTTAATGCTTTGGGGCTTTTAATGAAACATAGCAAAGGTTTTGAAGATCTCAAATGTGAATTTGCTAAGTACCGGTTTCAGGACTGCAGGTGTCCAAAATAAAGAGGCTCTTCCTGAACTGAAGGAAAGATTGCAGAATGAATTCAAACAGTATTAGATGAAGGAAAATTCACGTAGAGGAAGTCTTTATGGATGTCTTAGTGTGACAAAACCTTCACAGTTTGCAATCAACTACAAACCACAAATTGCATGCGGCTGGACTTCAGTCAGGGAAGTACTACTGTAAAGACTTTGCACACTGCTGGGACTGTGTCCAGCTGAATTACTTGGAAAACTGAAGCCTCTGAGCTGTTCCTGTTTCTGTTATTACAGAGGTAGATACTTTATTATTATTATTATTTGTTATGTTTCAGGGGTTATTTTCAGTCACTTCTGCTAATGTGTGAGTGGTTTTGGTAAATTTCTGACTTGGTCTGGCCTACCACACAGAGGAAACATCTAGCTACACAGACACTGGGAAAATCTAGACTAAATCCAGTCATGTCAAGGTACATGTGCATCAGGAAGAGGGCCTGGAATACCTCCTGTTGTTTCTTGCTGCTCATTTTTTACCTTTGGATTTTATTCATTTAAGTGATGGGTGTCTGGACAATACCTCATTCCAGTACTGTATTTTTGCATGCAAGGGTAGCAGCACTAAATTGTCAGTCTTGAACTGTGAGCAGGATAAGCACAAACGAGATATCTTATGATGGAGGATGAAATATGTCAAAGATAAAACATTTAGAAACACTGCATATGTCTATTTTTCCATGACAATAATAATTGCTGCTTCCTAAAAGGTGGGTTAGGTAATGTGGTTGGATGTGGTTGGGATGATTGAGCATTCTGAACTGCGAGGATCTTCACTGTGGAAACAGGAATTCATAAGAAGAAAAGCAATCATTAAAAACAAAGGTATTTAAACATAAAAATAACTAAAATGGAACTTGGAACTCTCATTCCAGTAAAAACAAAACAAAATTAGAGGTTTGTCCTGGGTGTCAGAATGAGGGACAAAATGGATTGTGATAGCCTGATTGTTTATTTTTTGAAAACCAGCACCGTGGAATTGAGTCCTAAAAGGATGAACATGATTTGCTGTACTCAGATTTTAAACTAAACAACAGGCAGGCTTCTGCTAGTCAAAGAAAGAAAAGCCTTCAGCAGAATCCAAAAGCAAGAGCCCTTGCTCTTGCTGAAGCGTGGATCGGTGCGCATGGCATGCCCAGAGGCCTGCAGTGGCCTGCAAAACCTGTGCTCTCCTCTGGTGGCCAAAGTGCTATGTGCAGGGTGATCCATGTAAGGCTGGAAGGAGACCATCTGGGACAGGTTGCTGAGAAGATGGAGACTGAAAGTACTGCAGGGGTTTTGTCAGATCCCAGTTCAAGGGAAGATAAGGCTTGGTGAATGATGTGGCAGTCTTAAAGGACACCAGTCTGCTTGGTGTGGTGCAAGCCTCTCGTCATGGTGGATCCGTTTTCACCTCTCCCTGCTGATGGTGAGGCTGAGGCTGCTTGATCTGTGCTTTTAGTTGGACCCAACTGAGCCTTTATTTCTGAGCTCAGCTAATTTACTCTTGAACACTGGTTTTTCCTGAGCTGTGGTGCTGCCATCACAGCTTTGAGGCAGTGGTGCTGACCAGTCTGGGACAACGATGAGAACAACCATGGGAATGGTGAGCACTGTGCTGGTCTCTGACTATTTGCAACTGAAGACAGTGTTAGGTATACCAAGGTCTACAGCCAGTAGAATTATTTCTAAGTGCAAAACAGCTCAATTCTGTAACTGCAGGGTTATTGCCATCAATTTATACTGCGTTTACCAGACCAGTCATGAAGATTTTCTCTGGTGTAATGTCTGCATATGACTAGATATTACTGCCAGCGTCAGCAGACTCCTACTTACAAATTAAGTTCACTATGGGGTCTGTCAGAGGTTCAGGTCTTCTCTACAAGTCCAGCAAAAGAATTAGGTTTTCCCAGTTCTTCAGCCTCCTAATGATTGCACTTTATATAAATCATAAAGCCACAGAATTTATAATTCATGCTGGAGGTGTAAGAACATTCACTGTTTCTAGGCAAGGAAAAACTACTTAAATTATTAAGCAACCTCAGCACATGTCATGAAGCAGTGCTGTATTAGAGGGAAAAGAAACAAAATATCCATGTTAAATCAGGAAAAACATGTCTTGGGAATGATGTCAGTGTTGTGTTTAAGTTGTCTGGCTGTCCTCAGTATGAATTTCAAGCTTCAATTTTAATAAATTTGCTTGAAATATAAGCTTACTTTCAAACATTCTAGATTATAACACTAATTTGGGGGCAATTACATACTTCTGTAATGCTTTTTAGCTTTGGATTCTCACTGATCTTGTCAAAACTAATTTCTTTTCTGATGCTGCTTTTGTTTTTCCCTTTGTGAACATTCTGCTATTGTTGGAATACTGTCTTTTCCTTTGGATATAATTAACATTCAATACATTGCCAGTATAATTTCCTACACATCTTACATATTTGTTTTCCACAGGCCTGCTAGGGTTTGAAAAGCCTTTTTTCTGTTAAAGAGCTTGAAATGGTTTTGAAAGCTTTATTCACTGTTCATTACTAAATTTTACTTGTAGGTTTTGTTGTAAAATCCACTGACAATATTGCTAGGTTATACTACAATACAGATAATATTGCTATAATTGCTAACGTAATAATTTGGAAATATTGCATGTCAGATGATATTGTTAGTTTTTGTATTTTAGCAGGAGTTCGCAGGTATTTTAGATTTATGCTATGTAGTCATCTTAGTTTTTCTGCCCATGCACACAGATTCTGCATTTTAATGTTTGGTGTTATTGCAAGAGTTAACATGAAGTTAGCTGAGTGTCCACTCTCCTTGTCTAGTGGAAAAAAGGAAAAACTAAGTACATGATATATTTCTAAATATTGGTTAAGACTTATGAAGATATGGAAAAGATTAAAGGACACCAGTCAGATTGTGAGTATGATAGCTCAGATGATAGCTTTCAAGAAAGCAAGAAAAATGTGTTTGAGACCTTCATTTTGTTGTTTAAGTTCACATGCACAAAAATAACAATCAAGCAGATCTAGAACAGAAAATGATTCTAAGAGAAAATGTTACTGTACACAGCAACACCCTCAGTTAAGAAAAAAATGGGTCAAGTGAGACAAATCTAATAACTTCTTTCTTTAGTACCACTATGATTGAATTGGTTAATGACACACATAAAGCACAAGAGAATATACAATAGGTGGCCTGGAATATAAAAGCACTACCAGTATGTCATGAAAATGATTTGCGTCATTCTGTAATTTCATTCTTGTATGTATTAAAAAAAGCTGTTTCCTCCTATAGCATCTTTGGTGTTTACAACAGTGTTAGGTAGTTTTGAAAAAACTTTAGATACATTATACATGTATAATGTGTGTGGGATTTTTTTCAAAGTTTTTTACAGATATAGCAGGGAGCAGAAATAAATTCTTCCCTCCCCACTCCCCCATCTATGGAATATAATTTCATGTCCAATTACCTGTTACTATGATTTAAGCTTTGGAATGCATATATAGGTCACATTAACCCTCAAGATTTTGCTTAACAAAACTCTGTATATTGGGGTTGCCACACTTAAGCCTTCAGTGGTAATAAACTGAATTAATCATGTTGTGGTTAGAAACCAGTTCAAATGCTGTTTACAACATAAGAAAGTCAATGCTCCAATATAATGCTATATAGCAAGATGCTTTTACACATTTAAAAAGGTAATACCTGATGTGTCTCGTATGTCTTACAATAATTGTTGGTAAATATGAATTTTTAATGTCTGCCATCAGTGTTATTTTATACCTCTATTTGAAAATGTATATTGAAGAACTACACCACTAATAAATAACTTGATGCAGTACCCAGCAGGATGTTAGAAAAATGTAGATTGAATTGATTAAGTAGACAACAGAGTGGTTTATGGATTATAAGTAGAGCTTGGTTGTAAATGGACTGCTGGTTTGCCTTGCCAC
This sequence comes from Illadopsis cleaveri, assembly GCA_013399915.1. Lineage (NCBI taxonomy): Eukaryota > Metazoa > Chordata > Aves > Passeriformes > Timaliidae > Illadopsis > Illadopsis cleaveri. Next base: position 436,486 of record VXBB01024200.1, on the reverse strand, counting down.
ATGCAACCCACAAACAAGGGAATGACCAGGAAGACCATAAGTATTCTGTGAGGTCAGTTCATACCCCCAATAGCAGTGTGTTTCTCCACTCCACTGGAAGCATCACTGGTTGCATATGTACTGGATTTGTTAGGTCTAGATTACTCACTGCCTTTGGGCTGTATTCTTGGCTGGTGCAAATCAGCTCTCTCTCTCAGCTTTTCACTCTCTTCAAGGTCCATGGACACACCTTCCTATGCATTACTCTTTCTCCTTTTCTCATACTGTATTTTTTTTTTCAAGTTAATAAAATATTTCCCAGTATTTCTAGCAAAGTAATGACTGCTTGAACCAGAGAAATGCTTGTCTCATCTCTAAAGTTAATTGTTAAAAATGGTCTGGAAGATAGAGGAAGGCAATGCTTGATTTGCATTCTTGAAAAATAACAAGTGGCAAACAGCGAAGGACTAATTTAAGACGACTTAATGGGACGGTAGCAACATGTGGAGATCTAAAACCAATGAGATATTGACTTTGATGTTTGGGAATGCAAAGAGAAATATCCAATAATGAAGCCAGAGCAAAGGTGATATATAGTTCCCAACCTATAGTCAGCACTCGCCTCTTATTGATCATCTGTGCCTGAGAGACTAAGGTGACCTATTTTTCTTCCCAGTAGCGATACAACATTATGCAGTCCTGACATTTTATTGTGGAGAACTATTTGTTAGTTTTCAAAGTGTAATTATTGTAATGTAATGGTTTGTTAAAACAATGTTGATTTATAGCCTCTGCCTGTTAGTTCAGTGGTGCTCATACCTTTAACCATTGACTATAGAATTCATTAAGTCCAGATTATAGTCATTATTCTTCAAGTAAGAAATTCATTTTCAAAGACAACTGAAACAATATCGGAAAAAAAAACCAACATGTCTATTAAGGAATATTTTCTAATAGCACAAAGTTTAAGTACTTTTTTGATAGTTTTCAAAGACAACTTGTCACGTGGCAAATGAATGATAAAGAACCTTTCACTGAAATGATCTTACTTACTTTTTAATTGGAATTACTCAAAAACAGGTTGTAGAAAACACTTCAAAATGAACAGCTCAGTCTTGGCAGAACAGACAAAATAGACCATGTGACATAAGATAACTTTGCTGAAATTACAGTCTAATTCGCCAATATTTCATTTACCAATTAATTAGAAAATCCAGCAGTTCCTATTGCAGAAGCAATTTCAGCACATATTGCATTGCCATTTGCCTGCAGTTGACTACTTGCTAAAATATAATTCTTTTTCATATTTGCCTGAGCTAGGAGCTTGAGGTTTCACAGGCTTTTTTAGAAGATTTTTTTTTAGAATGGCTGGTAAATGTGATAAAGTAGATTTTTGTTTTCTCCGCTTCTTTTTTCCTCCTCCTGACTTTACAAATCTAAAGAACTGAAGCCAGTCCTTAAACAAAGAATTGGAAGAAAGGAATGAGACAATTCAAAGAGGAAACAGAGATTACTGAGCCAGACTTGCTTGTGAGGAAACCTGAAAACTGGGGAAGGATTTGAAAGGAGGAATGATGCTAATGAACGTACGTGGAATGGTTCTTTAAAATATTAGAACAGAAAAACTTGTGAAGAAAAAATTGGGGCATAGCTGATGTCTTCTATCTCCAAAAATCATTTAGTCCGGACTCTGCAGAGCACTTTGCTGGTGATGCTGTCGATGTCTTTCCTAGAGTCACGGCACTGAATCATATGGATATAGACTTGAGTTTAGAAGCCTTTGGATAGGATTGCTCTTGAAATGTGGTCACTGGCCCAGATTTTGCTGGCATATCTGGCTGGTAGTGTTGATTCCATACTCCTGTCTGTACTGTTGCAGTACATGTGTGTGCCTCCTGTACAAATGGCCAACCAAGTAGTGTGTCAGGGAACTGAATGGGAGCTTCAGACAAAGTTTTTGGCTAAAGGATTGTAGAGGTGTAATTAAGCCTTTATATGGCTTTGTCCTCATTCAGGATTAATGATGGCAAACCAGGTATTCAATCTGAATAAACTGAGTTCTTTATGTAGATTGTTAATGATAATGATTTGGTAAAAATGAAGAGAATAAAGGTAAAACTGCAAAATAGTAAAAAGCAAAAGGACAGAAGGTCAAAAGAACAAAAGGCTGGAATCAGAATTATTAACTGCACAATAAAACTGATATAGTGCACTTTTTACTTAATCAGTACTATCAGAGCTAGTTTATCAAGTAGAGATTGATGTTACTGACCCATACCAATGAGTGTGGGCAAATATCTTTGCTCAGCCTTGAGAGTTAGCCTTGAGGGGCATCCCTACCCAAGGGAAAGATCATCACACACCTTAGGGAGGAATGCAAGAAATCCCCACCATGAAAAAGTATAACTGGTCTTTTACAGTATAAAGTGATTGACTGTCAGTCATACACGTTTAGATGATGTGTAGTCATGCCTGCTCAGCAAAAGATGCCTTATTGCTGGAAGAGCTGTTACCAGGTCTTTGGTTTCTTCTGCTCGACACTTCTGACTCTCACTTCCATCTCAGTGCTTGCACATCCCTGCTGCTGATTGCCTCAGTCAGGAAGTACCTTTCCTGGAATTGTGATGTTTGTGATTTGAGATAGTTTGTTTAAGCTGCTCTCAGGACTCTTCAACACCAAATCAGCAGGCCCTCCTTGCTCAATCCATTACTGTTAACTTGTAATTAATAATCATTATCTATTAAGTTCCTGGACAACTCAGCAGCCAAACTACATGCAGCTGAATAGGCTAAGCTGGTATTTTAAGATAGAGCTGTACTGTCTTCAGTCCAAATCGTGTGTTCTGGATGTTTAATGGTGCTGTGCAGCCATTCAGACTTGCTTTTTCGCATCTTCCTGCTGCCAAAATGACTTGCACTGCCTGTAGCTGTGGAGTAGTGAAAAAATGTGTACCAGTGGAGGTCATTGTACCCACCTTAAATCCATCAATAGCTCTGGCAGTTTATGTGGCACAAGTGACTGGGAATGGACTGTTCCTTCCAGCATGTTTTTACAAAAAGAAAGAAGAAATGTCTTCTCAAGGTTACATTGTCTTAGAGATGGTGACATTTTGGGTCACAGTGGGATTCTTCCTGCCCAGTTGTTATTTTTTCCTTCTAATCTTCAAAATGTTCTTACTGGCTGTTGGGATTTCCCAGGCCAGGTTGGATGGGGCTTCGAACAATTTGGTCTAGCGGGAGGTGTCCATGCCCATGGCATGGAACAATATGATCTTTAAGGGCTCTTTCAACCCAAACCATTCTATGACATCATAAAAGGAAAGTGAAGTGTATGAATCTCAAGGATTTATATTTCTCTTCTAGATTGTTTGTTGTAGGTTACGCTGAACTGTGTGTTTTGTTTTCTCCAAATATAGGTCTAAGGTAATAAAGTTCTGATTGTAACCTTAAATCCACATTTTTAAAAAAGTAATTTTATACCTCTTTTCTGTGTGGGTTGATACTCCTCACTTTGCTGAAAGTTGTCTTTTGAATTCTGATCTCCTACCTCACAGTCTCACTATATACAAATCATCACATGTCCAGATGCATGACAAATATTAATTGGTTTATCATCTCCTTGCCTTTATGATACTGGAAAATACTTCTTATTTCAGTCACTCTGATTCGCTGTTGAGGCTGGATTGTTTTCAGTGCTTCTGAGGGGAAAAAAGGAAACAATTTTTTAGGAGTGTAGAACATGGAAAAGGGGCGAGTCTGAAAAGAGTAGTTGTACTTTCGTTGGTGCTACATCCACTCTGGTGGAGCTGCAGCAAAGCAATTGTAAACATGAGTCATTTCCCTCTGTCCTGGAAAGAAAGAGTCCAGATGGTCTGTCCGACTGCTGGAACTTCCAGCCTCCCAGAAATTACTTCTCCAGCACCTGAGGCAGGAGGAAGGGCTCATTGGATCCTGCTGGCATCTTGTCTACATTGCTTTGCACATAAAAATGCAAAGACTAAGGTATGTGAGACTGACTTTCTTTGCACCATGTACCCTGATATCACTATTTTAGACTTTGTGGCTTGATAGAGAGAGGGAGAAAATAGAGGATTTTTACCTTTGCAGCTTGCTAGAGATAGGGAGAAAATATAGCATTGAAAGCAACTTTTAAGAGTTGCACATTTGGCATATACAGTATGCATTTTTTTATTTTTCCTTTTTGAAGTGCCCATAAGTAGGTGGGTGCTTGGAAAATAGGACAGCATGATGAGAATGACTGTTAATATTCAACATGCTTTATATGCAATAGCTTTGCATATATTTGTATTTTTAAATATTTTTTGGCACTCTATTTTATAGAACTCTTGCAGTATATTACCATAATCAGTTTTTCTTAAGTCCAGCTTGGAAACCTCTTATTGTTAAATAATATCCTTCCATTTTGATAAACTTATTTTTCTCACATTATCTGTCCCTCTATGTACTCTATGGGTAAATTTGCACTTATCCAAGAAGTGGCCTGATCATTTTTAAAAGCTCAATAGAAGAGAGGGAGAGATGCTCAGTGAGTAATGCTTTTGGACCTTTAGCCTCTTGTAGCAAAGAGAACCCAGTGGAACCTGGCATTTTTGAGAGTTATAAAGCTCTGGGTAGCAGTGTTCCATTTTGGAGGGTACATAGTAACATCTTACACTTTTTATTGGAAAATAAAAGCAAGACAATTTTCTGTCTGAATATATAATGTATGAATGACTGCTTTTGAGACACTGATACATAAATTATAGATAGCCTTTCAGATTCTGCACTATGTATTATTAATTAAAAACTGGAGATCTTCATCTACACCCTGATATCTAGGCCACGGGAGAACATACTTTAGTGTTGGGGACTATATCACCCAGGCAGAATGCAATAAAATGCTGCCATTTTGTTTATGGGTAGCATTTTGGTACACAAAATGGCCAGAATCTTCTCCTGTTACGGTGGACAGCAGGTGTTCTGCTTTATGAAGAGGAGGCATGAACAAGAATGAAGGTGATGTTTTATTTTCCTTTGCATACGCAAAAGTGATATGAAGAAATATTTCTCTCATGCTTAGCCTAAATTATGTAATTTCCCACATGACACAGTTTGCACTAGGAAATCTGTCTTTGTGTCCTTCACTCTGTCTTCCCATTCCCTTTCTTTGCAGCAGATTTTAATGTTGTTTAATGGGTGTTGTAGTTGCCTGTTAGAGTAACTCTGAATTACAGGTTTAGAGGGAAACTGATGAAGATGCTCAAAATTGCCTGATATTCTTAATAGCTAAGCTTCTAAAATAAAATCAAAGAGATACATAATCACAGAAAGCCATAGTTAGCATCAATTCCTTTTAAATTAAAGTGGAAACAGCCTGTCATAGACTGTTGACGTGTTGACTAGGGGTGGTAGACCCACACTAAAGAGTGAACATGGACAATGTCATTTACTTGTTGCTTATAATCTGAGGATATGCTAGAACCTTGAATTTGAACAAATAGCCTTTGTTGTGTAAGGCAAAATTGAATAAAAGCTAATATCTGACATATGTCTACAATCATGATTTTAACAGCAATCAGAATATGTCTGCCCAATTCTGTACTTTATTTTTAAACTAGTTTTACATGGAGAACTGCAGATGGTTTTGTGTTTGTTTACATTCTATGAATCAGTTGTAACTGCTACTGTAATATGTGTTCATGTAGCTTTTCATTTTTACTGACAGAATGCTTCATGCTGGGACAGTTGCACAGCTGGGCTATAAATCTCATGCAAAAGTCAGGCAATACAAATAAAGATAAATGCAAGATACAAAACCCAGACTAGAATGAGAGCTTCATTCATCCTATAGCTTATACACTGGGAACAGAGAAATCATTCTCTGAGGAGCAGACCACCCTTAGAACCTGTACAGTTCTGAGGTGTTTATTGTCTCATAGACCAGATCTTGTCACAGCTTCCTTAAGCAAAATTTCCAAAGATCCAGTGGAATTATCACAGCAAGACTCAATTTCCCAATGTGCATACATGATAAGTTAGAATAGAAATTGTCTAATTATTACTCATATCAGGCAGTAAGAGTAACAACCATTTATTTTCTTTTAGTGATAAGAAGGTAAAATAGGTGCCATCTGCTGATGAGCCAAACAATTTCCCCCCCACTGAATACTCCTGTGCTTGGAAGTAGCTGCCTTATTAATGCCTTCCTTAACTGCAGACAGCTTGTTCATGAATCAGAGCCCAGATACCAAACAGCCCTCACGTTAATATTTGAATGAGTTCTTTTCTGATGAATTATCTCCCTGCATTTCGTTGCTGACTAAATGAAAATGGAAGAAAGGAGTTGGGGGAGAAAGCTTATGTGATTCTCTTGGACTGTAGTGGGGTAGCTGCTGGGATTTATAGGTTTCTTGGCTTTGTTTTCCTCAGCGAAGGAGCTGATTCAGCAGTGTCTGTTGTGGTTTATGCTGATGGCAGCCTGCTCTTGCAGCCAGCGCAATCAGAATAATGTGATCACCCTGTAATGCTGCTTGGATGGACTTTTAACTTTGACCCACAACGGACCCACGTTTGGCTGCTTTGCAGTGGTTGACAGCAGGGGGGGACCTCAACCAGGCAGAGCCTGCAGGATTTCCAAGGCTTCCAAAGAGGAAGCACAATAGTTGTCTCCATCCCTCACTACTCTGCTCCCCTCTGCCTTCTTTACACCTTCTTAACTGCTGCCTCCTTCTGATGCCTTTTAGAGAAACTGGTAGGTCGTGGCTGCCAGCGTTGACCTAGCCCAAGCACGGCAGGGCGTTGCTGCGTGCCGGTCAGAGCAAGCTGTGGTGCACAGGGCATGAGTGTACGACCGGCTCAGGGAAGAGGGCAGGGGCTACGTCAGAGTGAAAAACGATGTGGCACTGTAGGGCAGAGGAAACATCTGAGCTTTTTCTATTTCCAGATTCTGGGAAGCCCGTGTTGCCAGAAGCTGTCCTTGTCATGCCCTGTGAGTAACCCTCAGAGGCGCAGTGATTCAGAGCTACTCCTCTGAGTCATAGGTCAGCAAAATGACTTTCATTAAATACTTTTCATGCAGCTTCTAGCTATAGTGGCATCAAGGTCAAAAATTATGCAGATCTGAAAACTGGTGGAAACACATCCGAAGTTATAGTACTTAGAAATAAAAATTTTGACATTGAATCCGGGATACTGAACTTAGGACAAAACTTTGGATCTAGACAATGGATGATATCAGTCACTTTTATTTCAAAATTCTGATGCTAACTACTCTCAGGGACAATGTTGTAGACTAAATGTACAGAAGTCAAATACAGATTTACGGTACCTTTCCTTCCTGCTTTTCTGTGCTTCAGGGGACAATAGACATTCATTTTTCACCCTTATCAGTAAGAGATCACACCTTCTTTTATCAGTTCCTACATGCAGGAGTATTTACTTGTATGTATAATACTTTGCTGTAGCCATACTTCTCACCCACCTGTCCTATAAGCAATTTATGCGGTTTTCTGTCGCCTGTGCCGTTTTATGGTGCACATGCAGATACAAAATCAAAGGACTCAGGCAATGCTGACTTTACTGTCATGTTCTCTTGCTCCAGAATAAGTTGTGCTGGTCTTTCTGTTAGCTTGGAGCAGTCCTGTGGGCCTTGCCTTTTAAATATACTGTTTCAAACCAGTTTTTTTGGAAATAACTACTGTGGCAGCAGGATGCTGAGTGATATGTGGGCTGTGTGAAAGTGGCTCAGGGATGTGAAACTCCAGAATCATGGTTTGTAGGGATTATTGGACACCAAGGAAGTAATGCAATAAAAGCTACACAATGAAAACAGTCAGTTGCTGACATTTATGATAGAGAAGAATAACAATTGTTCCTCTGAGCCCTTTCACCCATTATGCTTGTGCAGAATGTGGAAGATGAGACACAATGCTCAGCAATTGTATGCAATATTGTGTATTTGAAATCTTCAAAGCCAGGATTTTATCCCCAGAATTAGATTGATGAGGAGCCATTTAGTCATGTGGTTTTTGGCTGTGGTTGTGGCCAGTGCTGTTTTAAGAGAAGAGTAGTAGTTATTGTTGAGGTAGACAACGTAGGTGGAAGCTATGGTGCAATGTCTTTTTCCTGGTGTTTGACTAAAGCAATTAGAAATGAAAGATTTAACTTAAAAAGCCAGGCAATAGTAAACCTAAAAACAATGGCATACTTTTATTCCAGACAGCTATTCTTTCTGGAGATTTGCTTTGTTGATCATTCTATTTCTTGACTTTCTCTTTTCTTTACTTTTGAAACCTATGTAGTTAATCAAGTTCACTGACAACATGTAGGTATTCAGAAGGATGAAAACTTAAATGTCAGAATATAAAAATTGATGTTTATGTATGCATTAAAAAATGCTTATCCACATGCATGTATACATATACATATATTTATTTGTATATACTTCTGTTGCCCTCACTTTTCTAGCTCGTGAATGTTTGGACCTTGGAGTCCAGGTTTTCTCACGCAGCTCAACATAAACTATGTATATTTTTAGAGATGTTTTCATATTTCTCCTCTGAGAGGAGAATTGATTGATGGTGGTATCCACCATCCAGGTTAAAGAGGTGGTGACCTAAATGACCAATCTCTTGCCTTTGTAAAAACTGTATATATTGGAGTCGGATGTTGATAAGACACTCACTCTCACACTCTCACACACACACACACACACACATGTAGGAGAACAGAATGAAGAATGTAGAATAAAGTATTAGCTTTCCCTTCAAACTGCTGCTGCCTGCCTCGTTCCTTCTGCGGGTCCGATCCTCCTACACATGGACCCGAGTGTGGCATCCTGCTACATACTTCTTTAAAACATTTTGAAACAATTGTGTAGGAAAAATGGTGTTTGTAGTCTTAGTGGCAGCCATTTATTATGCTTTAATTTTTATACTGTTCATGAATAATTTGGTGCATTTCTTGCCATCTAAACTCATGTCACACCACAGGTCTTACCTATTTTGTATCTGAACCACTCATGTTTGGACAATACTTGTAAAGTATGGTAGACCCTTGTATCTTTGATTAAATAAAATCAGGGCTCAAAACTGACATACATTAGAGGCATTTTGGTGTTTGAATCAAGCCCTTCTAAGTAGCTTTATTTAAGTATTTATTTTGTTTCTCATAAAGTGTCAACACCATATACATCGATTTATGTATATCTGTGGATACTGCATAGATGTGCTGTACATAAATGCACACAGGATGTTTGGTTACACATAATGATTTTGTGTGCCTTCTGTTTATCCTCTAAAAATTGAAGAGGAAAATAATTTTTGGTTAGGCAGTTAGAATTATGCATATGGTAGACAATTATGTTTAAGTAGAGATCTAAAAATGAGAAAACATAAATGCTATAAATATTGGCCATATTTTTATATGAATAGATACAGCACTCTTTCCCACATCCAAAGCTGTTACTTTATATTTGGAAAGAAAAGTGATACCTTTATGAAGTACACGCATGCATCTCCTTTGCTGAGTTACCTCTTGACTCAGTGAGGACCATATTCTGTCCCCTTTTCCGTTTCTGTTAAACCGTAGGGGAAAATCCTTTCTTTTTTAAGTACAGCAGACAGTTCCCATTATTAGTATGTTGTAATAGGTCCCAGCAGGTGTTCCTATCAACAAAACAATTCATCCAGTCAGACATTCTTGTATAAATATTAAAAATACATGCAAATACAATTTGATATCAAAACATACCAGTACACTGAAATACTTAGGTTACAAGTAGTGCGAAAGGTTTAAACTTGAAAACTCTTTCAGACTTAGAGAGTTCCAAATTCCAACCTGAGTCCAGAGCCACCAGTGCAATTTGTAATGTGCAGCTAGTCCAAGTCTTAGGAGATAACCTGATCATTTAAACATTGCAGGAAACAAAAATTTTAAATTTAAGCTCCAAGCTGTTAAGTTTTTTAATTAACCTATTGCCACTTTTTCCTGTTAGTAAATTTCTGCTCTTTATTTAAATGTGTTGATAGTTGTAGCAAGGCAGGTGGGTACAGAGCATCACTTATGTTATATGTTAGATGAGACACAGTGACACAACATTTGAATGTTTTAGGACAAGGTAGAGAACAGAAGAACCCTGTAAAATAGACTAAATGTGCAAAGAAGCATCATCTGGGTGAAGAGATATGAATGTCTCACTGTAAAGTGGCTGTGATGTCAGATCTCAAATAGACAGGCTTGTGTTCACATGGCTTGGGGCCCTTAAAATACCTCCTTTACTGCCTTCGAAGTTCTTTTATTACTTGGATTAGGAAAGTAAGAACTGAAGATATCAGTGACTTGTCTGAGTCATATCTTTTGATCTGAGCAATACAAGGTCTTCCAATGTAGCAACTAAAATGCTCAGTGAAAAGCATTCTTTGTTTTCTGTGAAAAAAAACCAATGTAATGTGGCCACTTGAAATGTCCAACAGAAGAGGCAGATGGAAAAAAAATAAATCCTTTCTGTGGTGTTTGCCATCCCTCAGAGACTCTGAATCCTGGATTGCTTTGGGTAAAATATGTCAGTAGAGCACTACCACCTCCAACAATGAAAAATGAAAATCATCAGAAAATCAAACAGGCAGAGGGGAAGCCCTCAACTTGTGCCTGGCCCAGAAGAAACAGAAAACTTGAAGTACACAAGATCTGTCTGAGTCTTTCTAATTCCTTTCTTCTCCAGTTCTGGGTGCTCTTAGAGGTAGGTCAGAACTGAACCATGCAGAAGCTTCAGTTTCTTGAGAAGTGAAAACTGTGATTCTCCTGGACTGTACGGACTGCAATATTTGACCTGTAAGAAAAAAATATTGAATACTGTGAATATTTTCCAAGAATGCAACAAACTGGCAATGTTGCAGAAGCAATTAAACTGAGGCTGTTCTAGCCATGGCACAAGGGATGTTCTGTGGTCAAGATGAGACATTACTGGACCTTTTTTTAAAAATTGAAACTTATTAGCTCTCATTCTGCCAATCTTTGATGTTGTAGATGGTGAGAAATGGAAGAAATATGCTTGAAAATATAGTTTCCCAACAGACTGAAACTTTTAATTTGAAAACAGGCCCAATCATAATGACTGTTTCTTCAGACAGGGAGAACCCTTTTAACTTTTTACAGCCTGTAGCTGTTTTTCCAATTATCTGAGGCATTTATAGTGTAGGATAACATTGGGAAAGATACATAAAGGTCAAGGACTTATAAAATAGAGTAAGCAAACACATTTTATGGCAGCCTAGGAGTAGTTGGAGTCAAGGGTGAGTGAAGACACTTGACTGTAGGATAGCTCTTTTGTTCCCACTAATTGTCAGACTGGAGACATTTATCTTTTGACTTTTTCCATACATCCAAGAGTTACTGGATTGAGAAGAAATCATAGCCTGGATGTAGGCCCCTAATGAGCTTAGTTGCCCTCTGGCTTGCAGGGAGGGAATATATGGCCATCTGTTCATACTGCTCTGTTACAGGCAATAAGAATGGTTGTATTGGCTGTCGAGTCAATTCAAGAAGGCCACAGGCCTCTCTTGTCAGGTGTTAGTGGCCACCAATAGTTTCACTGGTGGATGTTGTGTAACAGGTTGAATTCAAGGTGCAGACTTCTCACATACTCATTGTCCTTTCTGTTTCCTCTTTTACCACTGCACATAGTTTCCACTCAGTGGCCTTCTGCCATCATTTCCCTTCCATCCTTCATCTCTTGCCCCCTTACGTCACTTCCCTTTTGGTGTTTCTTCATTCCTGTGTTCTGCAGGAAAGTACACAGTTACCATCATAACAACCATCAATACTATTAGAGAGATGTTTCTTTGATCTTTTTCCAATAAAGTCATCACAGGAAATTTCTAATTTGTTCTGAAAGAGCACTCCATAAATCTTGCCACTTTCATAAACATCAACCTGGCATTTCACAGGGCTGCTCGAAAAGAAATGACTGAATGCATTTAAAATGCTATGACTGTAAATGCAAGGTATTCAAAGGACAAATCTTCTTCAAAAAAGCATCCACTGGTCAGTGGATGGTGAAAGAGTAAATGTATTAAGCTGTGTTCAGTTTTCTTATTTTTTGAATAATTAAAAGTATTTTTTTCATTCATAATGACATTTTTGAAGCAATATTAAATATTTGGAAAATTACAAGTACATAGTCCATTGCGCTTTTTTTTATTCATTCTACCCATACTGTGCCTGTAAAAAGTGAGAGAATTCCTTTTCTGAAGTCTCTTCCAGAGACAGAAAGAGAAGACAGATTAGGCCCTACACTGACTGAACAGAAAGAAAAATGGGATGGAATTAATACTATAAATTATTCTTTTCCTGTTTTACTAATTTTATATAAAGTTGAAATAGCTGTTTGTTGTCCCCTTTTCTATGTGATTACTGCAACTTTTTTCACTGTCTTCATTCACTTTGAACAGCTTCCTATCTTTTCCACATTGAAGCAGCAAAATAATGCCCCATGAAGCCTGGGTTCTATGTGAAAGGTTTCAGTGGAACCTGGGAAGACTTCAGTTGTCCTCTTCAGGATCTACCGGAGCAACTCAGCCGGTTCTCCTTTTGTCACTCTCCCTGTGCCTGTGCAGTCTGTGAAGTTGTGCAGGCTCCCTCTGGTGGCCCACGGCCACTGGCCAGGCGAGAAACCGTCTGCAATAGGGAGGTAGAACAGAGGAATTTGATAGACCAGGTAGTTCCTAGATTTGGCTTTTTATTTGTGGGGGCTGTCGTTAACAGTGTAAGTTTATATAAGCATATAAATACAAAAAATAACATGTAATTAAACATAAATATAATAACCACAAAATTTTTGTGATAGTCTAACAGTCTCTAAGTGAAGACTCCTATTTTATTTAATAGTATTTTGGTGTCTTAGTTGTAACCCAGGAAACCAAGCATAGGTATTTCCTTCCAAAGATTGCAAGACCAATAAAGTTCATTTTTGCATTTTTTATCATCAGGCACTTACATGAGGGCTGAAAAGGAAACAACTGTCTTGCTACTGATTCACATTTCCATTGCTGGTCCTGTCCACATTTCTTTTACATTTGCTACTATTTTTTGCAGAGCTGGAAAGTTTAGTGAGTTCAGATTCCATATCAGCACATTTGAATGTTTGTCCTTTCCTCTGAATGGCAGCTGTGTGGACCACACACAACCCTTTTTCTTCTCTCGTGCTTGGGGTGGACTGTGAGTGGGATCCAGTCAGAGCTCTCACTTGTTCACAGTTCCCAGTACGTGATTTATAAAGCAGGGCATGACAGTATTGACCAGAATAAAGCTCTCAAGGCATCTTGAATTCTTTCATTTCTACAGGACATTTTTCTAACATTTTATTCTTTGTATCTTGTGTTATGTAAGTTTTAACAGCAGAGTTCAAAGTCTGAATCTAAATCATGAACCACTTCTTATATTGTGTTTTTAGGCTAATTCAGTGTCTATTGACATTGGTGGTCTTCATCAAAAGTAAATCATGCTCTTATATAACATATTCAGAACAGAAAAGATAAAAGACCACTTCCATTCGTGTTTTCAGAACTACAAAATATCTCATTATATTTCCTACAGTGATTTACTTTCACTCTTTATATGTAGTACTGTAAAAGTCAATGTTTCAGACCCTCTAACATACTGGATTGTATCAACAGATATTTTGTTAATAACTATAAATGCTGTATTGGCAATCGTAACAGAAAGGAAATTCAGTCTTAAGATCAAGAAGTACGTATTATTCCAAAAAATATGTCAGGAGTCCAAGGTCCAAGAAAAGCAATTTAACTTAGTAAAAGGTATTTTGTATTGGGTTTTCTATTGCTAACTTTTTAATTTCCCTAAAAATGATGATGTTAGTCCAGTATCCTACTAAGCATAGACTGGTGTTGCCCTCCCTGTAGCCAGCATGGCCAGTGGAACAAGTCACTTCTGGGAGAGGATGCTTAGCCTGCTGTGGGGGCAGATGACAGAACTGTCAGGAGACACCTGCACTCAGGCCCTGCAAACTGCACTCAGGCACTGCACTGGCTACAGCCCTTTCAGAGCAGCACAAAATGTATGACTTTTGCCCTTTTTCAGCGGAATTCACCCCAGCGGTGACTTGCCACCCATGATCAGCAGCCCTGAGCCTGCAAGTTGGCACAACACTGCATGGAGTGACTGCAGTTTTGTGAGTGTGAGGACAGCTCAGCTACCTTTGCCATTTTTGCCTCCTGTCACTGTCTTCTAGAAAAGCAAAAGCAAACAAACAAGCAAACAAATACAAAACCCCCTCACTAAAGCCAGCAGCAATTGCTTCTTTTCACAGTTATCTAGTATAGGGCATCCGCTGTCAGTTGGTTACTTTGTATCACAAGTGATCTGAAAGCACATTTTGGTTTGGTGTACACTGGTACAACTTCAGAGAGTTCATTGGTGAAATGACACCAAAATTCTCATTGTGGTGAATCCATCAGGTATGAATTGACCATAAATCAGATTGAACAGTCCTGAGGGTTTTATGAAACATTCTTTAGAATAAATTCTAGGGGGGGAAATAACAAAACTGAAAGAGTATATATGATATTTTGACTCTCTACATGCTGCAGTGTTTCTGTAATGTGTCTAGGTTTGTTTCATGAGAATTTTGCTTTGCTCCTAAACTCTATTTTTAATGAAGCACAAAGAATCATAAAAAAAGGCCTAGAACTATAGTGGTTTTTAAATTCTTGATTAATACTTAAGCATGGGAAATAACTCTGATGTACAAGGATGAGTTCTGAACATTGCCAAAGCTTTTAGTGTGTGCTAGCTGGAAAATTTTGTTTTCCAAGCATGTTAACAGATCTCTGGTTGATTCCTGGACTATTTTGGAAAAATGAATCTATGAAGCCAGTAAAGTCCAGTGTGTCCAGGTGTGTTTAAAATAAAGGAAAATATTTGATCTCCTCCTTTCCTTAAAACAAAGGAGACAGCAGCTCTGTGTGGCAAAGGATCATCTTCCATGACATCCATCAACATGTTTCTGTACCCATGTGAAATCTGATCTGCATGTCAAAATAATTCAGATGATTTTCACCAATCTCGGCAGCTTCTGGATAGATCCCAAACTTCCTGAGTGAAACTTACTTTTTCACAATAATAGAGTTCTCCAGGCATTTAAAAGCCTGTTAGGTTAAGGTAACTCTGACTTCTATATTCAAAATGTTTAATGAAACTGAGACTGAACTTCAGAAAAACGTCAGCCAGGGTCCACCTGAGCTTCTGTTTGTAACTCCTAGGTCCACAGAAATTTCATCTTATAAATTAATGAGCTGGTTTGCCACAACCTATAGGAATTTGAATATCATCTACAGATCTTAATCAATTAAAAAAGGAACATTTCCAATACATCTTAAAGTCTCTTCCACATGCTAGCAGAGGAAGAGAGATCTCTGTGAAGGACTATATCTAATTCATACTTTTATGAGAGTTTATGAGAGTGAATGCCATCTGTTCCAGCTCTGTTAGGTGCAGTAATTTAATTTACTACTCTTGCAACACAAATCAAATTCAAATCAGAGTCCAGGTAGAGTGGGCATATCTTCCTTGATAATCTAATATAAAAGTAATTCTCAGTGGAGATTTTAAACAAAAAAGCCATGTGTAATTTATACAGAAGGAAAACTGTTATCTATACTATGTTGAAACCTTTCTTAAGAAAACCCTGTGTGTGGCTGTAGTTCTTCATTCTGTGAACAGAGATGTATAAAGAAGAGAGCAGGGGAAGTCACATCAAAACTCCCAGGAACAGCAGGAGGACTGAGAATTTTGAAGCTTGTTTCATATGCTCATTTCTTTCTTAATTGCTTTGATCTTTTGAAAAGTCCATGTTAGGCACTGAAAATCTGGAAGACAGAGCACCCTTACTGGTGCATGAATTTATCAGCTGTAGTAGAGCTGAAAGAGATAAGCACTTCTGTGTGTGTGTATACTTTATTAATAGAAGAGCATGAAAAAGTGAAAGTAAATATAATTTTATTAGAAGGTTATATTTTTGTGTTTTGTGTTGCATTATGAAAAATTATTTTCCTGATGGTAATGTTGTGATTGGTTAGGAATCTGGTTTTTTACAGGATAGAAGAACAGGCATGAGAAGGGGATATAAATGCTGTGGTGTGCTGCTCCAATAGTATTTTCCCAGCAGCGTAACAGCACCAGTTGGTTGCTGTAACTGGCACAGGGAGAAGCACTTCTGATTCCTTCACGGCCTCTGGAGAGGTATGGGAAAGAGAACGCTTGGTTAAGCAGCCAGCTGAGGGTGTTTCTGAGACTTGCTGTGTGGCAGCTCCTGACTTACATGATTTACCAAAAATAATTGCTGTCAGAGTGTTTTACTGCTTGTTTGCTTTGCCCTCTACTATATTCTTCACTGAATTAACATTGTATGACAGGAAGGAAAAGGTGCCGCCTAACAGGTAAAGCACTGTTTATTAAAGGGAAAGGAGAGGCAGATGTGGATTCTGGTCCTTCCACCCAGAATTCTGTATTGTTTCATAAAGGTTTAATAGAAAACTGCAGAACAGGGCATTAGAGTGGGGTCTGGGCCTGTAACTGCTACAGGATTGTGTTTTTCCATATTCTCTTTCTCTTGCTGTATTTTCAAGATGAGAGGCCATGCAGAAAACAGTCAGCTATCAATAGTGTAATGATCGGCTCACTCTTAGGGGAGCGGGTACATCTGACAAGGTTTCCTGGTGTTCAAGAATGTAGGAGACCGCCACCAAATTTCCAACACACAATGGGACCAAGTTGGAAGGGAAGGCTGAAAAAGTATATACCATGTGTTTTATAAATTATGTGCCCTAGGAGTGTATTATTTTAAGCAATGTACCTGCAGTAATGCTAATTAAACACAAAAATTTGAGCAGAACTATCATGCAGATAATACTTTGCCAGGACTTGTTGTGGTAGCCTTACAGTGCACAACTTACAGAAATGGATAATTACTATCAAAAATCTTTTTCTGCTCTGCATAGGTCTGAAGGCATTCTTGCATCACCTGAAAAAGTATTGCTTTCAAATGTCAAACACTGACTGAAAGAATATAACCATTCAACATATTTTTAGGTTATTGTAGGGACCTATAAATCACAGCTGATAGGTCATGTGGAATTCTTGCTGGAATCACAACCTTTCCACTTCATATAAATCCTCCAACCACATGGTTCCTGGCCAAAGTCAGAGAACATATGAGCCAGGCTTAACAAGCAAGAGTTATGAGGGATCCTATTTCTTTCTTTAGGGAATAAATGAATAAGCCAAGAAAACAACTCAGCAGGTCGCAGGAGAGCAGATCCTGGAGGAGTTACCACCTGTCAGCAGATATCTTGGCTCACAGTTAGAAGTTGTAGTATATGTGCAAGATCAGCATTTGTTAAGTTAGCCAGGAGACCACCTCATTCTCTGTCAGCAGTTGGATCACTGAATTAGCACAAGTAATTTATCAAGAGTACTTTAAGAAAACACTTAGAGGAGCGTTAGATCCAGAGAGAAAAAAGAAAAAGCAAGGTAACATGGAGGAATTGTGTAGCTTTTAGGCAAGATGCTAAAGGAGTGTTATCCTGCAAGGGGTAGTCTATGGAGCATGCTCACCTCACAGGCCAAATAAATTGCACAGAGAATTATACCACAGGGAGCACATAGTTTCCTCCAGAGAACAAATGAGAAGGTAGCAACAAAACAGAGTTTCTGAAGTGGTATAATGAAGTGGTACAAAAGAGTTCTCTAATGAAGAAATAAACCAAAGATCTGACATTTTGTGTTGATGTGTAAATCTTTAGGACTTCTCACAGCTTATGCAATAGCAACATGAGCTGGCAAGAAAAAAGAAGCCTTTTTGTAAAAAGATGTCTTCTTGGGTATGCTCAACCCCCTCATGAATCTGGGAACACTAAGAGGAAATATTGCCAGCTAGTAATGCTGAGGCTTCTTGTGTGCAAGGAGGGGGTTTGTAAGCCTGGGTATCTAAGTGTTGTCTTGCAATGGCAGCTTTTTCTTGTTTCTTCTCCATGGTCTTATGCTGGGAATGTTTTAGAGAAAGGAATGAGGTGTTTTGTTGGCTCAAGTTGTTGGAATGCTTTAGAGGTTCTTGCTGAGAAATCCAAGCCCTGGCAAAGAGTTCTGTGTCAAGCTATGCTGAGGAGGTGATGATGCAAACTGTAATGCAGATTGTACAGGAGGTTGGGGAGAGGTGCCATTTTACTGCTAGATGAAGTATGGGAGAGGACCACCCCTTCCTAGGGAGACATGGTATGGAAGTCTCTTCCTCATGGCTGTCATGGTGGTGTTCCTACAAGTTTCCCAAACACATAGATGAAGAACAGCCTTTGAGATAGGCAGAAACATTGTGAAAGGTCCAGGTTATAGGACAATAATCACATTCATTACAGTTAGTCATTCAGTATAATTCTTGGTCAGAATTGGTGGTTACAATTCCAGGTTTGTGAAGATAATTAAAACTGCAGCCTAGCTAGGTCTTGGTTGCCTTGTCTTCTTGCTCTGTTTGGCAAAATGAAATTTACAAGATTAATTTGCCTCAAACATGCTAAATGTGCTTTGTTTTTTGCACAGCTGTGCAGTTCCTGAATGGCTGAACGCACTGAGCCCTCACTGCAGCACACACAAAATGTAAAGAGAGAGCTGAGTAACAGGCAGCCCATTAGGCCTTGTTGCTGTGTTCACTCCATGTACTGCAGTCATCATACATACAAATCTTTGATAATGTTAGAGAGGCCAGCATGCAGTGCACAATTTCATTTTGGAAGGAACAGAAAGGAATCGTTCCATGTACATAACTTTAAATATCTTGGTTAATGTTTCACAAAAAGGAGTAAGACTATTAAGTAAGACTAAACTAAACTAAAGAAGAACTTTTTTGTGTGTGTTCTTTTATTAAAGGAGAACAATTAAAGAGCATCCTTTTTGCAAACTGATAAAATTGTATTGTAATTTACGTTCATGATGAAGCTGGTATAATACCAACTGGTATTATAACAAACTTCATAAAGTAGTCCTTCTGGAATTGTGTCACTGTTTTAATTACCAAACTCATCATGCATTTTGGTCGTTTGTGTCTGTATTACATATCAGGAAAAACAGGCTTCATCTGAAGTTGCATAACTGATGATTGTTATCTATAATGATTTGTAGTGAAAACAACTAGTGGGCAGTTCCAGTCTGTTATTACTGTAAATCAAATTATTTTAACTTGCACTCCTCTTGTTCTTGATCTCTGTATTCAGGATGACGTTTTGGTGAGCTTTTTTCCAGAATAATTTCCAAAATATATGTTTTAGGCTGGGCATGAAATGATAATCCAACTGTTTATAATAACAAAGAAGTAATGGTGTTAAACCAAACAGAGAAATTAATGGGAATTTAAGCTGAGAAATAATTGCAGTTTACAAAAATCAGGACAACAATCCTTAAGCATGTTTTTAAAAGTCCTCATTCACTGCTACATGATTATAAATACATCGTATTCTGATGTTGCAATGTTTTCTGACAGAAGTTGCTTAAAATCTGCAATATTAGGAAGATTTAGGAAGATCTGTGGGCTTCAACAACTTAGTAACAGCAGCTGTTGTAAATAAACACAGTAGTGCTTATGTAGTGTTAAAAAGTAAGAAATAAGTTGAAATATATACCTCAATTCTATTATAATACGAAGATAAAATTTCATTTTATGGGAAGATACAGTTAGGCTCATGAAGTAAGGAGATACAAAACAGATCTGTGATCCTGCAGTGGATTCATGCAAGGTGAAGAGTGTTGCAGACATAAGCTTTTGGAAGTTTCCAGAGGTATGATAACTTCTTGCAAGCTTGAACCTGACCTATTTTGTTCACTGCAATTTAAAACACTTGAGACTGCAGAGGCTAGAGGAAAGGTTAGTGTTTTTTAAATGATAACATTCCAGAGTTGCTGAGACCAGCAGTAAAAAGTAGACCTTTAAGACAGGGCCTATCAGGCTACAAGAAGTTTCTTAGGGAGATCATTTCCATTTTTCTCTGTCAAATTGCTTCTGCTGTTTCTGCTTTTCCTCACTCAGCTCAGTAGCTCTTACAGGTACACACACCTTTCTGGCATAATAGCTAAAACAAACTCCACACCTTGCCCTTCCTGAAGCAAACTTGTATGCATGTGTGAACACAGGGCATTAGTCTGTGTATGTTTGCTTTATGTCTGTGTTCAAAAGTAAGTGTGGGCATGAAAAGGCAGATAGAAAATAGGCTTATCAACCAGTACAACCTGTAAGGAAAAAGCAGTTTCCTTGGAGGTGCTAGACAAGAAAACTAACATTAATGCTATGAATGCTCCCAGGCAAAGTGACCATGGTTGTTTGTTTGTTTGTTTGCTTCTTTTATAGGTCCTAAAGGGTTATTGAGGTACTGAATACAGAGAGAAGATTATTTCCTCAGCAACTATGCCTCCAGAAAAAGGTTTTGGCTTATTCTCTTTCATGTTTTACAGCATACAATCAAATGGTATCACTGGTAGAAAACAGATACCAAGCCTAGTGATCTCCAGTGGACATCCTGTTGGCTTTAACAACTCTGGTTGTTCTGGAGGCAAAAGCAAAATTCCTCTTGGAGGCTCAGCTCAGGTTGGTCCAAGCTGATTGTCTGAGCCAAAGAGTGTGATCTGGGAGGCACAATTTTCCATTTCCTTTAAACCTCAGAGAACACAAACCTTGGTGCTAAAAATACTCCAGTATTGCCTACCAAGAACCATGATCAGGGTTTCAGGGGAAGAAAATACAAGGCCAAATGCATTACTTTTCCCATAGCAGTGTAAGTCAGTATTTAATTGTAATTAAGGAAAACCGTCTTACAGTAGCACTGTGATACTGGGAGATAGTGATCCTAAAGCATTTGCATTTCAAGTTATGTATTTGGGTAAACTGAAATGTCAACTATTCATCCAAAAAGAGAGAGAATGTGTAATTATTTAAATAAGAGATTTATTACCCACTCTTCATTTTTATTCATCTCAGCTACTGTTTTAATAGCTCAGGCAGAATTCTCTAACTTTAAAGATTTAGTGAATTTATGGATTAAAATATTAAACAAGAATGAAACAATCTACACACTCTGTAATTGGAAATTGTCCGAGGGCAGGCTATTGCAAACAGATTGAAGGTCTCTTGTGCTTCTTCACTCCTCAGGTGAGAGGCTGTGTTTTCAAAGTTTATGACTGGATACACAGGATTGGTAGGGAGTTATTAGTGATAGTGAATAATACTATCTTCTATCTGCAAAGCTAGTGCTTTCAAACACAGTACCGATCAATATACTTTTAATTCCTAGGCTGGAGCATTGATTATATGATTATACTATCACAGCATTAAACTATGAAACCTCAGTAAATCACGCCACATCCAGAAGATGGATTATTTATCAATAAGCACATTCCCTGGCATGCTGATTTGGTGTTCTGGTTTCCAGTGTGCTCAAACACAATGAAAACTATAACCTTACTATTGATTTTTTAAAAAACCCCACCATCCAACCTAACAACAACAGCAAACAAACACCAAAAACCTGCCCAGGGTGTCCCAAGTTGGCACGACATGAAGACAGAAGAAACCCACTGATAGAGTCAAGTGGGAGCGTGTGTTTCAGGGTGTTGTCTGAAAAAGATATGTCAGCCTTCTGTAATGCCCTCAGGACAAATATCTGGCCTTTGTAACAACCAAGGTAGCCAAGAAGGCCAACGGCATCCTGGCCTGTATCAGGAATAGTGTGACCAGCAGGAGCAGGGAGGTCATT